>CAUJNA010001446.1:1440064-1850064 GCA_963377175.1 Effrenium voratum
AGGGCCAGTTGACCCGATAGAACTACCAACTCAAGCTTCCATTTCCGTTTTCGCCCTGGCAAAAATGGGAAAATATGTCCAGTGGTGATCGATTCCCTTTAAAACCAGCAAGGCAGAATGAAACATATTCTTAAGCCAATATGGATGTAAGGGAATGCACCATCGCCAAAAAAAAAAAAAAACATATCTGCCAGATCCCATGGCGTGAAAACACAAATTTCAAAAGAGGGCTTAACCAGAATCCAAGGGCAAAATCTTACTTGTTCAGTGTTTTACGGGTCCAGGCAGGTTTTTAGAGGTGATGTCCTAAGAACAGTTTCAGGAAGAGATCAAACGTCTCGTCCCTTCGTCGCCACTCGCCCCTATGCAATCTATCGGGCTTGCCGGATGCAGACTCCGGCGGCAGGAATCATGGCAGCTCGGCGGCTCAGGGGAAAAAACCCGTTGGATGGCTTTTGGGTACTCCCAGAAGCTTCAGATACCTGGCTACATGTCAATCTGTTTTCTTTAGCAAAGGGTTGGCATAACCTGTAAATAAGGGTGGGGTACTGTGTGTAGGGGTCAGGCTGTATGCCACTTGTAAAGTGCTTTTCCCCTGGGTCCTCAATATTGAGACGACTGGACCCGTGTGGTACAGTCTGTCAAAGCCTGAAATCAGAATTGGAGCACCAAATAAATGACCTACATTGAGCTCTGGTTCCTTGCTTGTGAGCACATCCTGCAAAAGGCACTAGTTTGAGCAGTGGCGAAACAAGATGGGTATAAGCTGTGATTGCTCAGCTGGATTTGGAGGAGACACTCATACTTTTTTCAGGGTACAACCCTGTACCAACTTGTGATGGGTAATTATTTTGCTGGCAAACCCGTGGGCTGTCCAACTACCTAAAAAAACCAGAGGGTATTTGGAAACCACCTGCCTTTAGTAGGCTTCCCCAGTCTAGGCTGGAATTAGGACGCCAGCAAAAAAATACATTTTTTTGCCAGGTGAGTGGAAAACAAAGGGACCCCAGAAAAAGCAAAAAAGCAAAAAGGGGAGCTAATTCTGGGGAAGCAGTGTTGACCCGGATTGCTTCGGAACGGGTTACTGGATCCGGGTTGCGCGCCAGCCCAAACCACGAAGCTGGGGCACAGTTCGAGTGATCCAGACCAATTCGATACACGAGGTGAACCTGGCCATGGGTCAAAAGCCAAATCGGTTAGCCGCCAGTGAACATCCCAACCATGCACTAGTAGGTTCTAAAATGGGTGGTGAATTCACCTACCCCAACATGGGATCCCATAGGTTTTGACCCACAGCCACCTGTGTGACTTTTGTTCACCTACATGGATGCAAAACCACAGCCCGATGCATGACTAGCCCTACCAAGCCTTTTAGTAAAAGTTGATGTTTTCACCATGGCCCATGGCACTTATATTTATTTTTCCCTAAGGAGAGCCTCTGAGATGCACGAATCATAACATGTTCTGACTCAGTTTCGCATTTAGAAGGCCGCACAACACAACATTTGTTGGAGACCCAAAGTACCCAACGCCATATGGTGTGTCTGCTTTTGAGGGTGATTTTATGGTTTTTAAGGGAACCCACAAGGACAAGGACAACCACCATTTTGGTGCTTCCCTCAACAACACACCCATATACTTAGTCCGCCCACAAAATATAACAGTTATAACATGTGTTGGGGGGATGCCACAATTATTCCACGCTCAGCTTTTTGTTGGAGCATACCACAGATCCCATCCGCTTGTCGTCCGGACAGAGATGGACGGATCAGATTCCATCCGCTTTCTCGTTTTCGGACTTTTTGGCGGATTACAGGTGAACGATCACAGGCTTGCACTTCCCGATTTTGGGGGGTGCGTGCGCCCCGAGCATTGGCATGCTCCTGGCGATTCGACGCTGGCCTCTGCAAGCTGTTTGCTGTTTGCAGGAAAATTTGTGGGTTGACAACACCACCAACCCCAAATCGCAATGTGCTCCTCCACCCCCACACAAAAAAACCTGGACCAGTTGCTGTTTTTTTTCTCCATGCCCTTTACCCCAAAAACCTGCCACAGTGCCTGAAAACAGCAGCAATTTGGCTATGTAGGAAGGCGAAAGAGTGAAACAAAAAAAGGCTACTTCCCGGAAGGTGCCCGTGACTCATGCACTTTAAACAATTATTTGAAGCTCCCCTTAGGCGGCCAGAGTGAATCAGAGTATGGTTGCACCAAAGATACCTAAAGGAACCCCCCTGTAAAAGCCAAATGGAAAGCTGTTGGTTGCCTACTACTCACTTCCTGAGTGGATTGGCGACAAAGGGCCAAAACTGTGGGTCCCCCAACAAACCGACGCATGCCCGTATGCGTGTTTTTAGGGTAGACATACTGTGGACGGACGAACTCCATTTTGCACCACCCAACAAAGCTTGGGATGATGATTCCCCCTGTAAATACCAACAAATATACATTTGTTTCCCGTTGTTTCAAAGTGGTGCACCGGATTCCGTCCATCCACAGTACTTGCAGCACATCGTTTCTTATTTCTAGAGTGGATCGGCCCAAGTCCCAACTGTTCCTGCACCTAAAGCTTAAAATGGTCGAGACCGTTTTTTGCCGCAAGTCCGAAACGGAACTCAGGAAGTGAGTTTCGGGTGTTAAACAAAATCTGGGCGGTTCCTGAATTTCCCTTGCGAAACGCCTAACTTTTACTGGAAACGACCACTCAACCCTAAGCCAAAACCCTAAAACAACTGGCCTAAGAATGAACAGATTACCAAGCGACCTACCCAAACGCTCCCAACTACTCGGGCCTTCGCAAAGAGTTGATATTTGAAGGTCCTGGTTGGTGTCCCATTCAGAGGGGTCGATTTACCCTCTCTAGAGGGGTCCGGCTGAGAGTCTGGGTAAAACGTGTCTGCAAAAACAAGAAAAGACCATGCCTGGAGTCTCCTTCTGACCCTTAAAACAAATTGGTGGTCACTACCCAAAATTAAGATTCGGGTCATGACCCCTTTTTCTAGGGGGCAGAAGGAGACTCTAGGTACTGATAATTCATTTTGGGTTGCAATACCGGCTTTACTTGTTGGACGTTTGGCTCAAGGCGTTTAGCCGGCGCGAGCGCTCAAAGAAGACTACCTGGAGTCTCCTTCTGACCCTTTAAAAATGGTTGGTCACTATATACCCAAAATTAAGATTCGGGTCATGACCCCTTTTTCTAGGGGTCAGAACAAGACTCCAGGTGCAAACCAACAGTTCAGGCTGTTTGGTTCCCCGCTTCAAGCCCTGAAATTCCCAAGCTGCCGCCCATTTGAAGCACTGGCAATTCGACCAATTCCATTTGGAGGACCACGATTGAACGGGTACATGGTGAGTGAGTGACATATGAACCTCTTAAAAAATCGGTGACCCAAAGTCATGTGGTTGTTTTGTTTTCTCCCAACATTAGTTGAGTTATATGAACCCAACCTTTGTTGAATGGTGGATTGAACATGGCTGCAACGCTGGTACCAATCGGACCCAGCATCAGTCCCCATAAAGATAATTTTCACCAACCCATGTTTGAGTTGGAGTTTTGAGGGTCCAGGCAAGTTGGTGAAATATAAACCCAACGTGGCCAGCAACTGAACCACAGGGTCAAGTTTCATCCATCCATAGGCCTTAGGAAAAATAGGGTTCCCTTGGCAGATGGCTCAAAACCCCATCTAAGTGGAACCCACCCAGTTGCTGCAACAGTGACTGAAAAAGCGATCGCAACTTGGCTATCTAGGCATCTACTTCTAGCCAAACTCAGCGATCAAAAGGACAGACCCGCTCTATTTTTAACCAAACCGAAGCCGATCAAAAGGACACCTCATCCAGATAGCTCACAAAACCCCATCTAAGTGGAACCCATCGATTTTTAACCAAACCTAAGCCGATCAAAAGGACCCCATGCATCCTAACCAAAGTTGCGATCCGTTTTTGGGGTAAAGTGCATGGAAAAAGCGATCGCAACTTGGCTATCTAGGCATCTACTTTTCACCAAACTCAGCGATCAAAAGGACAGAACCCATCTATTTGTAACCAAACCTAAGCCGATCAAAAGGACACTCATCCAAATAGCTCACACAAACAAAAAGAGAAAACTAGGTGGAACCCACCTAAAGTCTCCATGACCCTTTAAAAATGGGGTCATTGCCCCAAATAATGGGGTTGTGGACATTTGTTTTAAGGGTCATGGAGACTCCAGCATCTATGTTTAACCAAACTCAGCGATCAAAAGGACACCTCATCCAGATAGCTCACAAAACCCCATCTAAGCGGAACCCATCGATTTTTAACCAAACTCACCGATCAAAACTTGGTCGCTGTTGACCCCCCTGCAAAATGTTTAACCTCTTGGGGGTTCAGTAGAAAACCAACTTGACTTCAACCAAAAAGTTAAAGTCTAAAGATCCGTTGCCCAATAGCAGTCAAAAAAACAAAAAAAAAAACATGCATGGGGACAAGAAAAACAATCGCAACTTGGCTATCTAGGCATCTACTTTTTACCCAAACTCAGCGATGAAAAGGACCCCCACCGCCTCCTCCGGAGCCGGTTTTCCCTCCGTTTCGGATCTCCTCCGCTGCACCTCCGGCGCTCTCTCCGAGAGCGCGGCGTCGGAGCGGCTGCGCACAGGCCGCTGCTCCTTCCGCCGGGGGGGAAAAACGTCGGCCCTGCGTCAAACAAACCTCCATGTGCTGAGAAGTCCCCTGGAAAAACATAGTAAAAAGGAAGAACAAAACGAAGAAAAACAAATCAGTAGTGAAATTGATTCCCTTTAGAACCAACAGGGGATTTTGTCTTTTAAACATATCCCTTCAGCAAATGGAAGCAACGCATGGTGAGCTCCAAAGACCCGTTTTGAGGCCCAACAAAATTTCACGAAAAGGAGTGTGACCCGAGCCGAACTAGCTGTGAAAAAGCGGAACTTACTGAGAGTTCATTTGGCTGTGGTTGCCAAACCACTGGGATCCCATTTTGGGGTAGGTGAATTGTTGAAAAAAAAAAACGCCAAACAATGGCATTTTGGGTCTTAGCCAATATTCCCTTTCGGCATTGGATCTAAAAACGAGTTGTTTTAAAGAACCGTCGAGGGATTGCTCGAGTGGAGTCTCCGTAAGGGGGTTGCAAGCCATTTTTAGATGGTATTTCGAGAGGATCCAAGCCATTTCTACCGGAATTTCGAGGGTCCAACTGACATGCCTGGGAACCACCAATTCCTTCTGGTGCTTCACCAAACAACCTTTTTCTTGCCGTCAAACACTGTTTTTAGATCAGATCGAATCCGGTTTGAGGAAGCCACCGAGCTACTCGCTCCACTTCGCGCAGCTGTGCCGCGACGGGAACCCGCTCCGTCCACCATGACGGTGTCCGAACCCATAGGTCGAGCGGGGTCTCCATGTGGGGGTCTCCATGGGAAACCACGAGACACAAAGCTTTTTTTGTTTTTCGGGGGGTTCAGGTCCTTCTGCCCCCTGGACAAAAACTGGCCGATTGCCCCGAATCTTGACTTTTGGGGACTCTGACCAACCAGTTTCAAAGGGGTCAGAAGGAGACTCCGAGAACGTGAGTCGGGTTGGGCCGGGGCCCCGGTTCCCGGAAGGATGTCGACCCAATCTCGCCTGGCGCAGCCAGGGCATGGAAAGCACCGTCATGGGCGCCGGCCTTGACTTCTTCCTCGGGACGAGGAACCATTGTGTATATATATATATATACAGACGTAAGTAAACACAGGAATAAAGACAACAAATCAAAGACACAACAAAAAGAAAACAACAAACAGGAAGATAAAACTGGCGAAGAGAAACAAGACGAAAACAACTATAGTTTGTGCATGATTGAAACTCCCGCCTACCGGCTTCGCTGGCTGTACTGGAAGTCCCAACAAATCTGAGTGACGTCAAACATTTTTTGGTAGTTTGAGGGTGCAGGTATGTCCTTTATGCAAGTGGCTGAATGTAGGCCGTGTGTCCCACTACGCCCCTGCAACATGTAGGGTGAAACCAGTCTAGGGTCCGTTCGGGGCTTGGACAACGAAGAGGCTGTAAGGGCCCAAAACATATCGGGATCCAGAAATGGCGCAAACACAGAAACGTGTAGGGCCCAAAAAGCCACAAGGATAAAACATGGGCGAAGGGAAGCCCAAAATGACAAAGGGTTGATTTGTTGTGAGCAAGAGAGTCAAATAAAACACGGTTCTGGTCGGGGCCTTGTTTTGAGGCGGGGAACATGTCTTGTGGTCCCAAGAAGACAAGGCAAAATTGCCGTTTGATGCCCACATCGTTTGCTCCTCTCATTAGGATGAAGCTTGGTTTTCAAGTGCCTGGACCCTCAAACTTCGTGGGGTGAGATGCTCCAACATTCTGTGGTGAACTCCCTTTTATAAGTTGGTCTCGTTCTTTCGGGTCCGATCCGCACCCTTTCCAAAACCCCCCATGAAATACTCAGATGTGGAAATTCCCACGGCCTAAAGGCTCCCAACTACTCCCTGGCGGCTCGAAAAGAGTTCCTGAAACCCCAAAATGTCAACCTAAAATTGGTTGGTTATAGCCACCTCAACTTCTGGTTGGTGAGTGTCCTTTGTTCTTATTTTCTGGGCAGTTTGAGGGTCCAGGTTGATATTTGAGTTGGCCTTTCCTGGTTGGTGTCCCAACAAAAGAGGGGTGGATTCGACCCTCCCGTTCGAAGGGTCCGTTTGCTGAGAATCCGTGTGAGTTGGTTCTCGTGGAAGCTGTGGCCAGCCAGTTGTTTTCCTTTGTTGAATAGCCCTTCAAAACGCCAAACGGATGCACTGCCCTGTACGGGTTTTCAAAAGTAAAACAATGTGTGTTGTTGAAAACCGTGTTTTGCTAAGCAACCGGCTCAAAACCCGGCTTCTCGTTTGCACCCTGTATTTTCAATCGTTCTTGGAGTAGATCTATTCACCTGGTTGCTTACCAAAAACACGGTTTCCCAAGAAAACCCGTCCAAAAACCAAAAATAACACGTAACAATGGTGGTTCTGACAAATGCAGGGCTTCTCTCTTCCTTCTCTTCCGAGCAGCTCCAATGCCAGACACTCCGTGATCAGGTCCTTGCACTCCTGGACCAAGCCGACGGGTCACCGATGTCTGAAATGAGTTGTGGCCGAAAAAAGGAACCAAAACTGGTTCTATACTCATTGCGTCCATACTTACCTGTATAGCAGGTAACCAAGGGAACCACCCTTTAAATACCAAGAGGAAGATCGCTGGTGACGAGCGAAAGAGGTAACTTGGATCCACTGAAACAATATCTATACACTATGTATACACATGCATCTTTGCATATACCACTAAAACGGAGTGAACAAACAACAGGAGTCAGGGAGCAAGGAAACGACCCTCCGTCGGAGAGGTCAGGGCCTCTCTTGGTTCAGGTCTTTTGACCGGGCCTGTTTGAGGTCTGTGCCTACCTGGCTGAATAGATTGGCCAGAGAAGCTTCTCATTCTACCACTTAAAATGGTCTTCTGATTCTGGAGTCCTGAAAAAAACGGAGGTGGCCCCCCCCTTGCTAGGGAGCCCTAAAGGAACCCCAGGAAATGCTACAAAACCCGGCTCTCAGGTAAACCCCTGTGTATTAATATGGGGTGTCCAACTGGAATCAAACCACTTTTGGAGGGGGTTTCGGTTTTCCCCCCCCCCTTTTTAATGAACTGGCGGTGATTAAAATGTGGTCATGGAGACTCCAGGCCCCTTCTGGCTCAAAATTAAGAGCTAGGGTTACGCAGGTTTTGGTCCATGATTCCACTTGCCAGGGTTCCATTTTGGTACCGGTTTTTTGAGCCACAGCCAAATGGGTTGCCCAGAAAAAAAAGGAAAAAAACGAAGGTTAAAGGCTGAGAACTCGGCTTGGACTCAACCACCCTTAAATCAACCAAAACTCTGCTCAGTGGATTTCCATGGGGAAAAAACAAGGTTCGGCATCCAGTTTCTTTTTGGGCTGGTTGAGTTTGAAAGGAAATAGTTGAACCCTCCCGAAAAAAAGAAAAAAAAAGAAAAAAAAACAAAACAAAAAAAAAACAAAAAAAGAGGAGGAGCAAGGGCGCCATTGGGCAACCAAAGTTGAACCGGATGGCTCCCGGAGCCAAGCCGCGTCCCGACGTCCCGACGTCCCGCGCCCCGACGTCCCCCGACTCGTCCTCTGGGACGCTCTGCCACTGCCGCCGCTTCCAATCCACCGGCGAGGCCCGGACCGCGGAGAGAAAGCCCTCCACCGTGGGGTAGCTCCATAACCTCCTCGAGATGAGAGGTATGTGGACCATTTCTTTCAAGGGGCGGATTCGCAAATGGATGCCTTTTTTTGTTTTTTTTTGTTATTTATAACGGGGAAACGAGGAAGCTGCACTAGTTTGCAGGGGGTTCCCTGTGTTTATATTGACTCTCCGTACCCTTTTCGTGTTGGTTTTTGACGACTCAGGAAACAAAACTTCCTAAAGTGGGTTGAACATCCAAGTAAACAGCAGTTCATAATTTTGATGGTAGGTATGTTGACCCTGGGCTTCAGTTGCAAGTTGCCGGGCAAGCCACCAAAAAATAATAATATGCTTGGTCCATATTTCAATGCCATTGTTTACCTGCTAGCTTCCATTTCCTGAACATTGCCCCCCCGGAAAAAGCAAAATATTATATATATATATATGTATGTATATATATATATATATGTATATACATATTATGATAAACAAATATGTCCAGTGATGGATTCCAACTTGACAGCCAACAGGGGAAAATAACAAACATCTAGCGAATGGACGGTAAGTACCTAGATTTTGGGGTTCAGGCAGGCCATCATTGAAACAATGGTTGGATTCATGCTTCACAACCATTGAGGGTCAACCTTTATTTTTCATGGTGGCTGAGCGGCTTTCTTTCCTAGGGTAGACCCTCAAACGACAAAGCAAAAAAAAACACATGCAGGAAGAACAACCACCCCATGTTTTTGTGTTGCAATAACCCATGCTATGCTTTTCTAATTTGAGGGTCCAGGTACCTGAACCCTCAAACTTCTGACAATGGGGTATTGCAACCCAAACATATGGCTGGTGAAATCCCGGTGTTTGATGGGTGACATCCGCTTTTGTTTTTAATGGTTGTTTTTGAGTGTCCAGGTACTCGTTCCGCACCTTGTTTTGGGTGATGAAATATGAACCCAGCGTGGCCGGCCTGCAACTGAAGCCCAGGGGTCCAGTAGTGATAGATTCCCTTAAAAAAAAGAATCAGCAAATGGGAAAACGGCTATCTTTTGGCCCAACAAACAAACGCGCCCAGGGGTGTTTTTAGGGACTCTGGTGGACATTCATATGCCCAATTCAATTAAATTCATAGACACAAACGAAAGCCGTGGGGTTCTTAAACCCCAACCGTTTCAGCTTTTCAGCTTGGCTTCCCTTTAAGCCAACCCCAAAAAGGTACCCTTCGCCTCAAAACCACCCAAGGGGTTTTGCCATGTTCGTCGACATGTCCCTCCCAAATGGATCATAGACAAATCAGAAAATCTTGACACACCTACTGTAGGGCTTTGCCACAGGGTTTAATAAACATAACCGACCATGTCCTCTCGGTTTCCCAGTAAAACCAACCCCTGAATCCCCAAAAAGTCTTGGCCAAACAAACAAAACACACTTTTTCAGGTTTTCCCCAAAAGCATCCAAACAATGCTTCACTCGTCCGAGTGAAGAACTCACCCTCAGCGAGTTCCCCAATCCCATGCCCAACAAGCCTTGGTTGCTGTTGACCCGTCGGCAACACCCTGACAACTCTTGCGGGTTCAGTGGCAAAACCAACTTGATGTCCGAAACAGCTGAAGTCCAAAGATCCAACCAACAGCAATCATGCAGCTGCCGTCCACCTCAACCAAAAATGCATCTCCCAGGCCCCCCTGCCATATTTGTCCTGCTATAGTTTTATTAGGAACTATAATCATTACTGGTCTAGAAGTCTTATAAATAACATGTGCAACACATTGTTTTTCCAGAACCACTGATACCCAAAAGCACTTGATCAGGTTTGACGACCAAAGCGAGAGAACCATCCGTCCTCGGCAGTCGACCTGTGATCATGATGTGAAGGCACAAGCCGCAGCTCCAGACGTCTTGCTTCTCCGAGGGGCTCTCACCGTCCAACACCTGGCGCCCGAAAACGCGAGGAGGAGACCCTCCTTGCAGGGTTCCACTTTTGACTAGGGCACCTGGAGCCTCAAACTACCCATTAAAAAGGGAGTTCACCCCATAAATTTGAGCGATACTCCATTTTTTATTGGGAATTGGAGGGTCCAGGTAGACTTAAACCCAGGCTTGGTTCATTTACAGGGGTGGTCAACAAAGTGGAACCCTGCCCCCTGTTCAAGTTGGGCAGAAAACTGCAACCCCAATTAGACCAGTCTATAGCTAAGAGCAAAGAACACGCCTGCAGGTTGGTGCCATTAGGAGTGTTTTTTTTGGTAGGGGCACCCGGCAGGCTGCCTGACATGTTGCCCTCTTCTGCATGAACCCTTTGTGAATTAAACAAAGACAACGACGCAAACTGGGTCTGTGTCTGAGTCTGCGTCTGCGCCTGTGTCTGTCTCTATGTGGGCTGGCGGGCAGGCGAGCGGGCGGGCGGGCGGGCGGGCGGGTGTGTTTGTTTGTTTGTGTGTGTGTGTGTGTCTCTGTGCGTGTTTTTGCTTGTTTGTTGGTTTGCTTGTCTGCCTGTTTGTGTGCTTGCTTGGTTGGCAGTGAGTGTTGTTGCTGAATTGACTGTTTGCTTGGTTTGCTTGTTTTGCTTGTTTGTTTGTTTGTTTGTTTGTTTGTTTGTTCGTTCGTTTGTTTGTCTGTTTGTCTGCGCGTCTGTTTGTCTGTCTGTCTTTCTGTCTGCCTGCCTGCCTGTCTGTCTGTTTCTCTGTCTGTCTCTGTCTGTCTGCTTGCCTTCCTGTCTGTTTGTTGGTTGGTTGGTTTGTTGGTGTGTGTGTGTGTGTGTGGTGTGTGTGTGTGTGGGTGGGTGCGTGGGTGCGTGGGTGCGTGGGTGCGTGGGTGCGTGGGTGCGTGGGTGCGTGCGTGGGTGCGTGGGTGGGTGGGTGAGTGGGTGCGTGGGTGGGTGGGTGGGTGGGTGGGTGGGTGGGTGGGTGGGTGTGTGTGTGTGTGTGTGCTTGTTTGTTTGTTTGTTTGATTGTTTGTTTGGTTGTTTGGTTGGTTGGTTGGTTGTTTGCTTATCTGTTTGCTTGTTTGCTTGTGTTTGTTTGTTGTAGTCGCTGCTTCAGGCCTAGGCTTAGATGTGAGATGCGGATGTCTTCTTTCGTGGAAGGTCGCCTTCCAAGAGAAGCCACGTGAGAAGTCAAACTCATTCGAGACAAACCCACACGCTTCCTGCCCTAAGGACCTGGATATAAGAGGACGGTTTGGAACCTTCTTGGGAAGACTTGGATCGCCAGTCGTTTTTGTCCATCCACTTTACCCCTAAAACCAGCACTGACCGACCAAAAAACAACTTGGCTATCCAAAGGGTTATGTTTAAGGGGGCTCTGAGGAAATGGTCGGGGTTCTCCATTGGAGGGCCCCTTATGGGCTGTGCATTGGAGGGTGTTGGTCTCTTGTGAGTCGTAAGTGCAGACTGGTTGTTTTCTCACTCGACTGGTCCACAAAAGTACACCCTCCCATCCAAATTCTGGAAGACCATTGTCCTGAAAGGACCACTCCTCCGGCGGCTTCCATCAGGTAGTTGGAGTGTCAAGAGAGGCAACCCCCCCCCAAACAATACGAAAAACATAAAATGGTCTTCCCTTTTAGACCAGGCGAAAATTGGTACGTGCCATCTCAGAAAGCACAACCTTCCCGGTTTTCACACTTTTCCCTGCAACCCCAAATCTTGCAACATATACTCAATGCCCAAAGGACTCAGAAATACAGGTGATCACCCTTTTGGCACCTTTACCCAAAATTGTTGCCAAGAAGGGATCCTGACTCCTGACGGAGCTCTCCTTACGTCTCTTAGGGCGCAACATGGATGGGAACGCCAAAAGGCCATCTTCGTCGATTCTCCTGTGCATGGCGGCAAAACTCATTTCGCATCACGAAATGAAACCCTACCTGGAGTCTCCATGACCCCTTTAAACATGGGGTCATTACCCAAAATTAAGGGGTCATGACCCCTTTTGCTAGGGGGTCATGGAGACTCCAGGACCGTAGTTCCTTGCAATTCACACAATTTGGACGATGACACTCCTTCGGTAAAAACTGGTGAATATGAACCCAAGGGTGGCCCCAGGGTAATGTTGACCACATTTCAACCCCCAGTGAATTCAAAAAGAGGCCTGCGGGAAAACCTCTCTGGTCTGATTCCAAGCACTAAACCCAGTTCAACCCCACCTATTAATACCTGGAGTCTCCATGACCAATAGAAAAAGGGGTCACGACCCCTTAATTTTGGGGAGACTGACCCCATTTTTAAAGGGTCAGAAGGAGACTCTAAGTATTAATAGGGGTTCATTCATACGTGGTCAAAACCACCGCCCTTGGACAAAACCAGGGTCCCGTCCGCGCAGGCGTCCGGCGCCTCGGGCGCGGCGTACTCGGCGGTGCCCGTCATGGTCAAGGCGCCGCCGTCGTCCAAGGAGAGGGCGGTGTTGAAGTCCATGAGGCACAAGTCGTCTTGACCTCGGGCAAAACTAGTCCGAATTGTCCGATGTTCCCCGATTTTTCGGAGGTACTCCAATTTTGCCGAATCATGGGAACCCCACAAAAAAAATGTGACTTTTTTTTCCGCGGGCCATGAATCAAATTTGATGGCCGAAATTGGAAACCAACGGGTTAAACGGTTGGCATTGGGCAAGTGGGATTGTGTTGTGTTGTAAGGGAAGCCAAAACGGAAAACCACGACCTCGACTTTGACTTTGGAGACATCGAGCGGATTGGCCAAAAGCAACCGAACTGTGGGTCCAAACCCAAAGAGCCACAAAAGTCCCGAACGGAACTCAGGGAGTGAGGAGTCACTTCGCCTACTTGTTGGTTTGCAATGGAAAACGCCAGAGAGCTTGTCTTCAAAGGAGTCGACCTTTTTGTCCTTTTGGGTTTCCCATGTTGGTCCATGTTCAGTCAAGCCACAAAAGGTTCACCTTTGAGTTCTGGCTCCTTTGGGCAACTGAGTGGGACCTCAACCATAAACATTAAACTGCACCCCAATCTTCCTGGAGTCTCCTTCTGACCGTCTAGAAATGGTTGGTCAGACTCCCCAAAATGCTTCGTCCTCCAGTAGAGAGGTTAGAATAAGGGTACCCTTTGTCTGTAGTCTATTTTTAGTAGGGGAACCCTCCCCAAAAAAAGAAGCGGTGAGAAAGGGCACTAATTACTGGGGGACCTAGATAAAGAAAGGCACCAGTGTCATCTCGACCAAAACGAAACAGAGCTGAACAGCAGCCCAGAACTAGCAAAAAAAATATCTGCCGCGCGAGAAACTGACCCAACCCTCCGCCGGCGATGGGAACATAGAGAGGCACAAGTCATCTTAGCCTTTAAAGATGCTACAGGGAACTGACCCAACACTCCAGTGGCCATGGCCAAAAAGAGAGGCACAAGTCGTGGTTGCCGTCATCCATTGCTTAAGTCCTCTGAAACACAAGCAACACATGTCCAGTAGTGATCGATTCACTTTAAAGTCAACAGGGACAAATCAAACAACCTGGATCGCCAGTTGCAGTTTTTTTGTTTTTCCCATGCACTGTTCCCCAAAAACCAACAACAGTGACTGAAAAAAACAGCAACTGGGATATCTAGGAAAGTCTTCAGCAGATTGACGGAAGTTATCCTGAAAGATCACAATGAGTGAGTCCCGATTGTTTTCTTTTAAAGCGACATCTCCCGTGTCCCTCCCAAATGCACCATAGTCGGCTGGACATTTGACCCTCAGCCTATAATCGATGGCATCATGAACCTCATACCCTTGAGGTAGCAGGAGGGTTACTTCACGCAATACGCAGACCATTGGGCGGTGCTTCGCAGTTTCACCGAACTTCCTTTCGACTTCGCGTCTCCACCCTTCATGGCTGTGGTTCCAAAACCGCAATCCATCCAACAAATGGCACCTACCCTTTTCGGGTCATGACCCCTCAAATGCACAGAACCCAAAGCCACCAATTCCTCAGGAGCCAAACAAAAACAACCCATTCTTGAGGGCCCAAAATCATCAGGACCCTTAGGGTGGTCAGACTCCCCAAAAATGGTCATGGACCCATTTTTCTAGCATCAGAGGGAGACTCCAGGAGACCCATTTTCAGGATTTGCCCAAAATCAAAAGAGGGACAGGAAAAAAAGACGAAAAACACCTCCCAACACCGTGATCCATCCCAACAAAAATGGCACCTTGGTCAATGTCGAAAAAAAACAGTCGAACGCCGAAAACCCGCCTTTCAAGACTGCAATCCATACAAACAATGGAAAAGCGAACACCGAAAACCCGCCTGGGGAGATCATGATATTCTCCGCCTTGATATCCCGATGCACCACCCGGCGCTCATGCAAGTGCGCCACCGCAAGCATCAGCCTCGCGACGCGGACGCTCGACGCAAAAGCTCGACGCGGATCCCCAAGGCCTTGGCGGTGGGGATCCCTACCTGGAGTCCCCATGACCCCTAAACAAGGCAGGCTGGTCGTCCAGATCCTTCAAGAGTCAGGGTAGCATGTTGAAGCCCTTCCCTTTGAGGTCAAGACTAGAGTCTCCTTCTGACCCAGGCGGTGGGGATCCCTACCTGGCTGTGGCTCACAAAACCAAAACGGAATTCCAAAACGGGTTGCCCTGGCGGAAAAATGGGCCAACACCTGTGGTTTGCCCCTCCTGTTTAATTTTGAGCCACACCCAATTGGAGTCTCCTAGGCAGGGGGCATGACCCCTGGAGTTTTGGGTAATGGCCCCATTTGTGAAGGGTCACGGTACTCTAGGTATGTGGAGTCTCTGCTGACCTCAACTCACTTCCGATCGAGATTGACCAAACAAAAAATAACCCACAATGCTACCCAAATACTTTTGGAGAATCTTCCTGAGTGCATTGGCCAACAAAAGTCCCCACTTGTTATTTGCCACTAAAACGGCCTAAGCCCATGTTTTTCAAAAAGTATCTAAAGTCCAAAATCCCAGGAACTTAGTGGTTGAGGAAACCCGAACATGAAACACACCCAAAACAAAACACACACACACACAACAGAGAGAGAGAGAGGGACCTTGGCCCCAAAACTCATGGAGGCTGGGGGGGAGGGGAGGGAGGAGCCCAAGAAAACCCTCAGTAAGCCCTTATTAAGGCCTTATTTGGGGCTTGTTTGGGCTCTCTCCCCCTCCCCTCCCTCCCCCCCAGCCCCCATAAAAAACAGACCTTAGGGAAGGGATACCTGCCATTTGGGTGCCCCACTCGGGTGAACCTGCCTGCAAGGTATCATTTGGGTCTGTCTTTTTTGCGGATGCCTCATTCTTTTTCTGGCTTTGAAGGGAAACCAAGATGAACACCGAAGCCATTTTGGGGGGGTCCGATTCTCCTTTTGAGACATACATTTCAAGCGTTCGTGAAATTGCTCAAGTTCTTTCTCGCTGGTTCTCAGCCAAATCCCTGAGAAATGGAATACACCATCCGAGTTGGTTTCAAATCCTTTCGGGAATCCATCCAATACCGGCTCACACTGGCTGAGTGGATGGCCCAAAAAAAGTTCAGACTTTATAATTACCACTAAAATGGTCTTCCCAAAAAGTTTAAAGTTCATGAACTCAGGAAGTGAGTCATTCAACCAACGCCCTGACTCGGTCCTCAAAACACCTATCTCACCACCTGAAGGGTCATGACCCCTCCAATGCAGACCCCATAAGGGGCCCTCCAATGGAAGACTCATAGCGACCAAATTCCTCAAGGATCCCGAAAGAAAAACAACCTATTTGCCCAAAACCAATCGAATCACTTCCAGTTGGTTAAGCCCCCTCTTAAAAAAATAATAATAATAAAATATGTGTCCAGTAGTGATAGATTCCCTTTAAAACCGAGAAGGGATAATAACACATATTCCCCTAAGGGTCCCGACTGTTATTGGGCAAATCCTCAAAATGGGTTGTTTTTGAGGACCCTTGAAGCCTTGAGGAACTGGTCGGGGTTCTTCATTGGAGGGCCGGTCCGGGGGTCTGCATTGGAGGGGTCATGACCCGAAAAGGGTCTTCACCAAATGGTAGATCAGACCCTTGGCAGCAAAAAGCCGCATCCAAGTCGCAGTCGGAAAAGCTTCTGCGCCGTAGCGACGGGGAACCCGGTCTCCTGGCGAAGTCTTGCGTGGCCTGCAGCCCTCGTATGGACCTGAACCCAGAAACTACCCAAGAAAAACTGGGAGTTCGCCTCATGTGGAGCAACCACCCATGTTTTTGTTTCCCTTTTCCGTGTCCAGGAAACTGCAATTGTTGCTTGGGCTTGAAAGAGAAGCCAAAAGGAAAGCCAAAGCCACTGTTTCTCTTCTTCTGTTTTGCCCTCTCTTTTTTTGGGGAGGGCCGGCTGATTCCTAAACAAAGACACACCCACCAGCTTGGCTTGGCTTGTGCTGGATTCACGTGTTGCTACATAGTTTTGCCTTCGTTTGTTTGGAGCCCGGCTCCAAGTGTGAGGTTCCACAGGCTGGCGGGTCTTCAAAATGTAAGAGGTTCGGGGGAGACTTTTCTTGGTTGACGTTGGAAGGGGAGCCAAAACTAAAATTTTAGCTGTTAAGTGAGATTTCAACCACTAAACCACAATAAGCAAAAAATGTAAATTGTTTTCCAACAACAACCAAGTTTTCCACAATCTGCAGGGTACCTCCTTTCTGGGAAACAACACTTGGCGCATCCGGGCCAGGAAAACATTCGGGGTACCCTCAAACTACCCTTAAAAAAATGGAACTGTGGGTTGCAACTCACCCCAGTTTTAAGTCGGTAGTTGGAGGGTCCATGATGTGTTCCTTGCTTTTGTTTCATAGACTACCAATACACCGCTTCAGCATCTTAACGGCACTCGGTCCGAATTCTTCCAACGCTCTCCCATGGAGCGTTCAAGGGTTAGGGAGTATTGGGTGTTTTATGCTGGCCCCCCAAACCAGTTTTCCTTTGGTTTCCCTTTGCCCTCAAAAGAAACCACACCCATATGGGGTTGTCCTCTTGCATCCAATCCCCTTCCGCCATTCCCGCCTTCAATTGTCTGATGCTTGGTGTCCAACTCATCGAGTGGTTGGGCCAAACAAGTCCAAACTTGTTATTCACAAGTGACTAAAGTCCGAA
Source organism: Effrenium voratum (assembly GCA_963377175.1). Taxonomy (NCBI): domain Eukaryota; class Dinophyceae; order Suessiales; family Symbiodiniaceae; genus Effrenium; species Effrenium voratum. The sequence continues at coordinate 1,457,325 of CAUJNA010001446.1, forward strand.
ACGCAACTCCGGAAGTGAGTCAAGTTTGAATTCAAACCCCAAACCCCCACCCCAGGAACACCCGACAGACCTATCCCCAAAAAAGTTGAACTTCACCTTAACCATAATTTTGGGTCTCTGTAACCCATTTTTAAGTTGGAATTTTAGACTGTTCGGGAACAATCCTTGTGGTTTCAACGGGCTCAATTTTCGTGGTGCGAACGGATTTCGCCCATCAGTCCCTGGAGTCTCCTTCTGACCCTAGAAAACGGGGTCATGACCCGAATCTTAATTTTGGGGAGTCTGACCCACATGGCTTTACCCCAAAACCGATCGCAACAGTGACTGGAAAAAGCGATCGCAACTTGGCTATCCAGCCATGACCCCATGATTTTGGGGAGTCTGACCAACCATTCTTAAAGGGTCATGGAGACTGCAGGTACAACCCCCAAAAAATCAACTAAAACAACAACACAGGTTTTATAACAAGCATAAAGAAGGGTCATGACCAACCATCTTTAAACGTTTTAAAGGGGTCAAATGGAGACTCCAGGCAGCCTGGCATGGCGACCCTTTTTCCCGGAGATCCGTCGGACTCCTTCACGGCGACGTCCAAGGAGCTGCCCGGCTGATGGGCAAGCACTAGCACGGCCTCGAAAGGTATTGGGCCCAGTCGCCCAATCCGAGATCAACCTACAGTCTAAAAATGGTTGGTCATTGCCCTAAATAATGGGGTCATGGACCTGTTTTTCAATTGTCATGGAGACTCCAGGAACTTCCATTTGCTTCTTCGCCCGAAAAAAATCAGAGAATATCTGTCCAGTAGTGAAATTGATTCCAACTTTAAAAACCAACAGTGGAGAACAAACAAATATTATTAAGCAGATGGAAACCATTTGGGACAATCACTCATGTTTAAGAGTATGGTCAGGGCATGAAACTGATGCGGCACCCAGCAAAACATATGCATTTCAGCTTGCTGGAAGTATCGGACCCGCCAACCTGGATCGCCAGTTGCGTGTTCCTTTTTTCTGTTTTTCCTCCATGCGCTCAAAGCCCCGAAAACATAACCGATCGCGTTACAGTGACTGAAAAAAAAGGATCGCAACTTGGCTATCTAGGAAAGAAGGTGTTCCTGGGTCGCCAGTCGCTGTTTTTGTCTATCCACTTTACCCCAAAAACCGATCGCACCAGTGACTGAAAAAAAGCGATCGCAACTTGGCTATCCAGGTTGGACCTCGATGTGTCTTTCTCCGGGGCAAGAGAATGCTCGAGAGTCCAGACGTCACGACGTCCATGACTTCTGGAGTCGCGACTCCACGTGTGTCACGTCGGCCCGAAGCGTCTCTTAAACGGGCTTCCGATAGGCCCTAGCATTGGAGTGAAAGGGAACTGACAGGACGCCTAGGTCCAGTGGAGAGGTTAGAAGGGTACCAACTTTTCTCTGTCTATTTGAGGGGAACCCTTTTCCAAGAAGAGTAAGAGAGGTTTTCAAGGGTACCAACTTTTTTCTGTAGTCTATTTGAGGGGGACCCTCCCAACCAAAAGATGTTGGTAAAAGGGCACCTAGCTGGAGCTAGGAAACTCATGGAGATCTTTCTTGGGGCCCCGACGGCATTCAGAAGGACGCGTCCGATGCCCCGAAAAATGTTTGGCCAAATCTTCAAAGCACAGGTAGCCCTAAGGATAGCCAAGTTGCTGGTTTTTTCAGTCACTGTTGCTGATTTTTGGGGTAAAGTGCATGGATAAAAGCGATCGCAACTGGCGATCCAGGTGGAACAAAAAGAGGTGTCATTTTGAGGGCTCTGATGTGAGACACACCCAGGTCTTTTCAAGGCTTATCCATGTCTACCGATCGGACCCATAGGGCAGATTTCTAAGTGAGCATTCCTACTTGGGGCGATCGAGTCGCTACCTCATGAAAGTGGGCCAGAGCATGAAACTTCCCGTGAACAAGGGGAATTCACCCCAACATGTTGGCTGCAATGACTCGTTTAGGGCAATTCTTATGCGTCTGGGCTTTTGTGCTTTGATTCTTTCCTGACTTGGTTATCCCTGGAAGCCTCAAAGGATAACCAACAGCCACACAGTCGTAGACACAGAAACACCAACAAGCCAACGCACCAACGCGATCCAATGCGCACACACAATACTGTGGATGGACGAAATCCACTTCACACCACCCAAGAAACCCTAGAATGATGATCCCCTTGTAAATACCAACAGGCAATGGTTTCCCATGGTCTGACAGTGGTGCAGGATTTCGTTCATCCACAGTATCACACAACATCGCACCACTGGAACTTGCCATGGGCGGAACTGCTGGGGGGCCAAGCAAAAGGGCACCGCTTTAAGCCTGACGCCTGGATGTTTTTTTTCTGGGCGCATCAGATCGGCCGGGGCTTCGCCACAACTCAACTCAATTTCACCCATCGAGTGGATGGGCCGAAACGAGTAACAACCTGGACCCGGCACTGAGTTCAACCCACATGATGATGCGCAACACCTAGATGCACCTAGAGTCTCCTTCTGACCCTTTAAAAACGGTTGGTCAGACTCCCCAAAATTAAGATTCGGGTCATGACCCTTTTTGCTGGGGGTCAGAAGAAGACTCCAGGTAGTTTGAGGCTCCAGGCAAACTTTTTTCTTGCCACTTTCGGGCTCAAAGTCAGAAGCTGTTACCAGTTTTTCTTTCTTGTACCTGCAGAAGCAACGACTCCCCGAGGTTCGGTGAGCCATGATTCAGCTTTCCCCGCAACCACACCAGAACCTCACCGGTTTTCAGCGGCTATGTCGGCCCGTCTTTCTGAAGAACGGATCGTGGTTGATTTAAACCCTTTGGAACCCATGACAAAAGAAGTTGGTAATGCTGACCCAGGAATCCTAAACCCGGCCCATTTTTTGGGGGGTGTTCCCATTACGGGCGTTCCCCTACTCCAAATACCCACGAGTTATGAAGCTAGGATGCCCTAACCATCATTGGGCCCATTGAAGGGCTCGAACCGGGTCTCCATTGGTTTTGGTTTTGGACCTCAAAAAGAAGGCCGTTTTGAGAACCCGTTTGATGCTTAGGGTACAATCTTAAAACACGAAAACACAATTCAACATTAACGGGTACTTGGAGAGCGCCTCTCTTCCGGTCGAGTGGAAGGGCCAAACAAATTATTCTCAATTGTTTATCTGCCGCTAAAATGGTCTTCCCAAAAAGTTTAACGTCCAGGAATTCAGGAAGTGAGGTGAGGGGGAACAAAGAATCAGCACTTTTTGTAGCCCTCAGCTGCCCCGAATGGGACCGAGAAATCAAAGGTGATCACCTTTGGGAGCCGCGAAACATGGGAGCCCAAATGGGACAACCATATTATGTCTGGTCAATTCGCTTTGGACAAGTGAGAGTTTCGTTGCCCTTTTCATGGAAGCGGCCCTCACAAAAGCATCCTGGACCCTCAAACTACCCATTAAAATCAGGGAACTCACCCAGAGCTGAAACAAGCACCTGCCGGGAGTCTCCTTCTGCCCCCCATGGAAAGGGGTCGTGACCCCAAAAAGGTTGGGGAGGAGCAACCATTTTTGTTCGGGTCAGAAGGAGACTCTAGGTGGACACGAAAGAACTACCCCTTGAAAAAGTTGGACACTTCACCAACCACCATTTTGGGGCACCTCAGCTATTTTGCTGGTACCTGGAGTCTCCATGACCCTTTAAAAATGGTTGGTCAGACTACCCAAAACTAAGGGGGTCATGACCCCTTTTTCCAAGGGTCAGAAGGAGACCACCGTTTTGGGGCAACTCACCCACCACTTCGCAGGTAGTTGGAATTTTTCAGGCAGCTCCAAAGAGGGCCGGCGCGCCTGGGGGCCGCAAAGCATGAAGTCAAAGGCCTTGAGGATGTTGGGATGATCCACCTGACGTGTGCTGTTGCTTCCACATCCTCCGTTTGCGATTGTCGCCCCCAGGAAAAAAACACATTACAAGTTAACGTTAGTTACTCGGTTGCTTCCTGCTCCCCTGCTAAAAGCTTACTTTTAGTGGTTTCATGGAAAACCCAGTAGTTAGCAACAAGTTAAAGTCCTACCATCCAAGCAAAATGCACCACAAGTTAATCATGTCAACATATTCAGGGCTTTTCCCAAAGGCCTCAAACCCCGCTCGCTGGCTAAAAAAGCTTGGCCCTCGTGTCATGAGGTCCAACACTTACCGCAACCACTGCAGGTCAAAAGCTTCTGCCTAGGGAACGAACACCAGCGGCTCGTTGCAGGTTGCCTCAGGTTGCAACCATGGCAGATCCGCTTCGACATGGCGTTGCAGCCAGAGTTCAAACTACCCGGTCAGAGGGACACCACCAACCAGAACTTGGGGTTGCAATAACCAATCCTGAGGGGAACTTCGAGGGTTCCAGGTACTGCTTCTGAGCCAAAAAGACGAGCCAAAAAGAACACCAACAACACCACCTCAAACAAAGACAACACACACCAAAGAAGGAGGGGAAAAAAAGGAAAACCAAAAAACAACAACACACCAAACAACCAGCCTTCTTGACCAGCAGAGGAAAACCAAAACCAAAACAAAAAAACACCCCATTTTCTTTTCCCCAAGTTGGCGCCCTCCCGCAAAAAAATATCCACCACCCGGCGCCCGCCAAACCGCCAAACCGCGGCGGTTTCCCTTCCTCGCGCCTGGCGGAGGATGTCGTACTCCCTACGGCGGTCGGAGGCCTGGGCCGCGTCCCTCGCCTGGCGAAGACGGGAATGCCCGAGGACCCGGGCGTCCATGTCACGGCTTGGTGGACGGAACGGAAGGGGCTTGCAAAAATTATAGAAAAGTTCAGTGGTTGGAGTTCAAGCACTCAGCCACAACAAGCAAAAATGTAACATGTTTACCACCAACAACCATGAAGGGGGGGGGGGAGGGGGAGGGGGGGTGGAAACTCTGCTCTCGCAGTTGTACAAGTTTTGGCTCAAGGTCTCACCCTTGCTCCTACCAGCGTCCATGTTTCCGCCCAAGCCATTGTGGTACCTGGACCCTCAGGATGCCAACTAAAAAACGGTTTTGACTCAAAATCGTGGTTGGCGATTCCCCTTTTTTTCTGGGTTTGAGGGTCCAGGTACCCCCTACTCCAAATACCCACTTGTTTCAGGGTATTTTTTGAAAAACCTGGGTTTGCATGATAAATACCTCTTTTGTTAGTAGAGGGTCGACATCATACCCAAAAAAAAGGCCTTTGTTGGGACTGCTGCAAATGTTGGCCCAAAAAAGGAAACGATCATGTCAACGGTCAACAGATCGGTCGGCTTTGGGCTGCCGAAAACCAAAAAAAAAGAAGGACACTCGTTATTTTTTTTTCCCCCGGCACCGCCCACCTTGGATGTTCAACCTACTTGGTGGTTATAACCAAGGATAGAACTGGGGGACCCGGGGTTGGTTGGCTTAACTTGTACCGGAGCCTCCAAATTCCCTTAACAATTAGTTATAGCCCCAAAATATTGGTTGGTGAATTCCAACTTTATTGTAGGTAGTTCTTTCGGGTCCAGGTAGTTGTTCAGAACCCTCAAAAATCCAACTTAAAAATGGGTTATCGCAACCCATAATTATGGAAGGTTTTCCCCCCCCCCCCTCCAGGCAACTTGTAGTTGTTGCGTGTTTTGGGGAACATTGCTGGTTTCCAGCAAAAACACGTAAACATGCCCACCTGCACCCTCGCAACTCCCCTCCAAGAGTGGGTTAGTGCCCAAAACAGACTGGGGAGAATTCCCATTTCTGTAGACAATTTGAGTGGCCAGACCACTTCAAAAATAATAATAATTAGATGTAAAAAAAGAGTTCATGCCCAAAAAGGACTGGGGTGAATTCCCATTTCTACCTGGAGTCTCCTTCTGCCCCCTAGAAAAAGGAGTGATGCCCCCTCAATTTTGGGTCATGACCAACCATTTTTAAATTGACACGGAGACTCTAGGTTGTTTCAGTGGCCCGAACAAAAACAACAACGAAAAACACAAAACAAAAGAACGACCCACCCCTTTGCGGCCAAACTTTTGAAGAAAACCTGGAGTCTCCATGACCCTTAAAAAATAGGTCCATGAACCCATTTAGGACACTGACCAACCATTTTTAAAGGGTCAGAAGGAGACTCCAGGAAGCCCCATCCCATTTCAGCCCAACGAAGGAGCCTCGAGGAACTTCAGCGCCACGTGCTGGCGCGTGGACTTCCGCACAGCGCGCACCACGCGGCCGGAGGTGCCGCGGCCCAAGGTCTCCAGCAAGTCGAAGTCCTGGCCCATCCCCGGTCAGGTGGACTCCATACCCATCAGGTCAGGTAGGGGGGGGGGGGTTCCTCGGGGTTCCATCGGCTCAAAAAAAAGAAGCCTACCTGGAGTCTCCTTCTGACCCTTTAAAAATGGGTGGTCATTGCCCTAAATGGGGTGAACCTATTCTTAGAGGGTCGTGGAGACTCCAGGTACCCATCCACCAAGAAAACAAAAACCAAGAAACACATGAATTCGTTCGTTTCCTGGACTCTCCTTCTGACCCCCCCAAAAATGGGGTCAGTCTCTTCAAAATTAAAGGGTTCTCCACCTGGAATGTTGACTCCACCTGACCCTAGAAAATGTGGTCATGACCCCATTTTGAGCAACCTGGAGATTCATTCTCCGGCCTTTTCCTGGTAGTTTTGGGCGTGTTGGGCGTTCTAAATGGTTTCTACTAGTTTTGGGCGACCCCCGAACCCAAAAAACTGTTTTTGTTCCTGATTTGCGGGCGTTTGCAGGGTTTTGCGGGCGATTGCGGTCTTTTTGCGGGTATTTTGCGGGTAATTCCGGGCGGGGCAAACGTAAAAAGGGACCAATTCTGAAATCTCACGAACATATAGGAGTTTCCGTATAGTTTTAGGCGACTTCACAAACACAACATCGAGATTTAGGAAAAGCATGTTACAAACGAAGGGGTCATGACCTCTTTTTCTAGGGGGCATGGAGACTCCAGGTTGGAATCAGACAACTTGTGGAGGGGCCAAAACCACCCCCTATGAGACTGGACTTGTGGATGAATATGCCAGTCTACTTCTGACCCCTAGACAAAGGGGTCAATTGCCCCGAATCTTAATTTTGGGGAGTCTGACCAACCATCTTTTTAAAGGGTCCTTAGGGAGACTTCAGGTAGGGCTCTGCCATCAAAAACCGAAGAGCCAATACATGGAGCCTTAAACATTGATCATTGCTGAAAATTAAGGGGTCATGACCCCTTTTTCTGAGGGTCATGGAGACTCCAGGTTCCAGATTTTCGGTAAAACGCATTAAGGGAAGTTTGAGGTCTCAGGCACCCTTCGGGCAGGCAAGCCCCAAAGCAAGCCAATCAAAATTCAAACAAAGTCTAGGGTGCCTTGGTCAGACTACCCCAAACTAAGGGGTCATGACCCCGCCTTTTTCTAGGGGTCATGCAGACTCCAGGTAGAGAAAGGTTCATACCTAGGCCCTCAAACTAACCAAAAAATGCCTTTCAAACAGAGGAACATATCACAGACCTAAACCCTCAAACTATAGACATAGAAAAGGGAACTCACCAACCAAGGCTTTGGGTTGCAATCACCCGTTTCTTGCCCTATGATGTCAACCCCTACAGTACCCAGATTCAGGGCCATATAGTGAGGGTGTGGCTGAAAGAACTATCCCTAAAAAAGGCCAATATTTATGGGTAGTTTGAGGGTCCCGGCAGGTTTTTCTTATTTGTGCGCGTACCCCTTCGATCGAAGTTCGGTCTTGGCGTCAGGCGAAAAGAGTTCGCCAGCCATTTTCTGTTTGGCTCTTCAGGGGTCCTTTTGCTTACCAGCGACCTGGATAGCCAAGTGGCGATCGCTTTTTTCAGTCACTGTTGCTGGTGTTTGGGGTGTAAAGTGCATGGAGAAAAAAAAACGATCGCAACCGGCGATCCAGGTATATATATATATACATCTCTCTCTCTCTCTCTTGTTGAGGCTCGGTGCCCGCTTTTGGGCGTTCTGGAAAAACATGAAAGCCCCGACGTCGGTTTCGGAGGTCTAAACTCGTTGCCAAGCACAGATTTAAGACGGATTCTGATCGACATGTTGACCCCATATTAATCTGGAGTCTCCTTCTGACCCCTACAAAAAAGGGGGTCAATTGCCCCGAATCCGAATTTGTTGGGGAGTCTGACCTAGCTGCAGGATTTTGTCCATCCACAGTCTTAATAGGGTGTGTCCCCCTCAAGAAGTGCTGAACCGCTTAAAGGGGGACACCGGTCAACAGTACTGGGAACTCACTTCCGATCGAGTGGATGGGCCCACAAAAGTAAACAACTGGTTGTTTGCCAGTCAAATGGTCCGAACCCCCCACAAAAAGCTCAAAAGTGAGCGTTTTCTCGGCCAAAAGATGAGCTCAGCACTTCCGCCAAGACCCGAATATTTTTTCATAAAGGGCATGAAGACTCCAGGTGTGCCCAGCTTGCAGGCTCCCTTCTGAAAGCGACCCGAGTTCCGAGTTCAGAGCCTCGCTACTTGGGTGTTTTTTTCCCACCCTAAGGCTCCAATTCAATGAGTTTTGGGCCCGATGAAGATGGGTTGTTTTCAAGGGCCCATGAGGAATTGGTCCGGGTTCTTCATTCGAGGCCCCTTATGGGGCCTGCATAGGGGTGAGCCTTAGGGAAGGGAGTTGCAGCCCAATGGCTAGGGTGCTCCACCGAACGGGGACTCTCATGGGGTTTCTCCCGGTTGCCAACAGCTTACGAGCTTGGCGAATCGAACACGCAGGTACGTTTGCCCTCAGCATCTTGGGTCCTCAAAACGGCCTCCTTTTTGAGGTCCAAGACCCAAACCAATGGAGACCCGGTTCGACCCCTTCAATCAAAAATCGGGCGCCGAAAGTTTTCAGGGTCCCGGGTCTGGAACAACCGGTGCCCTCTCCAGGAACCAGGGCTGGGCTTCAAATCCGAAACTCAACCCAGGGCTGCCATCCAAAACCCAGCTACATGGATCCTTACACTTTGGTCATTGCCCCAAACTTATGATTGGTGAATTCCCTTAAGTGCACCTGGAGTCTCCTTCTGCCCCCTAGAAAAAGGGGTCAATTGCCCCGAATCTTAATTTTGGGGAGTCTGACCAACCACCTGGAGTCTCCTTCTGACCCTTAAAACATGGTTGGTCAGACTCCCCAAAGTCAAGATTCGGGGCAATGGACCCCTTTTTCTAGGGGGCAGAAGGAGCCATTAGAAGAAGAAGAAGTTGACCCAATCTAGATGAAAATCCTTCATGGGAAACAGTGGTAAACAGTGAACCCAATCTTCTTGTTGTTTTCTTTCTTTTTGTTTTTTAATGTGTTGTGTCAAAGAAAATAACCCAATCTTTGTTTCACTGGGCGGTCGGCTCCAACCCCAAAGTTAACCTAAAAGTCAGTCGCTTTTGGGCCTCGCTTCGGGCCCTGTAGGCTGCCTGCAGAACCATCGACCATCGACCTGGAGCCTTCAGGCAAAGGTCTCGAGCCACCCTTTCGGCCCTTGAGCCATCCAACCCAGCCATCCATCCATCCAGCCAGCCATGATCCATGCATCCAATACAATCCAAACCCTAAACCCTAAACCCTAAGATCGGATCGGATCGATTTCCGGATGGATCTCCTCGAGGATATCCATAACCTGCTCATCATCGCAGGCGGTGGAGGTTGACACACTGAGCTCAGTGCAGTCGCTAATGGACCTGCCGCATTCTGATTGACCCAGCGAGCGAGCGGGTGCGAGACCTGGAGTCTCCATGACCCTTTAAAATGGGTCCATGACCCCTTAATTTTGGGTAATGAACTTATTTTTAAAGCGTCATGGAGACTCCAGGGGTTTTGTTTTTTGAGTTGATGGAATGACCCCGAGAAAACCCTCCCCCCTTGGCTTGGTTTCGTTTTAAGGGAATATCCCCAAAACCGGCGCATTCCCAACCCGGACTCGGTCATTCCCGACCTATCGCAGCAAGCAGAAGTCGAGCATAAGGGTGAGAAAAAGCATGTGGAACCTGTACCCGAAAGAACGTCCAGTCACCTATAAATACACATAAATATGCATGTATATATATATATATGTTATATACATATAATACATGTATGACCTGTAACCGGTCTGGTTGCCAGCACTGGGTCCAAGTAAATAGTTGGGTGACCCACATTCCGGGGTTGAAGCTGGTTGAGTTGTCCACTGGAAACGCCAAACATCTTGGTTGACGCTGGAAGGGGAGCAACAATTCTCATTTGTTGGCCGTTAAGTGGTTGGATTTCAACCACTAAACCACAATAAGCAAAAAGGTAAAATGTTTCCCAACAACAACCATGTAGAGAACGAATCCCATAAAAAAGCGAAGGAATTCACCCATTCCGTCATTCCCTAGTAACTGGTAGTACCTGGTAGTAGTAGCAGTAGTGGTACTGAAAGTAGTAGTGAAAAAGGTAAAATGTTTCCCAACAACCAAGAAATAGCCCAGCCCGCTTTCGGATAGATGTTGGACCCTCAAACCGGCGACAACCCCTTGGGCTGTTGGCCTCCTGCGTGTTGTATCGGCCGGAGGCTGCGACATTTGGGGCCAGACCCTTTCAAAGGCATTACCTGGACCCTCAAACTATAAAAGGGACTTTGCCACATAATGTTGGGACAACAACCATTTTGTTCAGGGTAATTGAGTACTTGCAGATTCAAGAGTAGAACTGAGTTTGAACCTCTTGGTGGGACGTTTTTGGCCGTTGCAGGTCGGCACAACATAAAATAATATGGCAAGATTCCCATTTTCACAACCAGATTTGAAGAAACAATCACGTGGAACCAAGAACCCGGACAGAACATACTTGGAACCTGCTTGATTGGTCGATTCCAAATCGCAAACAAAAAGCGATCAAGGGAGGAGGGTGGGATCCACTGAACAAGTGGGTCTCAGTTTCTTGCTCTGAACTGGGCTGTTCTCGGATCCTCTGCTGACAGTGGTTAAATGGAAACCCCCACTAAACCCCACTTCTTTCAGGATATGATGTCAACCCTGTGCTAAAAACGGATGCATTTACCCTGGAAAACCGAACGGTTTGCCAATAAATACCCTAAGCCCCTAAGCCAAGCGGGTATTTGCTTGGTTGCTGCCGACCCCCCTGCAAAAAGTTTAGCTTTGTGGGGGCTTAGTGGAAAACCCCTTGATTTCCTCAAAAAGCTCAAGTCGAAAGATCCAACCCAATAGCGTCAACCCCCTCCATGTACCCCTTTTGTTTCAGGGTCTCATGTCTCATGTCAACCCTCGACTGAAACAGGATCGAGGTATTTCTTTCTGACAAACCAAAGTAGCAACCCTGAGGGTCATGACACTCCCAATGCGCAACCCCGGGCCCTCCATGAAGAACCCCGACCAATTCAGTCAGCCCTAAAGAACTCTTTTGGGAATTCGTCCACCCACAGGCGTTCCAATGCCCACCAGAAAAGGTGGGTACCTGGAGTTCTCCTTGTGCCCCCTCGAAAAAGGGTCATGACCCCTGAATTTTGGGGAGTATTTTCAAGGGTACCTGGAGTCTCCTTCTGACCCTTGAAAAATGGTTGGTCAGACTCCCCAAAATTAAGATTCGGAGCAGTTGACTCCTTTTTCTAGGGGGCAGAAGGAGACTCCAGGTATTTGGAGGCGGCAACATGGGTCTGCATTTCACCATGGAGAGACAGTGAAAAAAACATTCCGCGAGAGCTCTGACCCCGACTCCGCGCAGCGGAAGCGCGCTTTGTTGCGCGGGTAGGGTTGAGCGTGTGTATTTCTTGTTCAAAGGATGGGTGCTACCCATGCTCAACCCTACAGGTGCCTAAATTGTGGTCTGCCTTTGGTTTCACGGAGAAAAAAAAACAAAGAAAACACATAAGACAAAAACAGCAACCCCGAAAAGGAGCAATTCCTTTGAAAGCACAAAAACACAACGTGTCCCACTTGCCGGGGTGTGTTTTTGAAACCACCCCTGAAACAGCCCCACTCTTTTTGGGTATCATGTCAACCCCTCACTCAGAAAAAATGATAATCAGTATTTACCATGGCAAACTGCTCAACAACTACCTAACTGAAGAAGTGGGTATTTGGAGCGGACAGGGGTAGGGATATTGCCCCAAATTGATGGTTGGCGAGTTCCCTCTTATGGCTACCTGGAGTCTCCTTCTGACCGTAAAATGGTTGGTCAGACTCCAACCAAAATTAGGGGGTCATGACCCCGAATTGGGTCAGAGGGTCATGACCGGAGACTCCAAGTGGAGAGCTTCACCATCTCCCAGCGAATCCCAGCGAATCCCCGCCTGGAGATTTTCTTGTTCAGTCTGCGTGCCCGCAAGTTAGACATGGCAAGCCGCGACGCGACTTTCGGCTCCGCGAGGCCCCGCCGTTTCAAACGGCGGAGCTCCGCGGCTCGAGATCGCAAGCTTGAGCCCTGGCGAAGCAACATGTGAACGCCCCGTTTTCTTTAGCCAGCATGTTGCCAGTTAAGAAGGGGGGGGTAAGGGAAACCAGGGAAACCTCCTAGAGATCCAAGTTGCGGCCGTTTTTTTCAGTCACTGCTGCGATCGGTTTTCGGGGAAAAGTGGATGGGAAAAAGCGATCGCAACTGGCGATCCAGGCCGTTCTCTTCAGCATGTTGCCCTAGTCCAATTCGAAAGTGCTTGTCTGGATCCTTGATTCGCCATAGCAAGTGGCTCGCATGGGATATAACCCGACTGGGTGAACTCATCCCGCAGGCGAAGTGGGCTACCTATGGGTATCCACCTGCAGGTTCGGAATCACAAATTCTTGCAAAGCTGTTTCCCAAACCACCACCAATGGTTGGCCATTGCCCAAAATTAAGGGGTCATGACCCCTTTTTCTAGGGGTCAGAAGGAGACTCCAGGCAGAACCTAGGATAAAAAATAAGGTTTGACGGGAAACGGATTGATCCACCGGCGGGCCCCTGAAACTTACACCTCAGACAGGAGCTCACTGAATCCCCAAGAGTTTGAGGGACCAGGTACTTTTTTGGGGGCTGGTTTGGAGGGAACCAACAGGAAAACCCCTTATGTTGGACACATACTTCTTTTGGAGTACACCACTCCAATGGACAGTCCAATACTTTTGCACACGACCTTCGCACGTGCGCAGCAACAGAACGCTTGGACCATTCAACGGCTTTGCTGGTTCTCCAAATGAAGAGCCCCAGCTCCTCAAAAGCAACTTGTTTGCGGACCCCAACAGGGACCCTTCGAGTGATCAAATTGGTGAAACATGCGGGAACTATGCACGCCACACCCGGAGGATGCGGGCCATCATACCCCTCTAATGTTGACCCCGGACTAATAAACCCCTGTTTGTTAATATGGGGGTACTTGGGGGGACCTAGATAATAAACAGGGGGTTTATTCATCCGGGGTCAAATCACCCAACACCAACTTCCTTCAGGGTATGATGGGGTATGATGTTGATCCTTGACCACAAAAAGGCGAGCATTTGCCTGGGAAAACCGACCGGCCTTCCAAAAAGGCCCACACACCAAAAGCGGGCCGAGAAAAAACCACTCTTCAAGGCCAGGCTAGAGGCCGCCCGGACTCAATGCATCACCAGCTTCTCTTGCACCTCACTGCTGTCTCCGCCACATTCCAGATCCCCCCAAGTCACAAGAGCCCCGGATGCCAGAAAGGCCGCAAAAGCCGCCTTGGTTCCTTGGATTTGCTGCACATTCCGCAGCTTGTCTTGCACCGCGCGGCAGTCTCCCCCGTAAAGTGGATTGCCCCACGTCACTACATCCCCAGATTCCAAAATGGCTGCAAATGCTCCGCCAGTCGCCTGGAGTTCCTTGACACTTCTCAGCTTCACTTGCACCTGGCTGCAGTCTCCACCGCGATCTGGATCACCCCATGTCACAACAGCTCCTGATTCTAGAATGGCGGCAAAAGCCGCCTCAGTTCCTTGGATTTGCTGCACATTCCGCAGCTGGTCTTGCACCTGGCTGCTGTCTCCGCCCCTGTCTGGATAACCCCAGGTCACAACATCCCCAGATTCCAAAATAGCAGCAAAAGCAAAACAAGTTGCTTGGACTTTCTGGACATTTCTCAGCTGCTCTTGCACCCGCCTGCTGTCTCCTCCGCATTCTGAATGACCCCATGTCACAACATCCCCAGAATCCAGAATGGCAGCGAACGCACCGTCAGTCGCCTGGATTTGCCGCGCATTCCTCAGTCCGGCTTCCGCGAACAAATCGCCGCCATAAAATTGATGGCCCCAGGTCACTACATCCCCAGATTGCAAAATAGCAGCAACAGCACGATTTGTTGCTTGGATTTGGTGCAAATTCCACAGCTGGCTGAAGTCCCCACCACAACGAGAATCACCCCAGATCCCAACTGCCCCAGACTCCAGAATGGCAGCAAAAGCCAAGCGAGTTGCTTGTACTTGCTGGACGTTCTTCAGCTGCGCTTGCACCCTGCTGCTGTCGCCGCCGCGGTCTGGGTAACCCCATGTTACAACAGCCCCTGATTCCAGAATGGCAGCAAACGCACCATCAGTCGCTTGGATTTGCTGCACATTCCGCAGCTGCTCTTGCACTTGGCTGCTGTCTCCACCGTGCTCTGGATTGCCCCATGTCAACACCAGTCCTTGGACATGCAAAGCAAACGCCTTTGCAGTGGCAGCTAGCGTCACCGGCTGAACCACCGCATCCACGGTGTCCCCATCTCGCAAGCCAGCCTGGCTCAAGGTGACCGTTAAATCCAGCGGCCGGCGGTTCACGATGAGCCTCAGGCTGCCGCGCTGGAAATGCCGCTGAGCTGCAGCCTTCAGCGCGCTGAGACGCGTCTCTGGTGAGAGTGAGGTCGAGAAACCGCTGCCGCTGGGCAAGTGGACGACTAGTCGCATGACTAGGAGCCGAGGGAATGCAGCCTGAGCAAAAACTTGAAGCAAACAGTCCAAGAAGGCAATCTGCCACTGGCTTAAAGGGCTCATCAAACGCCCGTTGCCCGGCGGGCAAAAAAAGACAGGCAAACCTTGTATTTGAGTCTTGCCTTTTCAACAGGCAAGACTCAAATAGAAGGTGTGCCTGTTTTGTTTTCTTGCCCGGGCAACGGGAGCGTTTGAGTCTTGCCTTTTTAGAAGGAACCATTCTCTGCCCCCCTTCTTTTAAAGGAAGGGCATGGGCCAGGGGAAGTGGACTCTGGTTACCGCGTGTCGTTTGGGCCATTGCCATCCTTGACTTGGTTTGTCCGCCACCAAGGTCACCCCTGTAGAGTAGCTTGAGGGGCCAGGTAATTAAACGGATCCCTTCTATACAGGTTTGGATCTGGGAGAAAACCCCTGGTTCGTTGAGAGGAAGCGCCTAACCTCCAAACCACAACTGGGAAGCTGATACGGGTCATGACCCCTCCAACGTCCCACAAGGGGCCCAATGGAGCACGGGGGTTTTACGGACGACACTAAACCCTTCAATGCAGGGTATGAGATCTGATGCTCAGGGCGACACCAAGGTGAGTAACAGGCTGTGGGATACTGTGGCGCCAAATTACAAAGTAAGTCGTACTGATGAGACATTAGCCGAGACATACAACACACTTGCCCTAAGGCCGACTTTTCTGTTGCTTCCTCAAAAAAAGATGTTTTTATCCCACGCATCAACCGGGCTCTCCAAAATGCCCTTTGTGAGCTTCAACAGTCCTGCATAATTCAAACGGATCTCAAAACCCTCAAGATTCCCTCAAAAATTGTTTTTTTAGCCCCAACATGATGGGGTAAAGTCCTTTGCTTTTCGGGCAGTTGGTAACCATGTTTTTTTGGGGGAAACCAGTTGAAGAACCTCCCATTTCGGTGGGTATCGACCTACGTAAAGGTTCCCATCGCCCGGCTTTCCCCTTCCAGACCGCGGCGCTCGCCAGGCTGCGCTCCTGCGCCGTCGGCCCGAAGAAAAATCCGTCCGGCTGGGAGAAACACGTCGTATTCTCCCCAACCCGTCACCAAAAACCGGTACCTGGAGTCTCCTTCTGACCCCTAGAAAAAAGGGTCATGACACCTTCATTTTGGAGAATGACCAACCATTTTTTAGGGCTCATGGAGACTCCAGGTACACTTAACTGGTACGGAAATATGGGAACTTCAACCAGTTGAGACCCCCAAGCCGGCATTTGGTGCAACCAGTTTAGAACACAGCTTGAGAAGGAATGAGAAAAAAAAAGGAGAGTATGATCTATGCATTGCACGGTCCCAAATAGCTTGGGTAAATCCAAAGAAATGGAATTCATTGGACCCTTTGAGTTCCAAGCTGCATGGCTTCGTTTCGGATGCTGCACAGATACGCTTGTCCTGAGTGATCGATCCGAATTTTCCCGAACTTAGCACGACAAAGTGGGCGAATGGGTGCTCAAAATCAAACGATCGGGGGGGCAAACCGCAGGTTTTGGTCCATGTTTCCACTTACCAGGGTTCGCAAGCCATTTTGGAATTCCGGCTTTTTGAGCAACGGCCAAATAGGTTGTACCTGAACCCAAACTACCCAAAGGAAACTCGAGATATGTTTCGGGCTATAACCCATTTTGTAAGGGATATTTTGAGGGTCCAGGTGGCAAATCCTTAGACTTCGCCAAGTTCGTAAGTGGATCGCCAAAGGGCTGAGTTGACCCCACAGGAAGCCCATCAGTGGGTTAAGTCTCCATGACCCCTAGAAAAGGGGGTCATGACCCCTTAATTTTGGGAAAGGACCAACCATTTTTTAAGGGTCATGGACTCTAGGCACCCAGCTCCCGGCGTCGATTGATTTCGGGCCCGATGTCGCCGCCAGGTTTTGAGACCCTCAAACACCGGGGCCTTCGTTCGGCCCCGGAGGGGTCGTCCAATTGAAAGCCGAGCGGAGCCTCTGGCTTTACGAACTTACCGTCACAGCGAACTTCGCCGAAGATCCAAGTCAAAACCCGGATTGCTCCCTTAACAGAAACGATTCGGTCGCACCAAAAAACAAAAAGGACCATGTTCCGCCTTTGGGAGTAACCTGGACCCTCAAAATGCCAAATAAGAAATCGGTTGCCCGAAAACTATGGATGGTGAATTCCCTTTTAGATGGATATTTTGAGGGTCCAAGTAGAAATAAAGGGTTCGCCTTTTGGGACCTCCAATACAAGTGGTCGCCCAAAAAGGAATTCCAAAAGGTTAAAGGGTGGGTTTGGAACAGCTGCCCCCCCAAAACAGAATACCGACAAAAACCTGTCTGTCCAGGCTCGGCTTTCTGGGAAAGCTGCTTTTTTACTTTGACAACCCATTCCCCCCTCCAACAAAAATCAGAACAAAGCCGAGGAAAGAAACTACCTGGACCAGCTCAACTAATGGTTGATATCGCAACACAAAATAATGGGTGGTGAATCCAAGATGTTTATGTTGCTAGTTTAGGGTCTAGGTACCCCGCCGACGACTTGAGGCTCGGCTCCATGTTTTTTTTTTCTTTTTTTTTTCTTTTTTTTTTTCTGGTGTTCCAATTTGTTTGAGGCTCGGCACCCCTCTTTTGCTGATAACGAGAAACCCAAAGGACCACCAGAGGGTCTGGCTCAAAGCCAAACCTCCCGTAACCCACCCCAAGGGGGACCAGCCACCCATTTTTCGGCTCGAAACACCTAGGTAGCCACCCAGTTCAAACAGGTGTCGAACAAAACATACTGGCAACTTCCCGCGAGTGGAAAGCAAACTAAGAAAAGGCCAAGGTCAAACACTAAAGGCAACAAATGTGATATCCCTGGCGCCAATGTCACATTCTTCGGAGAAAAACACACCTAAACAACCGTCGCAGAGATGCGTGTTTCTGGGACACTTGATGGTTTTGGGGTTTGGAACTTTCTGAGCTCGACAGTTCCCACCGCTAGGAACTGTTCGACCAAACATCACCTAGATAGCCAAGTTGCGATCGCTGCTTTTGTTTCCGTCACTGTAGCGCGATCGGTTTTTAAGGGGTTTCAGGAGTGCATGGAACAAAACAAAACTGGATCGATCCAGGTGGATCCTCAAATTGCCCAAACAAATCCAAGGATTTGTTTACCCCATCATGTTGGGGCTATAGCCCGTTTTTCAGGAATTGTTGAGGGCTCGATAAAGTACTGAGGGACCTGCGGCAAAGTACTGAGACAAAGCCCGGCGCCTTAGGCTCTCTGAGCTGCACTGTCCAGGCCTGCGAGAGCTTGCGAGCTCTTCCGGTCGAAGCTTTTGGCGCGTGACATCTTGGGTGCCGATGGGACCCTCAAGATGCCAACTGAAAGATGGGTGATTGCAACCCAAAACCAGCGGGCAAATTCGCGTTTTGAGTGGTAGTTTGAGGGTGCACCTTGAAATTCAAGGGGATTCAACCCATCATTTCTTGGGTGCAATCTCCTGAACCCAAAAAATCATATGCAACTTGAAACTGGGGTTTTCAAACACCCAAGCATATGGAATGGCCAGGCGTCCCCTTTTTGGGGTGTTTCATGTGCTCGCCGTGACAGGTCCAGGTCCCCACATTTGAGTGTGTTTTTTCTCTAGGCATCGACCCACCAAACAAATGTGGTGTCGACTTGTGGTTTCCCTTCAACACCACAAACAAAAAACACCCTCAAAAAATACACATGTAGTCAAATCCTAAAAACAAATCTGAAAAGGGTAACCCAACAAACATCAAGGCACCTGGATGTTCCCAGGTTCTAAACCTGGATAGAAATGCCCGGCCCCCGGCTACCAGTTGTCACCTTGACCCATCATAACCTATTTGGCCCTCAGCCCAATGGATTTCGGGACGGGGCACCCTTGCTTTGGTTGGTTGAGTCTAAAAGGAATCGGAACTCCCCCCAAAAAAGTTGGAACAACAAGCAACCCACGGCTTAGGCAACTGAGCACCTGACGCATATCCAAGGCTTTGGCTGCTCCAGAATTTATGTCTGGCGCCACCATGTACTTGGATCTTCGCCGAAAGTTACGTCTCCAACGACGCCTGGAAGCTCTTTTTGTTTTAACAAATGGCTGGGACCTAATGAGTCGACGTACTAAGTGCGTGGACCCGAAAGAACTACCCAGAAAAATGGGGGGGTGTTCACCAATTCCATAACCTTGGGTCAGAACATGAAACACCCCAAAAGGGTAGCTGGACCCTCAAAATACCCTAAAGAATCGGATTTCACCCAACCTTTGGGTTGCTATACCCCCGTAAGCTCCAAATACCCGGCCTTTTTTTAGAGTATGTTTTGCAAAACCTGGGTTTTCATGGTAAATACCTCCTTTTTTAGTAGAGGGTCGACATCATACCCTAAAAAAAGAGGGCATTTGGAGCAGGGGGTAACCCATTTGTAAGTTGGAATTTGTGAGGGTTCAGCTGGATGTTATCCGACCGGTTGCCCCTACAACTTACTCACGCGAATGGAGGATCCATCCGATCGCCCGGATCCGTCAACCATTCGAGGCCCTAACTGCACTCATCTCATCTCATCCTTCATCTATTCTTCCATTTGCTTGAGGCCCCTTAAAAAACAAAAAAAAAAACAAAAACACATATGTCCAGTAGTTATCACTTCCAACTTTAAAAAGAACAGGGCAAACAGACATTTCAGCAAAGAGAGGCAAATCCTAAGCTGAAGATGGGACATTCTTCTACCTGCACCCTCAAACTCTCCATGCAAATGGGTTATTGCCCCACAATTCTGGGTTAGACTCCCATAAATTGTATTGGTAGTGTGAGGGTCCAGGTATATCCATGCCTTACACCGCTTCATCTCAGAATTATTGATGGCTTTGTGGACAAGGGATGAAGGGAATGATGGGACATGTCTCTCCTCTCCATCCTCTTCTCTAGAGACGGAGGGAACTTCTTGGATAGTGAGTGTCTTTTGTCCATCAAACGATCGAGTTGGGAAAGCCAGGAACAGTGACCCATGAAACGGGCGATTGGCCCGGCATTGTGGGCGAGTTCCATTTTTTGGGGGTATAGTTTGAGGTTCCAGCCAACCGTCTTTGACTTTCCCCGTGATTCTTGCCTGCATAGATAGCCAAAGGAACCCTTTAAGAATCAAAAAGGAAATTGGCTGGACACCTATTGTAGTGCCATCTCAGATGCCCAGCCATGGGGGGAAAAATATGGCGCCCTTTTCCTGTTGCTTGAGTTTAAAGGAATCGGAACCCTTCCGCCAAAAAAAAGCTTCAAACAAGGAAGCCAATGGGTCGACGTCTTTTTCAGGGAACCCCCCCCCAAAAAAAAAGAAGAAGAACAGAGGCAAGGCGTGGCTTTCCTTTTGGTGTTCTCTTCAACCCACCAAAATTGGGGGTACCCTCCAAAAGGGACAAGCCCCATATTCCCCTTAGCACCAGAGTGAACTCGCCCTCAGAAACCGAACCGGGGGCCCGATCCCATTCAAAGGCTCCAACCGGGTCTCCATTCGGTTTTGGGTCCTCCAGATTTGAGAGCTTAGAATCCGTTAGAATCTGTTGGTTCCGTCTTCTTTTCTGTAGTCTGTTTTAGGGGAACAATGTCTCCCCCCAAGAAGAAACGGTAAAAGTTGGCACCTAGCTGGGGGATCTAGGGAAGGCAGTAGACCTCAAAAAAAGGCCGCTTTGAGATGGCCCGTGACCGATGCTTATCTCGGTTGCTTTCTGCTCCCCTGCTAAAAGTGAACAACTTTTAGTGGTTTAATACGGAAAATCCAAATTCGTTGGCAAAAAGTGATTCAGTCCTAGCATCCCTTGGCAAAATGCTCCAAAGTTATGGCCAAGCGTAGATTGCCCTGGTAGTTGATTGAACCACCAGGTGAACCAGGAATCGCCCTCTATTTTTGTTCAACCAAATCAACCAAAAAGGACACCTTATGATTAGAGTTAGGCCCAGTTATAGAATGTATACTTTATTGTTTGCTTCACTTTGAGTCACTGGTAAAATGTAAAATGTATCCTAAGTCTACCCCAGACCTATGCCATGGCAGCAAAGCAGAGACTTCGTACGGCCCAAACAACTCCTTCAACTCTGCTCGCCTCCTCACAGGCGCGGGCAAAGCGGGCCGTCTTGTTGGTGATCTTCTTCAGAGCGATTCCTGGAGCACTAAGGCTCCATGTGACACCCTAGGAGGCCTTTGGCTTCGAAGAAATCGCCAAAGGCCCAAAGGCGGAAAGGCGGATCCTCGGGCGATGATTTTTTAATGGCAACCAAACCCGGTGTTGTACCCTGGTCCGTTTCGATTGATTTTGGGCAAATCCTCAAAATGGGTTGGTTTTTGAGGGTCCTTGAGGAATTGGTCGCTTTGGGTTCTGCATTGGAGGGTCCGGGGGTCTGCATTGGAGGCCTTGGAGAGGAATAATCACCCCCCCCACCCCGGAGCGGACCCCCAAAGACAAAACACCCTCTAGTGCTATCTTCCATTTCCATTCTTTCCAGGGATCCGAATGGGAAAACGGCCAGTTTTGGGAAAGGACGATGGTTGAAAAGAATGGGGAATCAACCCCTAGAACCCCCTAAAACACTTACAAACAAATGTTACTTTACCGCTAAGATGGTCCGCAAAAAGTGACTCACTTGTCCGAAACGAAACGGAGCTCGAGCTGGAGTGAGTGGGCAAACATCTGACAGGAGTGATTTGCCCCGGGCTGTTGACACTGGCATGATTGTTTAATTCAAGCTGGATTCCTGAAAACTAATCTAAGGGTGGATGCTTCTCGCAGGACCCCTCGTTCTCTACCGATTTCGCAAACCAGTTGCAAGAGAAGGATTCCTGATGAAAGATGAAGGTACCTGGAGTCGCCACGCCCCCTAGGAAAAAAAAACATGACCCTTTAACTTTGGGTAGTGACCCCATTTCTAAAGGGTCATGGAGACTCCAGGTACGGCTACGACGGCTTGGCCAATCCGTTTCCAGTTGAAGGTGCGGCATCCTATCTGGGGAAGCTTCACTTTTGCGGATACCCCTCCCCCAGACTAACAAAACTGCCATCCTAAACCCTCAATCTAAGAAACTTTGGTTGTCTTGTGCCAAGATGAAATTACCAACCATCACTCGTGTGCCACAAATATGAAACCAGGTTTAAATTGGTATTTGAGGGTCCAAGATGATTCATCCTGGTCGACATTTGCGCCTTTTCCAAGGGTTGGTAATCAGTGAATGTGGGAATGAACCCAGGAAGACGCACAGGATGGTTTAATACCCAACCATCATTGGGCCCTGCATTGAACAGCTCCAGGTCTCCATTGGAAGGTTTTGGAGCTCAACCAAGGCCGTTTTGAGGGCCCGTGACCGATGCTTGAGGTAGGGTCAGTCCATTTCTCATTCCCTGCATCTCTCGCAGCCGCCAGAAAAAGAAAAAACAAACAAAAAAGCATTCCCCGTCCTGAACTCTGTGTCAGGAGGCAGTAGCTGGGCCTCGGCCGCTGGCAACTGGGACCTCAAGATGCCAACTTACAAATGGACTGAGGTGCAGCACAGAATTCTGGTTGGTGACTTCCCATTTTTCCTCAACAGCTCAAATCTTTGTGGTCTCAGCCCAGATAGGCTCCGGGGTGTTTCGGGGCGGCCCTGAGGTAAGGTTCCACGAGGGTTCCACGAGGCTCTGCGAGGGCTGCGGGGTGGTGTGAGCACTAAAAAGAGCACTGCATGCTTTTGGGGTTCTCACCTGAGCCTATTCAGTTTTGAGAGTCCAGGTCCATTCAAATTGGGAAACGTTAAAAACTCCACACTGGATTGGCTTGAAAATGTCCGAAGCAAAACAGGAAATGGCATGATCCGTCCTGTCCGACAGGAGCTCAACTTACGAATGGGTGATTGCAACTCGATTTATGGTTGGCAGTTTGAAAGACTTTACCCACAGGCTGGGGCTTCCAATGAAAGACCCCTCGACCCCTCCATTGGATACCCCGCTAACCGGGGGGCAAAACCTGGTGGTTTAAGGGCCCAAAATTCCCAATCGAAGCCGGGAGCCTCGTAGAGTCCATCTGGAGTCTCCTTCTGACCCCTAGAAAAAAGGAAAGTCAGACTCCCCCAACATTTTTTCATTCGGGTCATTTCTATGGGGTCAGATCACTACCCAAAACTAAGATTCGGGTCATGACCCCTTCTTTTAAAAGTCAGAAGGAGACTCCAGGTAGAGTCCAAGGATGGCTTGGGCTTTTCCGAGTTTGCGACAAGTCCTCGCGCACGAACTGCTTCAGGTACCGCTCGAAGTTCGTCACTTCCCAGAGCTCCAGGACCCTTCCGCGAACAGAGAGAGGCCATGGCGAGTAAAGCAGCTCAAACTGCCGCGTAAAAAAACAAGAAGAAAAAGCTATTGCAACCAAAACTATTGAGTGAATTCCCTTCCCAAGGGTAGTTGGAGGGTCCAGCTTTGTAGGGAACTTGAGTTCAAGAGCCTGTCTAAAAGCCCAAGATGCAGGGTGGGCAATTATTGTTTAAATGTACCTGGAGTCTCCTTCTGACCCCTAGAAAAGGGGGTCATGACCCCCGAATTTTTGGAACGGACCCCATTTTTTCAGGGTCATGGAGACTCTAGGTCGATACAACGATCACATCTATAGTAAAGGGTTTTTTCACGATACCAATCGCGGGCTTTGTGGGGCGTAGTTGGTTTCAAGGGTGTGACGGAATGGGCCGATGGATCGACTACGGAGGGTCCTTCCGGTTCGATGCTTAGGGCTGGGTTTCAAACTGCCCGGCTTTTCCCAATGAAACCTACAAGCAAACGGGGGGAAAACAGGGACCTCCCTCGGAGGGTGTTTGGACGAGAAAACAGCACCCCGGAAGCCTCCAGTTGAACTAAAGCCCCCTTGAAAAAAATACCATGTCCAGTAGTGACACATTACCCTAAAAACCAACAGGGCAACACAAACCATATTCTTAACCAAATAGAAGAAATTTGGGCAAGAAGTTGACCCTCAAAATCACCGTGCCAAGGGTGGACCCTATTTTCAACTTGGCCCATGGCCAATGTCTACCAAATCAAAGGGGCAAAGTTCATTGTAAGCAATGGAAGGCTGCAGTTCACAAAACCTCGCACATGAGGAATATTCAAAACCTGCATTGTATCAAATTGATTTACCCTTACTCCCACTAACATGGCACCTGTGGGTAGGCACCTGGAAGATAATTTTCCTCTTGGAAGAACCCCCTGTGAGGTGCCATGTTAGGAGAGAGGGTACCCAGAACCATGTTATCAGTATTGAAAAGGCGGATATCCGCACCCATTTATGGCAAGGAACAAAAAGAACAAACAAAAGCATTTAAAAAATGAACTCACCAACCAGAAATGTGCAGCAAGTGACCCTGGGTTTGTTGTACTTTGAGGGTCCATCTCCCCGAATCGGTGTTGGACACGACCACTGACATGGCGTGGATGGGGCAAGTAAATCCCGCCTCATGACCCGTGGTCTCTTCGACAGCATCGGGATGCTCATCTTCCGATCCTGGCAGAATCTGAGGAATCGGTTTGGTTCGGAGTCTCTTGATTCTAGAGAAACCTTTGACGCTGCCGTGGACCCTCCATTCAAGGGGTCAGCCCAAGATTCTTGGGAGATTGCTAGCTGCAAGGTAGGTTAGCAAATTAAGTTGACTGGTCAGGTATGCCTCTCAGATACCGGAGCGGTGTGATGCCATTGCCAAGCGTCATTGTGATTGACAAGCTCCAACTATCGAGCATAATGCTGTCTGCCCCATACGCACTAATGATTCTTGGCGTGACTGACAGGCTCGTATGTCGTGTCCCTTGAATCAAAGTTCAGTTTTTGGATTTCCCAACTGGCTACTTGCATGTCTTTTTCTTCTTCCAACACATTGAACTTAGGGATCCCCAAATCAAAAAGGGCAACCACACGGTTTCGCTCGCTCCAGGTCTCCTCATCTACCCATATCCAAATTGGGCATATTGAGCGCCTCCGAAAACTTTCCTGATGGTCACTGAAATCTGGCAGTGGTTGATAAACGGCAGTGGAGCCCACTAAAAAAACGGAAGGGGTTGCAGTTGTACAGCTCCGATGCTTGCAAAACACTGCAACTAACATGTTTTGTTCTGCATGTGCTCTCTAAAACAAGGGGATTCGCCTCTTTGGTTTTGGAAGCTCCTTTATATGGCGAGTTTGGGGGTCCGGGAGTGCCTTTTTAGGCATCTGGGACCACTCTTGTGAATTCTTTGGTTCTGGTTCCACAGGTCAGTGGAATGACAAATCGAAGTGAAGCATCATCTTGGGTTGCAACCCTTGGAATGTCGAGACTCGGTATGCGATTTGTCCTAGCGTAAGAGCCAGCGAAGAGTTGCGGCTTGGCAGCTCAACAGGCCTTTGAAGGCACACGGATCGGAGACTTGGGACTGAAAAAACAATGAGACCGTGAGATGGCATTGGGTCAGCTTGAAGCAACCCAGGAACAACCCTGAAACGGACAGCTTCAAGAAAAAGCTGGTTGCTGTTAAAAGGGAAACCAAACAAGGACACCAATCATTTTGGGGGGCGCTCCCCCACTGACTTCCTGAGTGGATTGCAATAAAGAAGGTCGAAATTTGTTGTTTACCACTAAAATGGTCCAAACCCAATATCAACTCAAGGAGTGACCCATTTGGGTGTGGTTGTCAAAACCAATGGGATCCCATTTTGGGGTAGGTGAATTCACCACCCATTTTAGTCGGGATTTTAGTGGGGATTGGGATGTTCACTGGGGGTAGGTTTGACCCGTAGCCATTTTAAGACGTAATCAACACCTTGTACAAAAATGGTGAACCTAGGACCATGTTCTCAGAATAAAGAAGGCGGATATCCGCGTGTCCCTTCACCTTCCCTTACCCGAATCGGTTATCAGGACATGGCCCATTTTAAGACAAACCCCAAACCCTCAAACTTTCAACTTAAAAATTGGAGTTCTAGCCTATGGTTGGTGATTTCTCAAACTTTTTGATGGCTAGCTCGTTCTTTCGGGTCCAACCCCCAACACTGTTCACTTGAGTCACAATCAACTTGGTACAAACATGGTGCACGCAGAACCATGCTTCAAGAACTAAGAAGGCGGATATCCGCAGCTATTTATGGCAAGGGGATCGTCCCTAACCTTCATCTACCCAGGTTTTGAGCACGTGGCTCAGTTTTTGCTTGAAGTTTTCCATGGCGACCAGACCGTGACTAAAGTCCAACTCGGTTTTGAGGACGTGGCTCACTTGAATTCCACTCGGTTCGGACTCGCCTTGGTCTGTCGGAGTTCTCGGACCACCGCTCGGCCCAGACCGCAGAGGTCGAAGTCCAAGTCTGGGCAACAGACGCCATCGCCTTCTGGTGGGACTCCCCCAGTGAGTCCACCCTTTAAAAACAAGGGCCCTACAAAACCAGTGGAATTTACCGAATTCAAACAAAGTTCCACAGTGAAAACAAGAGGACATACATCATTCGATCCTTTAGGTGAATCCTCAAGTTTCAACTAAAAATTGGGTGATGGCAATCATGGAATTTGCCAACTATTTCCTGTAGTTTATTTTGGTAGGGGAACCCTCCTAACCAAAAAAGAAGTGGGTGAGAAAGGACACCAATTGCTGGGGGACCTAGTTTAGCTGAGCTCCCCGCCATCTTCCTCCTCCTCGATCTCCGCAAAGGGCTCCTCCGCCGACAACTTCTCTAACCTCGCAGACTTTGTTCGAGCTTCTGCGTCGGAGACCCAGCCACAGCAGACTTGCCCTGGATGGACCGAGCCTCAAACAAATCCAACTTGAACATGTGGTGACTTGCAACCCCCAAATTGTGGAATGGGTGAATGAACCAACCTTTTTCAGGGGTTTCAGGGTTCAGGATGTGGCTTTGGATCTTGCGTGATGGTGTTCCCTGGTTGCCTAGGTCCCTTGTCCCTTGAAACAAGCCTTTGGGGAATTCCAGAGCCAAGGGGGCAAACCATTTGTTCAGGAGCCTGACTTCCTTCATGCATGAGTGCCATTCCCAGAGAACCCATAGAACCTTTTGGACCGACAGCCGACAGTGACAAGGGCCGTTTCCATTCCTTCAGAACCAGTGGGCCAATCACCTTAAGGCACTTCCCTCTGAACCTTCTCCACTTTTAGACACCAAAACAACCCTGAGACGGAAAAACATGAACAACTGAAGGCTGAAAAGTCGGGGTGTCTATGGGTTCTCCAGTGGAGAAAGGGTAGAGGTGACCCTTAGGGCAACCAGTCGGTTCCTACCTCCTATAGCTGCCACATACAGACGAGCATCGTGCGCAGACTCTCATAAAAAGGGCCGCTTTTGGTGGTTTCCAAAGCCACCCTCAAATTGCCCTCAAACGTTGCCTGCAACTTTCTGGGGAATCAGCTCGAATTTTCCGAATTGGACCCACAGAAAGTGATTCACTTTTGGCAGAGGGGTCAACGAAATTATGGTTGGTGACATCCCTTTCAAGTGTCGGGTGAGGGCGGAACAGTTCGACCCCTTCAATGCCAGACGATCCGACTGCAGTCGTAATATATACCAACAAAAACATTGCCCATGTGGAGGCTAAATGTGAGTACATCTTGCCACAATTACATGGATTGGCTGGGAATGGAGGCTAAATTGGTTTAAACACAAGTATTGCCATCATTACATGGATTGTTTTGGGAATGGAGGTCACACTCCTGACCAAAATGTTCCCTTGCTGATGCTCCACCCTAAGCATCTTGGGCCCTCAAAACGGCCCTTTTTGAGGTCACAATGGAGACCCTGACCCCTTCAATGGAGGGCCCAATGATGGTTAGGGCAAGCATTCCCTTGCCGAGGGCTTCCGCGCAGCTCCGCCCAAAAATTCCGCCCCGCGGCCTCCGCTTGAGGCCGCGCTTGGCCGAGGCGTCCACCACTTGCGCCTGGACGGATCGGATCGGAGCGGTTCGACGAGGTCCTCCAGATTTGAGAGGTTAGGGTTTGGTCTATTCTAGGGATAGGGTTAGGGTTTAGTTGGCACCCACGTTTTGCTCAGTCTATTTTAGGAAAACCAAAGCCCAACCAAAAAAAGTTGGTGAGAAAGGGCACTACTGGCGACGGCCCCCACATGTGTCTCACCTGGAACACAAACACGTGCCGTGCAATTGAAGCACACATGTGTGTACACGAGGTGGACGGGGTGGGGTTGACGGGGCTCCCTGCAACATGACCTGAAAAACTGCAAGCAGATGTTGGACCTTGGCTCAATGTTTTGAACGGCTTCCACCATGACTGTAACCACATGCCCCCCCCCCCCCCGAGCCCCCCGTGGACGCACGCGCATGCAAATGATCCCTCAAACTTGGCAAGATATCAGCGTGGCCAAATTCACTGGTATTTACGCGCCCTCACGGGGGCGTACCAACAACAACACAATTAGCTACATCTTCTACATACTGGTCTCCCAAACCTCCGCGTGGCAAAAGCTGTTCCATTTCTTTTTCGCTCGCGCCTCATCCTCCTGCAGCCCGGCGCGAGCTACTCGCAGCACCCCGCACTTCGGGGTGGGCCCGCCCCCGGTGTAGCCCATCTGCACCTCGCGACAAGGCCTTTGAAAACCCAGCCCGCCCAACACGAGCCCAAGAAGGCCCTTGTCCGGATGAATAAACCCCGGTGAATACCTGGAGTCTCCGGTCATCACCCCTAGAAAGCGAGGTCATGACCCGTTTGGAGAATGACCAACCATTTTTAAGGGTCATGGAGACTCTAGGTAAACCCTTTGATGAATGTGGGCCATTTCTGGGATTTGGGATTTGTCACTTACTTAAAAGGGGAACACCCCAGAATAGACTGGGGTTATTAAATTCATCCGGGGTCAGCATTGCACACCCCCAAAAGCCCCTCGGACCCTCATATTTGAAGGGCTTCGCAAATAATAAGGTCCTGGGACCCTACACCCCAGGTTTTTTCCAACAACTACCAACCAACAAAGGGCAACGGGTGGTTGGAGCTGGGTGACGCCCCCTTACAACTTGGGAACTGTGGGGTACACCAATCAGGCGCTCAATAAGACGCGTCCAGGGCCAAAGCGACGAGTCTCTTTGCGGTGTGTCATACTTCATACACCCCCTCTAAATACAAGATCCATTCTTGCTCGTGTATGATGTGGACCTGTTTCCAAAAAGTGATGTGTTTACCCTAGAAAACAAGGTTTGCCAAACTCTACTCTTATGAATTGGGGTATTTGGAATAGGCGGGCACCCTAAACAAATGATGGGCAGGCCCCAATTGAAGCAAGTCATGCGCTAACTGATTGTTACTCGCTATGAGTAATGAGACTTGCCATGAAAGAACAAGGCTGCCCCACTAGCACGGCTCCCTAAAGATGCATCAAAGATAAGACGTCTCAAAACTAGGCCCCTTGCCCAATCAAATGGGGGACTTGTTGCTGGCCTCCATTTTAATTCCAGTGGGGTTCCCCAAAACAACAACCCCAAGTGTTGCTATTGGACCACCTTTTCTGGGTCACCCCAATGCAGAAGTGGAGAACCCACAACGAAGGGACCGAATGGGACTGATCCCATCGATTTTGGGGAAAACGGACCTTAAACGAAACTGGCAGCTGCTACTTGGGTGCCAAGCTAGTAATAAGTTCTTGGTAACCTATCCCGCTTCTGTGCCGCCGTCCAGTGGACATAACCCTGTCAGTGGATTAACCGAGGTGGCTAACAACTTACTCACTTGGCCGAACATCCAAGCAAGCGTGAGAAAATAGTGGATACGCCCCTGGAAGAAATGAAAACATACTTCCACCTGATCGATTCCAACTTGACCCGGACCCTCAAGATTCCAACTTAGAAAATCGTCTGCAGCCCAAAAGTGTGGTTGGTGAGTTCCTTCTGACTTTTCAATGGGTAGTTCTTCCGTGAGGAAAGTTTCCGAAAACGCCCGTGGAAGGCCAAGCTGCCAGCATGGAGTAGCCTCTGCCGTAGCTCGCCTGGACCGACATGGGGCTGAAATACCCAGCCGCCCCCTGAAATCAACACGTGCCTGTTCGGTTGATTCGCTTTGGGCAAGTGAGTGGTAATTACCCTAAACAGAAAGTCAAACTGGATCTGAAAGCACTACCTGGAGTCTCCTTCTGACCCTTTCAAAAAGGTTGGTCAGACTCCCCAAAATGAAGAAATGGGTCAGGACTCCTTCTTTCTAGGGGTCATGGAGACTCCAGGTGAGTCAAAACCGGTGGTGGGTTCTAGCCCCCCGGTACCGACCGCGAATGCACACCCATAGGCCCTCCAATGGAGAACCCCGACCAATTCCTCAAGGCCCTCAAAAACAACTAGTTTTGAGGGCCCAAAAACAGGCGGGCACCCTTAAGGGACATTTTGTTTGCTAAGTCCTACGGGCCTTCCGCGGTAAGTCGAAAACCTCACTCAGGAAGTTTCTCCGGCGAGTCTAGGCCCACCCCTCACCCGTAATCTCCGAATTCCCCACTGGTTTGAATTATGTGTGTTGTCTTTTTCTTCGAGTAGCCTCCAAATGCGTGTTTCTTGTTTGAGTTAGAGGGGTCATGACCCCTTCATTTTGGGTAATGCCCCCACTTTTGAAGGGTCATGGAGACTCTAGGTAACTCCAAAAGCTGAATTAATTAAGAATCGGATCCCCAAGAAAAGCACCTTACCTTGATCATGACTTTCGCTCGATATATCCCGAAGTGAGCTCGGTATATCAAAATGGTCAGAACCATGGTACTAAGTAGGCTAGCTAGGGTTGCTTCATGTTGCTTCGCTTAAAACATGAGTAAGCTGGAGTCTCCATGACTCCTAGAAAAAGGGGTCAGGACCCCTTCAGTTTGGGGAGTCTGACCAACCCAATTTTTCAAGGCTCAAAAGGACACTCTAAATACCCAGTGCTCCGAACTATGGCCACCCCACTCCGGCCTCCATTTGCTTAAGTCCCCTGGAAAAATGAGAAAATATGTCCAGTAGTCAACTTTAAAACCAAGCGGGGAACACAAACAAATATTCATTTCAGCAAATGGAAGTCATTTACCTGGGTTTGGACTTGGCTCCGAGTACAAGGTCGTTGGACCTTTTGTAGGGTCCAAGCTTGGTTGCTGTTGACCCCCCTGCAAAAAGTTTTCAACTTTTTGGGGGTTTAGTGGAAAACACCTTTATTTCAACCAAAAAGGTTAAATTCTAAAGATCAGTTGCCCAATAGAAAACCAGATGGAACCAGATGGAACCCAAAACTATGGGTTTAGAGAACCTACAGATCCATCTGGTCAAGTAAGGGCAAACCAAATGGAAGCGCCGCCACTCCGCCACTCCCAGCCCCCGACTCGGCGGCTCGGCGGCCTGGAGCTGCCGGGCCTTGAGCGGCGGCAGCTCGTCAAAGCGCGGCTTGGGCCGCAGGAGGCTGGTGAGAGCCTGGAGGCGAAGGGACCAATGCATGTGGATCCGTTGAGCTAGGAAAAGGGAAACCACGACTAGGTCGATATATATATATATATATGTTTTGTTTAATTGGATTTTTTTTTGTACCAAACAAAACATTCAAATATGGACTAATAAGTGGATCCATCGAGCTGGGCAAAGGGAAACCAGGGATGTGTTTCCTCGTCACGAGCCCTCCAATGCACACCCCATAAGGGGAACTTACTAACTTGGTGAATCGAAAAGCCAGGTGAGGGTCGGATTCGACTGTGTTTGGGTCCTCAAAACGCGCTATTAGCTTGTCCCACCCTTTTTCCAACGCATTGGGTCCCCTTGTCCATGTACTCAGTGACTCCATTTACCTATAGCCAAGGCAACCACCCTTTCAACACTAAATTCAACTTGGATGTTTTTCCCCTACCATGATAGGGGCCCAAGGCGAAATTGAAACCCTGTAAAGGTTGCCGGGTAACTTCCCCATTCTTTCCAGGGAGCCTTCTTTCTAGAAAGCCACCAAAAACCCTGGGGAAATGGCGATCGGTTTTTGAAAAGAACGACGGCTGCAAAGAATGGACAAGGAATCAACCCCTAGACTGAAGGCTGCTTCGGCTCTGTTTCGACCTGGTCGTGTCCTTTTCACTTTGCTTGGCCCCTTGAGGGGTCTGTTGTTGGCATCTTTGGACTGCCTATGCCAAAGGGAGTCTGCGGGTCAAGTTGCTGCAGGTTTCTGCAAGGGGCAATTGATTTGGCGAGCCGTGTATGTGGCTAGAAACCATGGTTTATCACAAAGCCAAGGTAAGTGTCCAGAATCAATGGGTTGTAGCCAGGGGTTTTAGCTGGGAGCTCCATTGGTTTGGGTCTGGATTTCCAAAGCGCTTGGACCCTCCACAAATTCAACTACCCGGAGTCTCCTTCTGACCAGTAGAAAAAGGGCTCCATTGCCCCGAATCTTAATTTTGGGGAGTCTGACCAACCACTTTTAAAGGGTCAGAAGGAAACTCCGCGTACCCTTGAAAAAGAGGATCTCCCAGATCTTTGGGTTGCAACTCACCACATGTTTAAGTTGGCATTTGGAGGCTCCGTCCAGGGGCCCGATTTTTTGAGAGCCCGTCTTAGGGATGCAGGGCTGAACCACTTCCTTACGTGGGGTATGGAGAGCCTTGGGACTTGACCCAAAGGTCAAAAGGGTTGTAGAGATCTACACATGTGCACCAGAACTCTCAAAATTATATCTTAAGAATTGGATATCTCCCCAGAATGATGGTTGGTGACATCCAAGTTGTTAAAAAATCACCTAGACTCTTGAAGAACCCTGGAAAATCATCGTCCCAACATCATGGGGTGGTTGAACAAGGGTGGTTTGAGGGTCCAGGAATATGTAAATTTATTTAAAAACAAAGGGGGGGAAAAAAGAAGACAGACATTTAAACATATTACACCAATGTATGCTTACACGCAGGAATGAACATAGAAACCACTGTTAAGAGCTTTGAACCTCAAACAAAAACGCCCCAGACTCCAAGATGCTTCGGGCACAGGCTTTCACAAGCGCTCGGCTGCTTTACGGGCTGCCTGCTCCTTGACGAACTCGATGGGCGCCTCCGACTCCTCCGACTCCTCCCACTCCTCGTTGAAAATGACCAAAACCCATCATTTCCCCTATTTGGTTGTGGGTCAAGACCTAAGGTGCCTTTTTGTGGATGGTTACCACTCCACTGTCTGTTTAGAAGGCTTTCTGGGTGTTCACCGGAGCACCGGGGTTTAGACCCATGGCCATTTGGGTGTCTTTTTCAAAGTTTGGACCCCCAAAACCCATCATTTCCCAATTATTTGGGTGGCTCGTCTTTTTCAAGTTTGGACCCCCACCACGGCGCGGTTTTCCTTTTGGTGTCCCTTTAAATCAAACCGCAAAAGGGTACCTGGAGTCTCCTTCTGACCCCTAGGAAAGGGGGTCATGACCCCTGAATTTTGGGTAATCACCAACCATTTTTTAAAGCTCTCGTACCCAAGAAGAAACAAAAAGACACGCCCTAGCGAAAAGTCCTGAGGAAAACTGACCCTATCTCTCGGAGACACCCCACGCACGGGCCCCGGTGTTTGGGATTCAAACCTGGGCCGGGTGTCTGTGTCATGAGTCGAGTGAGCCCAATCCGGGAATGTCAAGGGAACCTTCACCTGGAGTCTCCTTCTGACCCCTAGAAAAGAGGTCAGTCATGACCCCTTAATTCTGGATAATGACCCCATTTTAAAGGGTCATGGAGACTCTAGACACAGACGAAACTTAACATCATTTCAGGAGCCAAGAGCTACGTTTAGGGCTAATTTGAGGCCAACATCAAAACCTGCTATTAATGCAAAGAATCAAAAAGGTGGCGAAGGCTCAAACTACCAACTTAAAGGGGTGAGTTGCAACCCACAATTATGGTTGGCGAGTTCCCTATTTTATGGATCAAACAATCCTGAAACATGGGTTATTGCCCAAAGTTATGGTGTCACTTCCCTATTGTATGGGTACCTGGAGTCTCCTTCTGACCCCGAATGAAAAAGGGGCCATGACCCCATAATTTTGGGTAACGACCAACCATTTTTCAAGGGTCAGAAGGAGACTCCAGGTAGTTTGAGGCTCTGTCCAGGTCGTTTGACGCTCCTTCGGAGCACCTCGGGTTGGGACCAAGGGTCTAAAAGTTCGCCCCTTCGGTTTCCCACTTGGTGGTTTGGTTGCTAGTTCCCAAATCCCCAAGCCAATGCAAACCACCAATTAAAGGTAACTTGATTCTGAAGGGGCGGGAGATGGAGCCCGGTTCATACACATGTTGGGTCCCACGTCTGACGAGATCAAAGTGAATACGTGCAGTTGTCATGAGCCACATCCTCAAAACACGGGCAGATGAACGTTAAGGATAATCCCAGCCATGGGGCTGGGTCCGGGCAGCTAAGTCCCAGTGTCTTAACCTGTTGATCCAAAAATGTCAACTTCAGACACAATCATCAAAAGCGCAAGAAGGCTCATCAAGATCCCGAAGGCTCCATCTAGTTGTATGGACCTGCTTCCATTTGCGAATACGTGCCCTGGGGTAAAAAAACAACAGCAAAGAACAAACATACAGTAGAAGGTTGCCTGTAAACCCGACTGGGTAAAATAGAACATTCTCTTTCAGATGGGTTCCCACTATCCCTAACCCACTGGTTTCAAGGGAAAACGGGGCATGTACCACTTATGTAGTGATGATGTAGTGGCTGTATATCCCGTTCAATCCCTGGGGGGTCGTGGTTTGGGGGTCATCTTACATTCTCTCAAGCAAATGAAAGTCGATATGCGGGGCTGCCTCTCAGTTTGAGTTTGGATGCAAATCCAGCCACTTACGCATGTTGGCCTGGACTTGGTTTGGCTAGATTTGTTTTTTGTTTGGGCTGTTGGATTTTGGGTCTTGGGCTTTGCACGCCGGGTGGATGAGGGAATCGCTAAGGGGGGGGGGGTCCGCAAGGCCCCTAAGGAACCAGTTTCTGGAACTTTGAGGACTCGATGGTACCTACCCCTTGCTCTGTGTTTGGCCCAGTCAGGTTGTTGGTAACCTAGGCTACTTTACAAGCCTCAAGTCGAGTTAAACCTGGTCTTGGTGGGTAACCCAGGTGGCTTTGAATCGCCACGTACTAACTTGGCGAATCGAACATCCATGTGGGTCTGTTCTTTCTTGAGCCCCCTTTTGGGTGGATTGAAAGAGAAGCCAAAAGGAAGACCACGATTTGGGGACTCCAATCTTTAAAAAGACGCGTCACCCAGGTAGGGATTCCATCAGAGCCATAGGTGTCCTTTGGGGAAAATAGACGGATATCCCTGGAGATGAGAAAAAAACACCAGGTAAACCAGGAATCGCCCTCGATTTTTCTGGCGAAACAACCAAAAAGGACACCTATGATCGAAGCTCCCAACTCCTCCTCCATCGCTGCCTCTGGGTCCATTGCCCTCGCTCGGCTCACTCGACTCGGCTCACTGGGCTGAGCCAAAAACGCGCGCGGCCGCGCAACATCCACCCAGATTCAGGGGCTCGGGGGAGCGGGGGAGCGGGGGAGCGGGGATTTATTCACGTGAGCGGTGCATGATAAGGGGAGGGGGAGGGAGAGGCAGCCCAAATGGCTGGGGATCAAAACCCCGGTGCCCGCCTACCCTTTTAAAATTGACCAAACAAACAGGGGGGTGACCCAAAAAAGGCACCTGGGTTTTGACCACACCCAAATAAGTTCTCCAAAAATACCACCAAAAAAGTGGGTATGAGTAGGGAATGCAATGATTCAAAGCCGACTCACAGGAGCCATGGAAACCTCCAAATATGGTCTTCCCGCAAAGTGACTACAGGAACTCCGGTGAGTCAAGTCCCCCCTTCGTATTTGAGCCAGTGCTTTCGATTGCACGGCCATTTCAACGGCGTTTGTTCCAAAACGAAACCCCTGGAACCAAAGGGGAAGCACCCCGCGAGTTAGGCTTTGGGTAGAGTCTCCCTAAGGACCCTTTACAAACGGGGGTCAGACTCCCCAAAATTGAGGCTTCATAACATTTCATAACCCCTTTTTCTGGGGAACTCCAGGTACATTCATCCCGTCTACCCAAAGCTGGATTGAACACCCCGCTAACCGGTGTTTGGGGGTCTCAAAACCTGGCGGCTAAAGAGGGCCCTAAGGCCCTAAATGCATTGAATTGGAGCCTCTGGGTAGCAAGTTGGCAATTATGATCATACCGGGGTTTTGAGTTTTTTTCGGGCCAACGTGGAATCACCACATCTCCCAAACCCATACAGGTGACAGTCTTTTTCTTAAGTGACCCCCAAAATGGTTGGTGTCCTTTTGGCGTCGTTTTAAATCAATCCAAGTCACAAACTGAAGAACCATCGAATTGAAACCTAAATCCACCAAAAAGGGGGTACCAACTCAACTAGGTCCTCCAGTAGAGAGCTTAGAATAGGGGTACCAACTTTTTCTGTAGTCTATTTTAGTGGAACCCTCCCAACTAAAAAAGGGGTGAGAAAGGGCACCTAGCTGGGGGTACCTAGAAGGCCTTATTGAAGGCTTAATACAGGACTATTTGGCCGTCCCCCTCCCCCCTCCCTTCCCTCCAGCCCCCATGACAAGCATGTGAAACATGGCAGCCCCCTGGTCAAGAAGGAGCCACTGGCTCTGAACTCGCCTCATCTGCAGCGCAGAGAGGGAGCTACTCTGAGCGAGTCGAGAACCAAGGCCTGGCTCGAACATGAATCGCACAGGTCGGTGGATCGAGGGAACCACCATTTTGAAAATACCCACTTTTTTCAGGGTATTTTTTGGAAAACCTGGGTGTCCATGGTAAATACCTGCTTTTTTAGTAGAGGGTCGACCCTGACAAAAGCGGGTATTTGGAGTGGGGGGAATACTTGAGTGGTGTCCTTTTTCGTCCGGAAAAGAGAGGACTATATGTCCAGTGATTGATTCAAACTATCGAGTGGATGGGCAAAGAAGATCAAAACTTGTTAAGTTGCCATTGTTGTCAGAAAGTGACGAAAGTCCCATTACACCGGATGGCCCTTTGCAAAAGGCCTAGCATTTCCCAGTTGAGCGAGGGAAGCACGTGTGCACCCAAAAGTTGTCCAGAGTAAAACTTCAACAAACAGCAGCCAAGTGTCATGCCTCTACATCCCTTCAGGCAAAGTACGCCAACCCGAAGACCTGAAAAGTAGAAGCTGCTACCTAGAGTCTCCTTCTGACCCTTTAAAACTTTGGTCATTACCCAAAATAATGGGGTCATTGACCCATGTTTAAAGGGTCAGAAGGAGACTCCAGGTAGAGTGAGGCCAAAAGGGGGGTGGGAGTTTTGCAGTTAAGGCCCGAGCGAACCCAAAGCACCTGTGCTTTCGGGGTGGAAGGAGGGGGCCCCTTTTTTGAATTACCTGGAGATACCTGGAGTCTCCGGTCATGACCAGAAAAAGGTGGCTGAATTTTCGGGAGTCTGACCAACCATTTTTGATTCGGGTCCTTAGGGAGACTCCCACCGAGCCTTGTTTCAGCCGGGATTCTCGGGACCCCTTAGCCTTGGTTGTGTGTTGTCATTGGTCGCGTCACCAATTCCACACATTGGTCTCTTCCTGCGGTCTTCTATCCTCAAACTTGTGGTTTGGCTTCTCGGTTCACTCCCTCAGACTAACATGCAAGCTCCCAGAAGGCCGATCCTGTAAATGGAACCAAGTCTTCCAAAGGGGTCCGTTCGGGAGCTTCCATGGAATCGTCTGGGGGAGGGTTTCCCTTTGAACCAACCTAAAGGTTGGTTCACCCTGAAAATTCCCTTAAAAATGGGGGTGATATCCTATTTTCATGGGAAGTTTGAGGGTTCAGGCACCTCTCACGCGCCCTCGCGCCCCTTTCCCCGCTGAGTGGCGTGGATCCTCTCCCAAAAAGGGGCCACGGCTTTTGCAGGAAAACTAAGCCCCCCACTCCAAATACCCGGCCTTTTTTCAGGGTATGAGGTCGACCCTCTACTAAAAAAGGAGATATATTTACCATGAAAACCCAGGTTGTCGAAAAAACAAATACCCTGAAAGCAGTGGGTATTTGGAGTAGGGGAAGTTTGAGCACAGTCTCCTTCACGTGTTCTGTATGAGGTCTCCCAGCGTCCACTGGGGCGAATTCCGCGTGCAGGTGTTTCCCCTAAAGGTCTACCCACAATGAAAGGGAATTCACCCACCATTCTAGGGGTTGATTCCCCATTCTGTTCAACCCATCGTTCCTTTCAAAAACCAGCTGTTTCCCTAATTTTTGGGATGGTTTCCTGAAAAGATCCGGACCCCTGGAAAGAATGGAAATAGAAGGTAGCGATAGAACCATCATAGGGCAACTCACTTCCAATTGTGAAGGGTTATTTGAGGGTTCAAGCATAAATGACTCTCCGGGGTGGGGTGTGGTAAAGGAGTACGACACAATTTGCTCGGACGCCTGCTGTTGTGTGGTTCAGTCACAAGTTTAGTCCCGGACACAGTCTCGCGCAGGCCGAATTCGGACTTATATTCCCTGGCGTGTGACATCGAATCTTGCAAATTACAGCTGGTCCGCCGCTCCAAAGGAGTAAGGACTTCCGTTGGGCCTCCAGGCACCCAAATGCAAACATGACGCTCGCATTGGACAGTGAAGCAGTCAGGACCAGTGGAAGGTTCTAGACCTCCATTGTGGGGCAGTCAAATTGCCAATGGCTCTAATTAGGTTGCGCGTCCGCTCTGTCTAAACTTTTGCAGGTTTTTGGAAAATCCTTTTAGGTATCAATCTAGGTGGAACTCTACAAATGGCATCAGTTTTGCGTTCCCTTAAATTTAAGCCAACCCCAATTCCGGGCACCTTTCGCCTCAAAGACGAGCCTTGTGAAACCAACAGGTCATCCCCCCCAGCCGGGGCGATTCAGTCTTCAAGACCTGTGACGTACCACACGCGTGGGTGTGAGAAACTCGCGTTAAGTTCAGGTTACTTGGGTGTCCGGCCAAGCTACTAAACTTTCCGGCCTCGGTTGCCACCCGCTTATAAGCGCTATAAGTCTTCTTACGTGGGGTTCACCCAGTCGGGTTTTCCCTCCCAGGAATTCCTTGGCCACAAGGTACTTTCGGCGCCTGCCACGTGGGCGGTGCCCAGGGGCGGGCCTCTGACGGTCCGAGAGGCGTCTCGAGTCACCGCTCCTTCCCTTCAAAGTCCGGAGCTCGAATCTAATCTAGGTCCTCCAGTAGAGAGGTTAGGGTTTAGGGTGCCCACTTTTTTCTGTAGACTATTTTAGTAGGGGCACCCTCCCCCAAAAAAAAAGGTGAGAAAGGGCACCTAGCTGGGGGACCTAAGTTGTTGGCAAAAGGCGATCTTCCCTGGCCCTGAAACCAATTCAGATGTAAAAACCCCTGAATTTTAGGCCAGGCCGCCCTCAAACAAATGTTGAAAAGCGACCAGGGTTTAGTGTTCAGGATTGTCATCCACATGTTTCCCCCATTCTTAAAAATGGGGGGCTTCGGTTGAACCCTAGGATCTTCGTTTGCCCCAAGCCTCAAACGGGCCCTGCTGCAACAGGCATCCGTTTCTTAAGGTCTGGAGGGTTTGTCGCTGGTTGACCAACTCATTGGCCGAATTTCTCCCTACAAAAGGAAACCACCTTAAGGGTCATGATCCCTCCAATGAACACTCCCGGACCCTCTACTGGAGAACCCCGACTTCTCAGGGGCCCTGAAAAACACCTCTTTTTAAGAAACCAAAAACAGTCGGGACCCTTAGGGCAGTCACGTTCCAAAAGAAACGTGGAAACTCAACGAGGGGAAATGATTACATCTGGAACCGTGTGTAGCCATATAGGTGTCCTTTTAAGGGAAATAGATGGCCCTGGTAGATGATTAAACCACCAGGTAAACGAGGGCCATCTGGTTTTCCAGCAAGAACAACAACAAGGACACGTGACACCAATGTGTGTAGCTGGCCCCTCGTTTTTTTAACCATCAAAGTAACCCCCAATACTAATTCCAAAAACAAAACGAACACAGCTTCTGACTTTGATACAGTGGATGAATTCCATGGTTGAATCTCCAGCGTCTCCAACTTCTTCCCTTGCAATATGGCGAACGGGACATCCATACACCCAAAGGCCAGTCAAAATTTGGCTCCACCCTAAGCATCTTGGGCCCTGAAAACGGCCCTTTTTGAGGTCCAAAACCTTCCAATGGAGACCCTGACCCCTTCAAACAAGGGCCCAATGATGGTTAGGGTAGACGATTTTAGTGGGGGAACCCTCCCAAAAAGGGGTGAGAAAGGGCACCAATTGCTGGGGGACCAATTGCTTCAACGCTCTCTGAGTCTCAGGCTCTGCACACGGAAAGGTGGTGCTGCCGCCTCGACCCAAGCCACCCACGCAAGCCACGCAAGCCAAGCGTGACGGACGCAAGGTGTTTGTGGAGGGCTGCGACTTCGAAATCCCCGCAACGCACGAAATGAAACCATAGGCCAAACCATAACATTTGCTGGCATTAGCAGGCAAAGAAGGGGAATAACCCCAGGTGTTCGGGGGCAACAACACATGTTTAAGGGGGTAATTCTTTCGGGTCCAGGGACGTACTGTGGATGGGACGCCGAAATCCACGCAGGGCCCCACGACACGAGTCGTGGTTGAAACCAATTGGCGGTTGGTATGTACCTGGAGTCTCCATAACCCTTTAAAAAGTGGGTCCATGACCCCATTATTTTGGGTAATGACCCTATTTTGAAAGGGTCATGGAGACTCCAGGTACCTAGAGTCTCCTTCTGGCCCTTTAAAAAAGGCTGGTCAGACTCCCCAAAATTAAGAAATGGGTCTTTTGACCCCTTTTTCTCGGGAGACTCCAGGTACGTCGGGGAATCGAATCATTCCGTTGGGTCCTCGCCCAAGAAGGGGAACCTCGCCCCCTTTGGCATCGAGAATCCAGACCACGAAAAAACGGGAAGCAAATCCTATCTGTTTGCGGGCAGTAACACACATGTGTGTGTGTGTAGTTTGAGGGTCCAGGAACACAAACAAAAACAAATACAAACAAAAAAAACATTCTGCCGGGAGAACCCATACATCTTGGACCCGCATTTCCAGGCCCGTCCAGTAGAAGAAAGCCATGTTTCAGTGTGAAGGTCCAACCTCAAATAGAACCAAAAATGCATGACACCTCGAACTTGTGAGTAACCATCACGTGACTTGCCTCAAGGAGTGGGCCTTGCCATGTGGTTTAGATCTCCAGCTAACGGCCTGCACGGTCAAAGGGGACTCGTTCGCGGGCTCAGGTCTGTACCTATTGGCGACTAATTCTTACTCCCGACTGGAGGTGAAAAGACTGGGGGTGCAGCTCGAAATCTCTCATTTTCAAGCTCTCACCCGAGATTCATCACCCCCGGTGTATTTATATTGGGGGGGTGGTTGGGTTTAGTGGATGGTGACCCCAGATGAGCCACAATCAAAACCCGGTATTAAAATGATGAACCCAGAACCATGCTTCAAGAATTAAGCAGCCGGATATCTGCAGCTATTTAAGGCTGGGATTGATTACCCCTTACTAACCTCCATCAATTCCTGGGTTTTGAGCAAGCTCATGTTGCAAGTTCCCCCCCAGTTAACAAAATTTGATTGTGTTTTGGAGAAGGGTTTCACATCTTCCCACAAGAAGGGGTCAATCCAAATCCCAGTTCCAACTGGCGGCCCGCCTCCACCCGCGCATCTGCGCCGGTGAGCTCACGGAGCTCCTAGGGCAATCCAAGCTTGACCCAATAGACACCCCCTGGCTCTGAGAACCCGAGCCAAGCTTTAGGGTTTAGAGAGGTTAGGGGAGTTAGGGTTCAGTTTTCTCGTCTTTTTTTTCTCGGAAAAGAAAACAAAAAAAAACGAGCCCATGCTTTCCGAGGATTCTTCGCCCGACATCAATCAGGGCCGGGGAGCGGCTTTTTTCTTCCGGAGGGCTTGGGCACTTTGAAGCCGAACTGAGTCAGGCAAGCCTTCTCATAACCCATCGCTTTGAATTGGTGTCGAGTTTTTGGGGGAGTTGAAGCCCTGGTTGAGTAAACAAAATCACCAACACGGGGGGGGGGGGGGGGAAAGAACAGGTCACAAGATCGATTCGCTTTGGGCAAGTCAGTGTGCGACGAAATAATTGGAATCGGGGCTTGGGCTACTTGAAAACCAAACGTACCCGCTACTCCAAATATATGTTTGTCGGGTATTTGAAAACAAATATGGCTTTCTATACGAAGACATACCCTGAAACAAGTGGGTATTTGGAGTAGGGGGTATTCTTGCTTATGGCGGAATGAGGTGTGCATTTTTGGCAGCCCTTTGCTTTACCCTCCCATCCGCTAACATTGAAATTGTCCTCTAAAAATAGACTCTCTGATAGGTTCCATGCATCGGATGGGAAGGTAATCTTGGCCAAATCTGCAGAACATCATGCATACGGTGGATGGACGGAATCCTGCACCATGTTGAAACAATGGGAAACAATGATTTGTTGATACTTACGGGGGAATCGAATCATCCCAAGCTTTGTTGGGTGGTGCGAAATGGGTTTCGCAACCATCCACAGTATGGGTCTCTCTCAAAATTAGACGCCCCCAAAATACAACTGAGTTTGGCTTTGAGTCCCTGTAAGCCAACCCATAAGGGTACCCTAATAAAAGAACACACACACCTCCGTAGCCCACCAAAATATTTTGGAAAGCCTGGGTATATTTCTGGGTATATTTTGGAAAGCCTGGTCTTCTTCGGTAACATCCTTTTTTAGTAAGGGTTGACATCATACCAAAAATAAATAAATAAAAGGTTGACATCATACCATTCGAGAAACAAATTAAACGGTTGACATCATACCATCTGAGAAACAAAAAACAAAGGGTTGACATCATACCAACTGAAGAAAAAAAGGTTGACATCATACCATCTCAAACAACTAAAGGGTTGCCATCATGCCAACTAAAAAACCCTAAAGGGTTGACGTTATACCAACTGAACAAAATATAGAGGATTGACATCACACCAACTGAACAAACAAACTAAAGGCTTGACATCATACCATCCGAGAGCAAAAAAACACTAAAGGGTTGACATCATACCATCTGAAAAAACAAAAACAAACTAAAGGGTTGACATCATACCAACTGAAAAAAACAAAGTTGACATCATACCAACTGAACAAAAATCCTATAAAAGGTTGACATCATACCATCCGAGAAAACAACAATAAATTAAACGCTTGACATCGTGCTATCCAAACAAAAAAACCAAAGGGTTGACATCATGCCAAATGAAAAGACACTAAAGGGTTGACATATGTTGACATCATACCAACTGAAACAACCTGAAGGGTTGACATCATACCAACTGAAGAAAACCAACAAAGAAAGGGTTGTCATCATGCCAACTAAAAACAAACAAAAGGGTTGACGTCATACCAACTGAAACAAAATATAGAGGGTTGACATCAGACCATCTGACAAAAAAAAAAACTAAAGGGTTGACATCATGGCAACTGAAACAAGAACAACTAAAGGGTTGGCATCGTACCCATTGTTTAAAGAACTTCAGCGTTGACATCATACCAACTGGAGAAAAAAAAAAAAAACACCTAACATGTTGACATAATTCCATCCAAGAAAAAAACTAAACGGTTAACATCATTCCAGCCGGGCAAAAAACAACTAAGGGTTGACAGCATATTCACAGAAACAAATCCAAAGGGTTGACATCATACCAACTGAAAAAAGGGTTGACATCACACCAACAAAAAAACATCTAAAGGGTTGACATCATACCATCTGACAAAAGCAAAAATAGTTGACATCATACCAACTGGAAGAAAATCATAAAGGGTTGACATCATACCAACTGAAAAAAACACATAAAAGGTTGACATCATACCATTCGAGAACAAAACACACGACAAACTACAGGGTTAACATTATGCCGTCCGGAAAAAAAAAAGGCAAACACAAATTAGGGTTGACATAATACCAACTGAAACAATTCTAAAGGGTTGACATCACACCAACTGAACAAAAACAAACTAAAGGGTTGACATCGTACCCTCTGAAATAATAATAATAATAAAACTCAAGGGTTGACATCATACCAACAAAAACAACTTCAACAAAACAAACATAACAATAAAGGCTTGACATCATACCATCCGATAATCAAAAACAACTAATGGGTTGACATCATACCAACTGAACAACAAAACAAAGCGTTGAAATCATACTTAAACAAAAAAAACAACTATGGGTTAACATCACACAGAACCAAGTGAACAAAGCTAAAGGATTGACATCATACCAACTGCAAAACAACCTGAAGGGTTGACATCAAAACCCAACTGCGCCTCGCCAGGACACATGGCGTGAAATCTCGCGGGTACCAACTGTGCATTTTGCGACCCGAAGCCTTGGACCGGACCCGAGCCTCACGCAACTTTGGTCGGTAAAGATCGCCCTAGCTGTGGATGGTGACGCGAAATCCATGCAACGCACCACCCTTCAGAAACCCTATGATTTGATTCCCCAACGTAAATACC
The DNA here is from genome assembly GCA_963377175.1 of Effrenium voratum. Taxonomy (NCBI): domain Eukaryota; class Dinophyceae; order Suessiales; family Symbiodiniaceae; genus Effrenium; species Effrenium voratum. Next base: position 1,501,624 of record CAUJNA010001446.1, read on the forward strand.
AACAAGCAATGGCTTCAACCATGGTCTCAAAGTGGTGCGAAATGGATTTCGTCCATCCACAGTAGCTGGAGTGTTCTTGGTAGGGTCGTGGAGATTTCAGGTACCCTTTAAAAATTGGCGGATCGGTATTTGGAGCTTATGAGGGCGGATCACGCCCAAGCCTTGGTTTGCTGGTAGGATGTCTACCCTTGAAGTTTGGATGATACCCGCTAAGTTCTTCAAACTCCGAGCAAAAAAATGTAATTTGCCGTGTCCTTTCGGGTTTTGAGGCTGGTTCTTTTGGCCTGCTATGCATCCTTGCAGCTCTGAGACAACCGCAACGTGGCAAAGGCTCCAAGGTTCTAACATGGGTCTAATGCCCCCTGCCAAGAATCTAACTTCTAGCGGTTGAGTGGAAACTAGTCTCCTTCTGACCCCTAGAAAAAGGCGTCATGACCCGAATCTTAATTTGGGGTTTGTGACCAACCATGTTTAAAGGGTCGGAAGGAGACTCCAGGTACTGTGCATGGTTGCGAATACACAAATTGAAACGCTGGGAAACCCGCCCAGCAAAAAAAACAAAAACTGCGCAGGGGCCACTTTTGAGGATCAATTTTGAAGCAAACCCCACCCCACAAACAAGATTGACTAGGCCCCAGCAAAGTATCAACGGGCTCAAGGGGCAGCGGCTCTGTTCGGCTCGAAACATGATTCCCTTGGCCCAGGTGTGGGGTTTGCCAAGTTTAAGAGACATGTGGTCAACCCCTTACCAAAAAAATGGTGGTATTTTTTTTTATGGAAAACCTGGTGGTGAAAAACATATATACCCGAAACCGAGTTTTTGTATTTGGAGGGGGTTTTGGTTGCGCGAGGGTCCCATGGAGAACTTCCGCTTTGGGCGAAGCCTTGGGAAGTGGAAGGCAGCAATTATCAACCATCGATTTCTAGGTCCAGGGTATGAGGTCGACCCTCTACTAAAACAGGAGGTACTTACCATGGAAACCCAGGTTTTTCAAAAAATACCCTGAGAAAAGTGGGTATTTGGAGTAGGGGGTAGAATAAGTTGGTACCAGTTTTTTTCAGCTTTGTTTAGTTTAGTAGAGGAACCCTCACCCAAAAAAAGAAACGGTCCAAGGGGACCTGGGAATTCTATCCAAACCAACCTAAAACGGACACCTGCGATCCCTGGTCGCAATTTCCCTTGTCTCATGGATTTTTTCCTCATTTGCAGCTGGATTCCCGAGGGGCCAAAGAATTACCTAGACGTCCAGGGGTTGATTCCCCATGCTTTTCAACCATCGTGCTATTGGAACCAACAGCTGTTTCCCCCGGGTCATTGATGGTTTCCTGAAAAGCAGGATCCCTGGAAAGAATGGGGAGGCTTCCCCTAGAAGACCCACAACATATGGTGCGAGTTGCGTCCCACAACATGGTTGTTGGTCCAATTTCTCTTTTCACTCAATCGGCCCCAGACTCATTCGGGGGGCAGTCCTGAAAGCGACTCTCCCAGAAGGTCGCATCCCGCAAAGACCTCACCGGCGCGCAAAGCAGATCTGTTCGGCTGAGTTAGAAAGCGGCCAACGCCACCTGGGTCATAATCCACTAACAACAGGGGCTAGCTCCACGTACTTACTTACAGACCTGCTTGCTTCTTCTTGTTGGGGGGGGGGGAGGGGGGTTAGTTACTTACTTACTTACGGACCTGGGTTCCTGATGGTTATAACTTAGGTTTCCAACAACTTACGAGCCTCGCCGAACACCCAAAAATGGCAAACCCTGAGGTCGCTATCTTCACTGACCAACCAATAGGCATGAACTCAGTTTTCGCGCATGCATTCTGATCTGATTGAATATACCCCCGTAATCTCCACATACCCGCTTTTGTCGCGGGTATAGTTGAAAGAACCAGTTTTTCCATGGTAGATACAGATCTTTTATAGTCAGTGTTGAAGTCCAATTGAAGTCATATCCTAAAATAAGTGCCTGAACCCTCAAAAATTCCCTTGAACAAATTGTAGGGCTCGAGGTCTCTTTTTTTTTCCGCGGTTGGCAACTGGGGTGAGTTGGCTTCCCACGGAAACCACTTACCTGACGGTGACTGACTGACTTCACCCCATGAGTCACAATCAAACCCCTATGGCCGACCCAAACCAAGGAAAACAACTACAAAGCCGGGGCCCGGCACCGAATTCTGGTTGGGATTTGTCCCTTACTATTTCATGACTCAAACTGCCGCAACGGTTTTGTCCCTTTGGCTTCAAGTCGATCCAGTCTCCGGGCACATGCTGTAAACGCAGGCTCCAGGGTCACACTTCCTTTGGGCATCTTTTGGCGTCGAATGAGCCTTTCGGCCAAAATTGAGGCCAAGCAAATGGCCGGGGTTTCAAAACCGTTTTGGGATCCCATTTTGGGGTAGGTGAATTCACCACCCAAAGTTTAGGCTTTATTCTAGTGGTTGGATTGGGATGTTGACTGGGGGTTCGATTTGGGTTTTGACCCATGACCTAATTCCAGTGCACGAGTTGCAAAAGGATGCAGTTCCCATGAGCGACATGTAGGAATAATTCTAGGGGTACTTTCCATTTCCATTCTTTCCAGGGATCCGAATCTTTTCGGGAAGCCATGAAAAACCCAGGGCAAACAGCCGGTTTTTGAAAAGAACGATGCGTGGAATCAACCCCTAGAATACTGCGTCAACGTAGGGAATGGGAAAGCCCTCCCTCCCCCCAGGCAACATAAAGGGCTTTCAACCAACCTGGTGTCCTTGAATCTACAGGCACAAGTTGCGTACATAAATGGCAATGTACACCGTGTCTAGACCGTGCCCGCTTTCCACCAACCAACCAAGCTTTCAACATCTTTCAACCGACCGACCAAGCTTTCAAACAACCACCAAACTCAACCAACCAACCAACCAACCAACCAACCAACCAACCAACCAACCAACCAACCAACCAACCAACCAACCAACCAACCAACCCACCTCTTAAACCTCTCGTAAATGAATCATTCTAGGCGCAGCCCCCCCCCAAAAAAAAAATAAAAGGAGAAGAAAACAAACAAGCAAGCAAGAAAGAAAGACACAAAGAAAGACAGAAAGAACAAAGAAACACAAAAAAAGAAAGAAACAAACCAACAAAAAGAAAGCAAGAAAGCAAGAAAGCCACAAAGCACCTTCCTCTTCCTCAAAACGGGGCAGATCCACGGCCTCCGTTAAAAACCGGAAAACACGAAAAACCCACCGCCAAAACCGACCAAAAAAAAAACGGGGCAGCGGCGAAAATCTCCCACCGGGCCCCCGGGCGACATGGAGAAGCTCCGCTTCTGCTTCTCCGAAGGCTTTGGCAGCCCCGTGGTGCTGAAACCTGCTTCCCCAAAGGCTCCAATTCGATTGATTTAGGGCCTTCAAACTGGTTTTGAGACCCCCAACCACCGGTTAGCGGGGTGTCTAATGGAGGGGTCGGGTCTTCCATTGAAAGCCCCAGGAGCCTCTGGGTAAGAAAACATCCCATGTCGAGAAACCCCGAAACAGAACTCAACATGGGGGTTTTCTGGGCAACCAAAAAGGTACCCTTTGCAAAAAGGGAGAGAAGTGCCCAAAACCTCAATTCCCGAGGTTGTGCAAAATAACAAGTCACCAGCATTTTGCTTGCCCCCTACAATGGTCTTCCGACTCAAGTCCGAAACAGAACGCAACAAGTCTGCCCTCGGAGACCAAAAAGAAACAAATGTCCAAACCCAAACGCGCAGGAGGGTCGAATCGACCCCTCTGAACGGGACACCAACAAGGGCCCTCAAATATCAACTTATCAACCTAGGTCCTCCAGTAGAGGTTTGGGTTTAGGGTACCATTTTTTTTCTGTAGGGCACTACTGGGGCACCTAGCTTAGGTACCTGGACCCTCAACATACCCTAAACATGGCATGTTACCAAAATGATGTCTGGTGAATTCCCTTTCGGGTGGTTCCTTCGGGTCAAGGTACTGGCAAACGAAGTGGGGCAAGACAAAGCCCACGAGACGATGGGGCCGAAGCATGAAAAAGTTGCCCGAAGGCTCCCGATGGTTTTTCGGCTTCAAGGGGCCGGGTTCTTCATTGGAGGGCCCGGAGACCGGGTCATGAGCTTCAGGGTGTAAGGGTTGCAACCACACCTACCTGGATAGCCAAGTTGCTGTTTTTTTCAGTCACCGTTGCTGGCTTTTCGGGTAAAGGGGACGGAAAAAGCAGCAACTGGCGATCCAGGTAGAGCCGAGTTGTTCGGACTTTCGGGGTGTCGAAAGATCGACGCATTTTTAGGCTGCCGCAAATCCCCATCGATCGGACCCTGCAGGGTAAGAGACGTGGGTCAAAGCACAATCACCAAAATCAGGGTCACAAAATTAGGAAGCACCCATGGATGCTGAGGCAGCAAAAGTCATGCGAAACCCAACCAACAAACCAGACTACAGGAGTTGTTCCCCAGTTTTAGTGGCTGAAACAAAAGCTTCCAGTTCGTACATGAGCTTCTTGAAGAAACAAATAGAATAGGTGACCCCGCAAAATGGCCTGTGTGCTTCCGTTTTGTTTCCTTTGAACCCGAAACCAGAAACACCACCTGGACCCTCAAACTACCCTCAAGAATGGGAACTCACCAACCATGACTTTGGCTGGCAATCGCCCATCTGCATGGTAGTAGGTCCAGGTATGACCCACTTAGCCTTCAGTTGGGTCCACCCAGTCACTGAGTCCAAAAAACCCCGGCGGCTGTGGCCCCTTGGCGAATCGAACAGTCTCTGGCTCTGCCTCCGCCCCGTGGGCGTTGTCCAGGTGCCAGCCTGCAACACCAGGTGCCCCAAACATATCATGGCCCAATCATGGCGTAGGTGGCCTTTATCTAGGTCCTCCAGTAGAGAGGTTAGGGTTTAGGGTACCAACTGTTTGCTGTAGTCTATTTTAGTACGGGAACTCTCCCACAAAAAAGTGTGTAAAAGGTCACCTTGCTGGGGGACCTAGTTCATGAAAATGGATGGGCTTCCCTGGTACCCCCCCACCGACTAACAGACCCCTGTGGAAAGACGACTTTCCTCTTGGAAAGGGGCCAAATGTGCACTTCCATGTTACTTGGTGGGAGGGTAGATGAGCAGGTAAGCCAGGAACCGCCCTGGCTTTTTGAAAGCCCAAGCCAGAAAGGACAGCTATGCCCTACGGAGAACGCAGAAACGCACACCCCCGTAACCACACACACACACACCCCACCTTTCTGCAATGGGTATGAGTCCGGTATATGTTGAGATGCTGTGCAGGTGGGCTGCTGGCTGCTCCATGTTCTCATAACAAAGACAAAGTATGGTTGCAAGAAACCCCAGGGTCTGTCTCAAAATGGGACTTGGACCGTTTTGGACCAAGGGTACTCTGACCCAGAGCAAACCCCTCCAATGGCTTACCAACATATTTTCCTACAAAGCCAAATCGGGGGTTCACCAAAAGGAAAATCGAGGTCCATTCGCTTTGGGCAAGTGGATCCTAGAAATCCGTGTCGGACAAATAGTAAGTATTCGATCCATGTTCCATTTGGCTTTTGAAGGGTGGCAAGCACGCGGTGCCCTATACAGGTCAACAGAGTGAATGGGTTGGCGCGAGTTTGTCAGGCTGCCATCTCTCCGTTCCGCTGATTCGCATCATTGCTGTCTGCTTCTTTCAAAAGCAACCCGCTCGAAGTAGCGCAGACTGCGCACGCAAGCTGCCCGGGCATCGCCTTCACGTCTTGACTCCGCGCATTGACGGTGGGCACTGAATGCTGGACAAAGGCGAAGCTTTGAACCCTAAGGGTCACCTCTCCAATGCACACCCCATAAGGGGTCCTCCAATGCAGAACCCGCTTGGCGACCAATTCCTCCAGGAGCCAAACAAAAACAACCCATTTTGAGGATTTGCCCAAAATCAATCAAGACCCTTAGGGCAGCATATTTCGTTTGGCCCAGGGAAGCGCCACTCTTGCCAAGATGATTTGTTTATTTATTATTTTTCCTTTTTGGCCCAGAAGGGCCTCATAGCCAGGTATGTTTGCTGACGCAAACGAGCCAAGTGGTCACCCGTCCAGTGATGCGAAGCTCTGTGAATTTATGTCGACCCCATATGAATCAACCCAAGCTTGCTAAGGAATTTTGTTCCCCTGACTGATGATACCCCACTAAACTCATGGGACTGGTCCGGCCTGTGGCGTTCCTTTTGTTTTTGTTTGTCCCGTCGCTTAGTTTCGCTTGCCATTGAGCATTGGAGCCTTCAAGGCGCCAGGAACTCGGAAGTGGGCCTCTTCTCAAAGCGTTCAGGTCTCCAACCCATTGCCTGGAATATCGCATAAGAAAAATGCGCCAGGCTCCGAAGATACCTGGAGTCTCCTTCTGACCCTTGAAAAATCTCATACCCAAAATTAAGATTCGGGTCATGACCCCTAGAAAAAGGGGGCATGGAGACTCCAGGTATGTTTTGGCGTGTGCTCCATTCGATTTGGGCCCAGTCCACGTCGGACTGTGGATGATTGCATCTGGGAGAGACCAACTCGCAACGCAAACTTGCCAGGTCTTCCCAGCAATGCGGTGTTCAAGTACCTGGACCCTCAACCTACCCATAAAAAAGTGGGTTAAAGCACATTTTTCAAAAAAACATGAGGGTTCAGGTAGAGGGTTGAATTGGGGATTTTGACCCTTGAATCTTGTGGCGAGCTTGACACGGCCAGCGGGTTTTTCTTTACCGATCTGACCCGAGCGAACTACCCGTCAAAAGGGAATTCACTCAGAATTTTGGGCCAATCAATTGCGTCTAAGGGTAGTTTGAGGGTCCACGTGAGCCCTACTAGCTCCTCCAGTAGAGAGGTTAGGGTTTAGGGTACCAACTTTTCTGTAGTCGATTTTAGTGGCGGAACCCTCCCCAAAAAAAGTTGGTGAGAAAGGGCACCTAGCTGGGGACCTAGACTATCTGGTCCAGCATAAGTAGCGCCCGAGGCCGGCCGGATTTCGATGGGAAAGAAAGGAATCGGCACCTACTTCGCGTTGGTTGATTTTACAAAGGGGCCCACCCCCTCTTAAAAACAAACCGACTCACTTCCGATCGAGTGGATTGGCAAAGTCCGAACCTGTTGTTTGCAACTGACCTGGCTGGTCTTTCTGCACCCTCAAGCTGCCCAATGATGTTGAGCAATCACCCCATTGCTTCGTTGTTTCGGGCCCAGGAACTCAGGGAGTAAGCAAAAGGGTCTTCGGTGAGCAGGAACCCCGGCGAGCGAGCAACTTCGCTCGGCCGAGCCTATCTGCGAGGTCCATGCACATGAGATTGAGGCCTCAAGAGTGACAAAATCTCCTCCACGTCCGCCCTACCTTAAGGGGGAGCCGGGTGAGGTGGATGTCGCGCAAGTCCATTTTTGTTTTGTCTTCCCCAAATCAACGAAAATGAAACCATAAATGGAATTCCAGGGGTCACCCCATTCCATTTTTTAAGGGTGGGGATTCCTCCACAAACATTGCTGACTGCTTCAACGTGCCGGGAGATTTCACCTTAACCAGCAATGTTGCCTCGAGCTGGAACGCTTTCAGGCGAACGTAAGTGCTGAGCTTCAAACCTGCATTCCAGCAACCACCTACTCAGTTGTTCAGTGACCCTGGAAAAAAAGGGAACCCTTTTTGGGGAAGACCATTTTTAGTGGGGCAGCCACGAAAAAAAAAGGGAAAAGGGTGCCACTGAACAACTGAGCAGAACATCACTGCTTGCGGTCAATGCTTATACCTTGTTCTCTACCAGTCTTCCTTTTGATATGCCAGGTTCCTTCAAGGCAAGACAAAGGAGACACGCAACCATCGGTGTTCGGTTGATACCGAGCGGTTGGTACCGCTGCGAAATCTACAGCAAGAACGGGATCTGCTTTGTGCTCCGCAACGACACTTCTTCTAGTTGGCACTTCTCTACTCTAGACTCTACAGAGCAACGCTAGATTTCTGCCGGACCATGGTTGTCTGCTCCGCTTTTGTCAGCACCGCATGAAAGCAAGCACTGCGAGGTTCAACAACATTCACTCATTCAAAATCCTGCAGTGGCGCGGCGCTCATGCCAAACGCCTTCTCTTAGCAGCGCCCACATCCAGCAAGCACTGCACAACTGCCGGATGGCCTTGAACTGCAGCAAGAGATTCACTCGTGTTGTCCGCCTTCTCTTTGTCACCGGCATCCAGCAAGCACTGCACAACTGCCGGATGGCCTTGAACTGCAGCAAGATGCACCTTCTCTTTGTCAAGCGCCCTAGGAGCGTCGGAAAGCAGAAAACTGCTATTCGCAAGTAACCGGATGAATGACCCGGCATTTTGGATTCAGCCGTGCGCTCGTGGGCTCTTGGGGCCGATCATAAACCGAGGCCCCCCCGCGCTAAATGCTCACGCTTTCGCTTGGCCTGCTTCTTACGGGCTTTGGAGTCTTGATTCCGCAAACGTCTCAGCGTCAGATCGTCCCAAGCCCAAGCCTCTTTTGTTGGCCTTGGTGAGCAATCGCCTGGCTTGCTTCCCCGTTAAATTCCTCCGGCTCAACAGCGCGTCGCGGCCCTCTGCCAGAACGGTTCCAGGAGCCCGGGCAGCTCCACCGCTGTGCCACGGCCCTCAGGCTTGAGACACAGGCATCGCTTCACCACCTGCGCGTGGGCAAGCACCGCCCTCCCCCCCAGGTCAAATTGCGATGGATGCTTGCCTTTCGAGATCCTTTCAGGAACACCTGGCTTGCAAGAAGCTTTATGCACAACCGCCAGATGGCCCCGGAATGCAGCAAAAAACAACGCTGTGGTGCCATTCTTGTCTGCCTTCTCTTTGTCAGCACCTTCATCCAGCAAGCACTGCACAACTGCCTGGCGGTCCATCAATGCAGCAAGATGCAACGGTGTTCTTGCCCCGTTGTCCGCCTTCTCTTTGTCAGCACCGGCATCAAGCAAGCACTGCACAACTGCCAGGTGTCCCTGCAATGAAGCAATGTGCAACGGTGATCTGCCCGCATTCTCCGCCTTCTCTTTGTCAACACACGCATCCAGCAAGCACTGCGCAACTGCCTGGCGGTCCATGAATGCAGCAAGATGCAACGGTGATCTGCCCGCATTATCCGCCTTCTCTTTGTCAGCACCGGCATCAAGCAAGCACTGCACAACTGTCGGATGGCCTTGAACTGCAGCAAGATGCAACGCTGATTCACCCGCGTTGTCCGCCTTCTCTTTGTCAGCACCGGCATCCAGCAAGCACTGCGCGACTGCCTGGTGGCCCCACCATGCAGCAATATGCAACGGTGTTGCGCCATCATTGTCTGCCTTCTCTTTGTCAGCACCGGCAGCCAGCAAGCAGCGCACAACTTCCAGATGGCCGCTTGCGGCAGCGTCAAACAAAGGTGTCACATGTCTGATTCTGTCAGCAGCATTGGGATCATGAGGCTTCTCCAGCAGCTCTATCACATGTTGTACGTCGCCTCTTGCCGCCGCATGCAGCAAGTCGATGCAAGTTGTCAGACAGTCTGCTTCATCTGTGGCTGCTTCAACGTATTGCCGTTTGATGGCCGTCAAGCAGCCGGCATTATCCCATGAACTCTGTGGGGCCAACATGCCTGCGTCGCCAGCCAAAGCGAGCTGCCTAAAATTCAACATAAGCAATCCTTACTTGGTCAGGGACCATAAAAAGAAAGGACAACCTCATGTGTGAACACACAAATACCAAAAAAAGAAAGAAAAGAAAAGCCGAATGCCAGTGAGCAACTGGGAATCTTTTGGCCAGTGTTGAAGAAACAATCCCCCGCCTCCTGTCCGCCCAGCTCGTCCCACCACAGAGAATACTCTGCCATTGTTATCACATCCGTGCCATCGAGCAAGCGAATTGGAATCGCCTGCGCTTGAGCTGAATGTGTCTCATAATTGTGCATGAAATGTGTGTGTGTGTCTGTAACAAGTAGGCACAATTCAAGCTCCAAAATTACATATCTTGAAAGAACACCAAACAGGAACAACTCGAGCGTTTGAGCTGAAACCAGCAAGCAAAGTAAGTTTCAGCCACCCCAAAAACCTCGACGAGCACTGGCTCAGAAAAACTCGGCCACTTGCCTAGTTGCTCCTTTCGGGAACATGGCAAACATCTGCTTCTCCCGCGCCACAACGGGGGGGGGGGCAGTACGCTGTAAGCAAACACAGGGAGACTATTCACGGTCAGAAATCAACCTTGGATGAATCCGGATGGTACTCATCCGAAGAGTCGATTTTCAACAAACATGGACTTATCACCCACTTCAGGAACCACGCCACAGTGGACAGGGACACTCCCAAACGCCTGAGGGCCTTTCCGAAACTTGGCAAATCTACGTCGGGTACTTCAAAATAATGGTCTATCCTAAAAACTATATAGATATACCTGGAGTCTCCATGAGCCTTTAAAAATGGTTCAGACTCCCCAAAATTAAGAAATGGGTCATGACCCCTTTTTCTAGAAGTCATGGAGACTCCACCTACACGAGCTAGTGAAAGCCGACCCTGGCACACACACAGTCAGGTGAATCGAAAAGGTGTCCGCAAGGGGCGTCTAAGGGCCACCCCACGTCGCACCGGCTCCGGGTGCCAAGCCACAAACCCAAAAACTGGTCGGACGGCAGTCCGAGAACACGTCACAGCGAGAGTACCAAGCTACAAACCCAAACTAGGTCCTTCGGTAGAGAGGTTAGAATAGGGGCACCCTTTTTTCTGTAGTCTATTTTGGTAGGGGGACCCTCCCCCAAAAAAGAAAACGGTAAACGGGCACTACTGGGGGACCTAGCAAAACTGCTCGGACGGATGCAGAACATAGAACACATCATGGTGGCTGACTCAATTGGCCCACCTCGATCAAAACAGATACCTAGAGTCTCCATGACCCCTTTGAAAATGGGGTCATTACCCAAAATTAAGAAATGGGTCATGACCCCTTTTTGTAGGGGTCATGCAGACTCCAGGTAAGGGGAAAAAACACGTTTCAAGCGACCCAAAACACCAGCTGCTTTTGTCGACCCACAGCCCTCCTTGCCGGCCCTCAGAAGGGAAGAGGTGTGGACTCCGCTCAAGAGCTTTCATCGGGAGCCTTTGGGATAAATTGGATCATGATCCCAATGACCCCATGTGTGTGTGTGTGTGTTTTTGTAAAAAACAATCCCGCGTCATAGAGAGCTTAGGGGAACCCGTTTTTCTCACCCTCCAAACCATTTGTTTCAACCCTTCCCTGTTTTTTCAACCCTTCACCCTTTCTATTTAACCCTCCCCCCCTTTTTTTAAACCCTCCCCCCTTCTTTTTTAACCCTCCCCCCTTTCTTTCTGACCCTCCACCTCTTCCTTTTAACCCTCCATTTCTTTTCTGCCAACCCTGTGGCCGAAGTTTGCGGCAACTGCACTAAGAAACGGTTTAGGGTTGGGTTGGTTTAGGAGTGGTTTTGGATTTAGGGTTGGTTTAGGGTGGGTTCGGGCGGGGGGGGGTAGGTGGGTTTAGGGTTGGTTTCGGATGGGAAGGGTGGATTTACGGTTTTGTTTAGGGTTGTGTTGGTTTAGGTTGGGCAACCTCGCATTTAAGGCTAGTTTGAGGGGGGGTTAGAGTTTGTGTAGGAAGGGTTTAGAGGCGGCGTAGGGTTTGTTGAGGGTGGGCTCAGGGTTGGTTTGGGATGAGAAGGGCAAGTTTGTGGTCGGTTTAAGTTTAAGGTTGGTTTCGAGCAGGTCTCTGCTGGGTATATGGTGGGTTTAAATTTGGATGAGGGTGGGTTTGGGGCTTGGAGAATGGGTCTACAGTGGGTTTATGATTGGTTTAGGGTTGGTTTAGGATGGATTTAGAAGGGGTTTAGGGTGAGGTCAGGCTTGGGATTAATGTTGGATGTACATGGAGTTAGTTTAGGGTGGGATTAGGGCGTGTGTCGAAAGGAATCAGGGTGGATTTAGGGTGGATTTAGTGTTGGCTTAGAATCTGTTTGAGGTGGGTTTCGGGTTGGCTTTGGGTGTAGAGTTGGATTAGGTAGATTTAGAGCAGGATGTCGGTGGGTTTGTGTCTGGTTTAGGTGGTCTGGAGTAGGTCTGTGGTGGCTGTAGGGTTGGCTTAGGGTTGGTGTAGAGTTGGTTCAGGGCGGGTTTGCGGTTTGTCTATGTCTAGGGTGGCGTTGGGGTTGCGCTAGGGGAGGCTTGGGGGTCGCTCAAGGGTGGCTTAGGGTTGATTTGGGGTGGCTTGATTTCAGGTGGACTTAGGGTGTTTAAGGGTATGTTGTTCGTTTGTTTTGGGTTGGATGTAGGTTGGTTCAGGGTTGGTTCAGGGTGGGGTTTGGGGTTGGTTTAGGCTTGGATGTGGATTGGTTTTGCGGCTGGCCTAGGGTTGGCTTCACTGGATTTAGGGTTGGGTCAAGCTCAGCTTAGAGTCTCAGGGTTGGTTTTGGGTTGGTTTTGAGTTTAGTGTGGGTTTAGCGTTGTTGAGTCTAGGGTGGGGGCAAAGGTTGGCTTAGGGTTGGTTTTTGCTGGGCTTGAGTTTAAGGTTGGTTTTCGGGGTGGTTCGTGATTGGTTAAAGCTGGGTTTACAGTGGGTTTAGGATTGGGTTAGGAGTGGCTTAGGGTCGTTTTCGGGTTGCGGGTTGGTTTTGGGTCGGTGGGTCTGTTCAGGGTTGGTTTAGGTTGGGCTTAGGGTTGCATTAAGGCTAGGTGGGATTGGTTTATTGTTGGCTTAGGCTAAGCTTAAGATATGGGGTGGGATTACGGTCCGGTTTAGGGTTGGTTTAGTTTGTTGAATTAGGGTTGGTTTAGGGTCGGTTTGGGATTGGTTAGGGGTGGGTTGTGTCTGCCTTAGGGTGGTTTCGAGTAGGTCTGTGGTGGTGTAGGGTGGGTGTAGCTTGGCTTGGGGTGGGTTTTGGGTTGGACAAAAGATGTTTCTGGTTTGCTTAGGGCTCGCTTAGCGTGATTTAGTGTAGGGTGGGTTTGGGGTGGGTTTGGGGTGGGTTTGGGCGTGTTTGGCTGGTTTGAGTGATTTAGAGATACTGAGGGTTGGCAAGGTTTGGCTTAGGGCGGGCCCGGGGTTGGTTTGGGTTGGGTTGGGTGCGGGGCGGGCTTAGGTTGTTTTAGGTTTAGAGTGAGAAAAACAAGGTTGCGGGGTGAAACAAGCAAGCTCGCGGGTGAAAAAAAGCATGGCAGAGGGGGAAAAAAGCAAGGCAGAGGGTGAAAAAAACAAGGTGAGGGGTTGAAAAGAAAGGATTCTCAGGGTTGGAGAAACAAGGTTTCCGCCGACGGTTCCCAAGCAGGGTTTGAGGGTTGAAAAAAAAGGAAGGGTAAAAAAAAACAAGTTTGGAGGGTGAAAAGAAAGGGAGCCCGAGAGTGGGTTCTGCCTATAATAAACTGCATTTTAGGGTACCTGGACTCGACCTTCAAACTTATACCCTTCAACAAGGGCTAGCGCTGTTAAAGAAAAAACAAAAACCACATGTTTGGGTTAGCACAACCCATGAAAAGGCATGACATTTACCAATTCCATTTTTTTGGGAAGGGTAACCCATTGTTGAGTTCGCATGGTGAGGTTTCAGGAAACCGTTGTCAAGCCTCTTCAAAGGTGGTGTTCACAAAAAGTATTCGGACGCATATGGTTTGCCACCGGGAGGTTTACTTTTCAGATATCGCCGGTTTATCAACCAAACACCATGGTGCATGGGGTTTCCAACCTGTTTGCTGCAATGTCTTTGTAGTAACCTGCGTAAACAACATGAAGGACTAGTAGAGAACCTCAGAGAGTGAGTGAAGCACCTTTCGGGACTTGAAAGAACTACCCATCAAAGAGCAGGAATTCACCCGGCCCTAAAGAATACAGGTTGAGGCAAATCATCCAATTTGGTTCAAACACCTTCCGGGACTGACCTGGAATTCAACCAAAGCGAATCGACCAAAGCGAAAAAACCGTTTGGTGGATCCTTGGTCCAAAAGGTGGTCACCGTTCATTTCCAGGCCCGACCTTGCCAAGCAAGTGAGTGATACTTGTTCCCAAGGCTCCCAAATGCCTGGGCCCACCGGCAGCTGTTCGAGGTGACGTTCTTATGCTAGGGGTCGATTCGACCCGCGCGTCTGAGCATCGCGAGAGCAAGCACTGCGCACCTCAATAGCCATCACAATCCAGCTATGCAGAAAAACTGCGCTCAAGTTAATCGCCTTCTCTTCGTAGCGGGGACATCCAGCAAGCACTGAGCAAATGCCTGGTGGCCTTGCTGTGCCGCAATATGCCACGGTGTGACGCCACCATTGTCTGCCTTCTCTTTGTCAGCACCCGCATCCAGCAAGCACTGCGCAACTGCCTGCTGGTCCATCAATGCAGCAAGATGCAACGGTGCTCTTCCCCCGTTGTCCACCTTATCTTTGTCAGCACCGGCATCCAGCAAGCACTGCGCAACCACCTCATGGCCGTGCTGTGCAGCAACATGCAACGGTGTGGCGCCACCATTGTCTGCCTTCTCTGGGTCAGCACCGGCATGCAGCAAGCACTGCGTAACCGCCTCATGGCCCCGAACAGCAGCAATATGCAACGGTGTGGCGCCATCATTGTCAGCCTTCTCTTTGTCAGCACCCGCATCCAGCAAGCACTGCGCAACTGCCTGCTGGTCCATCAATGCAGCAAGATGCAACGGTGCTCTTCCCCCGTTGTCCACCTTATCTTTGTCAGCACCGGCATCCAGCAAGCACTGCGCAACCACCTCATGGCCGTGCTGTGCAGCAACATGCAACGGTGTGGCGCCACCATTGTCTGCCTTCTCTGGGTCAGCACCGGCATGCAGCAAGCACTGCGTAACCGCCTCATGGCCCCGAACAGCAGCAATATGCAACGGTGTGGCGCCATCATTGTCAGCCTTCTCTTTGTCAGCACCCGCATCCAGCAAGCACTGCGCAACTGCCTGCTGGTCCATCAATGCAGCAAGATGCAACGGTGCTCTTCCCCCGTTGTCCGCAGCTTGCGCAACCACCTCATGGCCGTGCTGTGCAGCAACATGCAACGGTGTGGCGCCACCATTGTCTGCCTTCTCTGGGTCAGCACCGGCATGCAGCAAGCACTGCGTAACCGCCTCATGGCCCCGAACAGCAGCAATATGCAACGGTGTGGCGCCATCATTGTCAGCCTTCTCTTTGTCAGCACCCGCATCCAGCAAGCACTGCGCAACTGCCTGCTGGTCCATCAATGCAGCAAGATGCAACGGTGCTCTTCCCCCGTTGTCCGCCTTGTCTTTGTCAGCACCGGCATCCAGCAAGCACTGCGCAACCGCCTCATGGCCCCGAATAGCAGCAATACGCAACGGTGTGGCGCCATCATTGTCAGCCTTCTCTTTGTCAGCACCCCCATCCAGCAAGCACTGCGCAACTGCCTGGCGGTCCATCAATGCCGCATGATGCAACGGTGATCTGCCCGCATTGTCCACCTTCTCTGTGTCAGCACCGCCATCCAGCAAGGACTGCAGAACCGCCTGCCGGTCCATGAATGCAGCGAGATGCAACGGCGTGGCACCCTCATCGTCTGCCGTCTCTTTGTCAGCACCGGCATCCAGCAAACACTGCACAACTGCCTGGCTGTCCATCAATGCAGCAAGATGCAACGGTGATCTGCCCACACTGCCTAACTTGTCTTTGTCAGCACCGGCATCCAGCAAGCAGCGCACAACTTCCAGATGGCCGTATGCGGCAGCATTAAACAAAGGCGTCACATGACTGTTTCTGTCAGCAGCATTGGGATCATGAGGCTTCTCCAGCAGCTCTATCACATGTTGTACGTCACCTCTTGCTGCTGCATGCAGCAAGTCGATGCAAATTGCCAGACCGTCTGCTTCACCAGCGGCTGCTTCAACATATTGCCGTTTAATGGCCGTCAAGCAGCCAGCAGTATCCCATGAACTCTCTGGGCCCAACATGCCTGCGTCGCCAGCCAGAGCGAGCTGCCTAAAATTTGACATAAGCAATCCTTACTTGGTCAGGGACCAATATAAAAAGAAAGGACAACCTCATGTGTGCACATACAAAAAACAACAGCAAAGCCGGATGCCAGTGAGCAACTGGGAATCTTTTGGCCAGGTGGCGCCGCAACGTGTTGAAGACACAATCCCCAGCCTCCTGTCCGCCCAGCTCGTCCCACAACAGAGAATACTCTGCCATCGTCATCACATCCGTGCCATCGAGCAAGCGAACGCGCGCCATGAGCGAATTGGAATCGCCTGCGCTCGAGCTGAATGTGTCTCATAATTGTGCATGGAAATCAGCATGACTCGCTTGATGCCAAGCCTGCAATTTCAGCAAACAAACAAAACAATAATTCAAGCTCAAAACTTATTGTTCTTGAAAGAACCGCAGCAAACAGGAACCACTCGAAGATCTGAGCTGAAACCGACAAGTGAAGTTTCAGCCACTAGTTGCTCCTTGTGTTCAGGAACATGGCAACATCTGCTGCTCATCCCGCCACAACCCGGCCTCAAATATGTGCGTGAGAGCTTTTTGGGTACCTCGATCTAGATGTCCCCTTGCAATACTAGAGGAAACCCGATTCGCATCAGATATGGGACCCGATCCCAATGAAGGTTGTTGTTTGGGACCGATCCCATTGGTTTTAGTTTTAGGCCTAGCCCAATTCGAGGGTCCGTATGATAGGCAAACACATGGAGAATACTCACGGACAGAAATTTGACCTTGTTTGAATCCTGAGGGTACTCATCCGAGTCCATTCCCGAAATGGATTTATCACCGACTTCAGGAACCGTGTGGCGGGTTGTCAGGGACACTCCCAAACGCCTGCGGGCCTTGCCGAAACTTGGCAAATCCACATCTGGGGCACTTCAAAATGATATGTTGTGAGTCTGTTTCATATTTACTCTTTCGATATATATATATATATATATATATTTGCAGTGGAGCCTCGAGTAGAAGCCAACCCTTGGAAACAGTCAGGTGAGTCGATGCAAACATATGTGTGTTGTTGATTCCAAAACACAAAAAGCTAACCCTAAGCATCTTGGGCCCTCAAGACGGACCTTTTTGAGGTCCAAAACCTTCCAATGGAGACCCTGACCCATGATGGTTAGGGAACACAAAGAGTCGAAGAGTCGGGCGAAGAACCGCTTCGCCGACTCAACTTCATCGCTTCGTCAGCGACTCACACCATGAAGGTCGAGCCGAAGTCCGAAGCCGAGCGATCCCGATCAAAGGTCAAACTGGGGCCTCATTGACGGAAACACCCCCCTCCTTCCGGACAAAATGCCCTTTTCCTCCCAGTAAAACCCAGAAGGGTCATAGTTCACCAAAAGCGTTTGACGAAGGATTGTCATCCAAATTGGGTCCCCATGAAAACATTCTTTTGATGGGGGCAAGGAAACTTAGGGGGGGTGGTGCCAGGGACAGGCAGAGAGTTCTGTCGTTCTTTTGTTTGTCTTTCTTTATCTCTCAAAGAAGGAAATAAACAAATAAAGAAAGAAATAAATAAAGAAAGAAGAAATAAAATGGAAGGAGGAAACCTGCATTCTCAAACTACCCCCCTAATTTTGGGCAACAACCCAGGCTTAAGGGAATTTGGAGGGTCCGGGTGCTGCAGCCTGCAAATCGCAGGCGAAAGGTGGTGTGCTTTTGGCCAAGTCAAAGCACACTTCGGCTATTTGGCACGTCAGAACCATGACTCTTATTGAAACCAACCCCCTGGATCGTCGCTTTTTCCATCCACTTTACCCCAAAAACCAGCAACAGTGACTGAAAAAAACCAGACTCTCTCCAGACTCCCAGCGATCCTTTCTTAGTCTTGCGCGCGCAAAACGAGCACGAAGGTCTGGCCGGAAGATACGGAACCAGGCCTAACCACCCATACCCAAACCTTTTTGCACATGGGTATGGCTTGTTTCGGGCTCGTACATTTGGGCACCCCCGAAAAAGAAAAATCAAACAGAATGGAACCCAACGGTTGCAAGTCTTTGGTTTCTGGTTTTTGGGGAAGCCATGTTGCACAAGTTGTATCCCGGTTTGTTTGTGATTGACAAAAGGCATCCTTGTGTTTACCCTGGAAAACCTGCATTGAGTTTGGTCGGAAATACCAGACTTGGAGTTGGGGGAAGGCCAACCTATTTGCTTCCATTTGCCTGGCAAAAATAAGACATATTTCCAGTAGTGATAGATTCCCTTTAAAACCAACCAGGGAAAATAAGAAAAACAGTTTGCCTCAACACCTTCGGCTCCCCAAAAACGCAAACGCCCTTGCTCTGACCCTCTTCGCAAAAATCCCCCCTTTGCGAGGTCCGCTCCAACTTTCAAGGTCAGGGGATCATGCAAACCCCCAGGAGGTCTTTGCCATGGTTTCACCAGGTTTACCAAAAACCGCAACTCCACTACAGCCCAACAAATGCTTCCACTTGGCACTCAGGGTGCTTATAAACTGAATTACAAATCAGCAGCGCCCTTTTCACCCATTGACTTTCGGTTCTACACAGGTGTAGAGCACAACCAAAAGCCCCAAAGTCACACAGGAAAAGAAGGAACCTACCAAAATGGCCAATGCCTAGCATTTAACCCCCAATGAAAAGAATGGCAACCAAGACCCAATGTGGATGATGACAATCAGGTAAATGTTTTGGCGGTGAAATAGGAACCCGAACCCCCGGGATCGCCACTGCTTCCCAGACATGCCCAAAACACACCTAGATAGCCAAGCTGCTGCTTTCTCAGTCACTATTGCTGGTTTTCGGGATGTTGAGTGCATGGAAACCAACAGCAATGGCGATCCAGGCAGTCACAGTTGCCACTGGCGATCCAGGCCTTTGCTTTAACGGTTGGATTCCCAGGACCATCGATTCGGGCGCTGCTCATTTGGCTGATTCAAGCTCCGGCGAGCTTGCCGGGTCGCGAAACCCCGCTTCAAATGTAGCTTTCGGAGCCCGGATCGTCGAAGATGTACATCCTCAGACGCATCGTAGCGACGCTGGCAGGCAAGCGACAGCCATAAGCAAGCCAGCTTTTGCGTAGCCTTCCTGTTACGACTCCCCCACCCAGTAGTCGACAAAAAGGGTGACTCAGTCTATGAATCAAGGTTTAAGTAACCTTAAGGGTTTTGGTCTTCGGTCGACTCTTTTAAGAGGTAACCTAGATCGCCAAGTTGCGATCGCTTTTTTCAGCCACTGCTGGTTTTGGGGCTTTGAGAGCATGCGAGAAAAAAAAACAAAAAACGATGGCGACTGGCGATCCAGGAACCTCGTGTTCCTGTTACCCGATTTCCGTTGATGTTTTTTTTTTGGGGGGGGGCCGGGGGCGGGATCGTTGTGCTACCCGAAAAGGGAGTGCTCGGGGTGGCTCGTGTTTTGTTGTTTTTTCTTGTTTTTACCCATCGGACCGAATCGAAAGAACTACCCAAGAAAAAGAAACAAAGTCACCAACCATATGCTTCGGTTGCAAGAACCCATGTTTCAGGGTGGCCCTTGAGGGAAGCAACCATTGTGGGGGTCCAATGCAAGACAAACCCATGTTTGAGACCCTAACCGAGCCGGGGGACTAATCCAGCTTGTCACCTGCAAGCATTCCAAGCATCAAACGGGCCCTCAAAAAGGCAAATGAGGTCCAAAGTCTTCCAATGGAGATCCGGTTCGACTTCTTCAACACAGGGCAATGCTTAGCTACTTGGGGCTGGTTCTTGGGTGCTTGCCTCAACCATAGACTGAGTCAAGGGGTTCGGAACCCCGAAAAGACCTCAAACCCGCAGGATTGCTCCACGCCCCATTTCACCCCGCTACCGCACCAACTCGTTTTGAAGTTGGTATCACGCCAACCCCTGGCTCCAAAAGTGGGTACTTGGAGCTTAACCATCCCCAAAAAGTACACATTTCCTGTTTACCACTTGGATGTTCGATTCGCCAAGTTAGTAAGTGGCCAACGCATGAAATATAACCCACTAATGACTGTGTCAACTTCACTTAAGCAGGAGGCCTATCAGCGGCTTATATCCTGGTTCCCAACAACTTACTAACTTGGCGAATCGAACACCCAAGTCCGCCCCATCCAACGCGTGTTTAGTTGTCATCTTGTCAACCCCTGGCTAAGAAAGGAGGTATTTGCCGTGAACAACACGGTGTCTTCCTTATACCATGCCAAGTGAAAACGTGGGTTACTTGTAGCTTGCCGAGAGCACCCATCGAAAAAAGGACCCCTTTCCTGTTTAAGTGGGATAAAACCGACCTCACTTAAGGAGGCCAAGTGGGTTGGTTATAACCGAACGGTTGCCACTACAACTTTCGAACACCCGAGAGGGGTCGACTCCCAACTTAAGGGTCACTTTCGCGGGAAACGGAACGCCAGAGCCGAAAGCTGGCAATGGCGGCCTTCAAAGGAGAACGAATGATGCTTGCCGTAAGCTCCAAATACCCCCCGCCCCCGAGCCAAACCACCCATAAAAATAGTTAGAATCCACCAACCATGGTATGATAGGGTATGATTGGTCAATCCTTGAGTCAAAAAGAGATCGGTATCTACCCTGGAAAACTACCCTGTTAACTCGGTTGGTGTACTTGCAATATGGCGAACGGGGCAGCCACCGTACCAGCCAAAGGTTGCTTTTTGAGCAGTACCTACACCCAATACCACCTTTTTCAGGATATGATAGGGGATGATGTGTCAATCCTTGACTAAACAAGGAGGTATTTTGCTTGGAAGCGTTTGGGTGATTCAGATTCCCATGTCTATCCTGTATATACCTGGACCCTCAAACTACCCCTAAAACAAACTGGAATTGTCCACTCGTTCCCATTTTATTGTTGGCTTGCAATAACTCATTTTAAAAATGAAAAAGAACCCTGAAAATTCCAACATGAAACTTTCAACTTCTAAGTTTACAGCCCCAAACTTCTGAGTACCTGGAGTCTCCTTCTGACCCTTTAAAAATGGTTGGTCTCATTACCCAAAGATAAGGGGTCATGACCCCTTTTCCGGGTCAGAAGGAGACTCCAGGTGGATTCCCTTTGTTCAGGCGATAGTTTGAGGCTCCCTGGCCCACGTTGGGAGTCTGGGAGCCCCGGCTGCTGCCAGGCCATCTCCCCGTGGT
The DNA here is from genome assembly GCA_963377175.1 of Effrenium voratum. Lineage (NCBI taxonomy): Eukaryota > Dinophyceae > Suessiales > Symbiodiniaceae > Effrenium > Effrenium voratum. The sequence goes on from CAUJNA010001446.1 coordinate 1,522,657, forward strand.
GTCCGTAGCTGGCGTTGGAGGTCTTCACCGTGCCCAAGACGTAGCCTGGCGGCCGATCAAAAAAACGGGCGAGTGCTCAGCAGGGAATGTGGGAATGAACCTGCATCGCCAGTGGCGATTTGTTTTTTCTACAATAAAATAAACATTCTGTAACTGGGGCTCACTCTAATGATGCTTGTGTTCAAATGAACCTGGATCGCCAGTGGCGATTTGTTTCTTTTCCATCCACTTTACCCCAAACACCAGCACCAGTGACGAACCCAAACTGGCTTCCCCTGAAAGCTACCAAGAAGAGGTAGCTGGACCCTCGAACCATGAACAAGTTGGAATGCACCAACCATATTTGTTGGTTGCAACAATAGCTGGATCGCCAGTTGCGATTTTTTTTCTCCATCCACTTTACCCCAAACACCGATCGCACCAGTGACTGAACAAAAACAGCGACTTGGCTATCCAGAAACCATGGATAGTCCCTTCTGAGCACCAGCAAAACAATGTTCACCTCCGCGTGGGAAGCTTCACAAGCCAAACGGTATGGGCTTGCAAAAACGAACTCGTTTTGTTGCAGCTGCGAACCCAAAGAAAAACATTGATGTGGATGTTCGATTCACCAAGTTTGGTGGCCAAACCCGCCTGGGATATAACCTACCAATGACTGGCTTAACCTCGCTTCTGAGTGGGTTGTAACCTGGTTACCAATAACTACACCCAAGCAGGTCATGTCACGGCCGTTCGGTTCTAGCCGGTTGTTTTCGGTTTCACCCGGGCCTGGGTTGTGATGGGTATGTCTCATCAGGAGCCAGCACCATGGAGTTCGGCTTTCCTTTTGGTTTGCCTGTGAACCTGCCTTAAAATGGCCATGGGTCAAAACCCAAGACCCCCAGTAAACATCCCAATCCAACCACTAAAATACCACCTATCCCAAAATGGGATCCCAAAACGGTTTTGACCACCACAGCCACATCATAATTTTGGGGCCAGAGCCAACTTTCAAGTTGAACTTTGCAGTTGCAGGTACCAACATCCAAGTTGGGGGGTGAGAGCATGAGAGCCCATGGTGTCACAAGGCTAAGGTGCAATTGGGACCCTTGGGGTCTTGGACTCAAAATACCCTTCAAACAATATGGTGATTGCAACCCAAAACTATGGGCTAGGTCCTCCGGTAGAGAGGCCAGAGGTCAGGGTACCAACTTTTTTAATGTAGTCTATTTTAGTAGGGGAACATTCCCCAAAAAAAGGGTGAGAAAGGGCACTACCAGTTATAAGCTTGGTCACAAATGAACTAATGTGGGTGTTCAAGGAGTTGTTCGGGTGATAGCAAAGCTTCTATAGGTTATAACCATGAAAACAAAACACCTAACCCCAGATACCCAGTTATAACCTTGGTCATAACCTACTTGCGTAGGTTGAACATCTGAGTAGAACCAATCTCTGGGGTTTATCCCTGCCCGATCGCTAGAAATTGAGTAAAGCCTGGAGTGTGGAACCGGAACTCTTCTCCCAGCCAGACCAAGCTTCAAGCGAACCCTAGGGCTCCAAACGACCAAAAACAACGCCTTCCAACATGGTGCCGCTTTCTCATTGGCGCCTCATTCTTTCCCAGACCCGCGGAATTAACTCCCAGAAAAAAAGAAGAAGAAAAAAAACGCAACCACTTCTGATTGGGTTGTTGTTGAAAGCACCGCCCTCCCTTGAAAGCTAACACGCGTGCCGAGCCCGAGGGCTCAACGGCCATTTTGTCAAACCAGTTGCAGAATGTTGAAACCATATTTCTCAATCCCAGCTTTGTTGACAAACAAAACTCCCCCCAAATGTGGGGAAAAAAGCATCACTTTTGGGGAAACACACCCCTCTATCACTAAGCTGGGGTAAATTCATCCGGGGTCAACATAAATCAATCCCAGTTTATTGATAGAGGGGTGTTCCAACACCCTCCCTATCAGTAAACTGGGTTGATTAATACGGGGTCAACACTCGTTGGCTGTGTCTCAAAACATGGCACTGGCTGGCCATTCAGATCTTCCTAACCAATTGGCCGTGGCTGAGAAAAGTATCAAACGAGGCACCTTGGTCAATGGAGCCAAAGACTAGAACCTGCTTCACCTTAGCTTTTGTTTTTGAGCCACACCAAAATCGCAATTGCTCATTGTTGCAACGCCCTCCCTATAATGGCTTGCTGTTGTTTTGTCCCCTCAAAAGCCTCAGCCTCAAATGAGGTGTCTTCAAAATGGGTGGCTTCCTCTGTGTCTGCCTAAGGCATTCATGTCCTTTGGCTGACTCACTTCCTGAGTGGATTTGCCAAGCAAAGTATAAGCCTGGTCTTCCTTTTGAGCAAATTCCAGGATCTCAGGAAGAGAGAATTTACTTTTAAGAGGCGGGATTTTCGTTAGGTGTCCGTTCAAGACACAAGCCAAAGACGGTTGAGGTTAGGAAAGGGGGAGGTCTTATTCTGGCCGCATTTGAAGGAACGAAAAAGGGGAGGTATGGAGGGGTTTGGATCATCTAAACTTGCATCTCCCACGAAGGTATCTTGAAAAACCGTTTCTTCAGCGCCCAAGGGTTCAAATAGCGTCTTACCCCCAACGCTTTGAAAAGAACGATGGTTGAAAAAAAAGGTTGGAATCAACCCCTAGAAAGCTACCCTCAAAAACACCAAAAAAACACACTTATTGACTTATTGCAACCAAAACTATTGGGTGGTTGCGGTACCTTCGAAACAACAGCCGCATCAATAGCAGGCCCAACCGTAGAGCATCCGTGGGTCCAAACACAAAACCAATGGAATCGGTCCCATTGAACACCCCTTCAAGGGATCCGATATCCGCCTAGGTTATTTTTTGAAGGGTTCCCGTAGTACCCTAAACCAGTTGTTCAATGGAGTTTCCAATATGGGTTCCTGGACCCTCAAAATACCCTTAACACTTGCTTTTTGCCCCAACCAAATGCGGTGGTTCCCGTTGTTATTTTTCTTTTTAAATGTTGGTCGTCAAAATGGCGGAAAGCCAAAAAATGGATTTCGGTGTTGCTTCGGGTCTCACTCAAACCTAGGGCTACCTTCCCCATTCTTTCCAGGGATCTTTGCCACCAAATAACCCTGGGACATGGCTGGTTTTTGAAAAGAACGATGGCTGAAAAAAATGGGGAATCAACTCCTAGAAAAAAAACACAAAAACCACAAGAACGCCAAGCCTCAAACAAAACTTCACTCGCCGCCAGCCGGCCTCCCACGCTGGGCGGCGGTGCAAGCCCAAACTCGGGGCTGCCCCACAGGCAGGGCGGCTGGAAGATGTACCCGGGCCTGAGCCAAGATCTACGGACGCCCCGGAAAAATCAACTTCCCAGATGCTCCTGGCTTCGGCTTTCAATGGAAGACCCGATCCCTGCATTAGACACCCCGGAAGTGGTAGGGGTCTCAAAACATAGGTTGTTTGAAGGCCCTACAACCATCGGGAGCCTCTGGGTTGGGAGTAAGTTGGATACCCCAAAACATCGAGGGAGTAAGTTGGAAACAAAAACAAAACAAAAAAACATGAATAAGTTGGAAACCGCCAACAAATCCACAAGGGAGTAAGTTGGAAACAAACAAATCAACACGGGTATAAGTTGGAAACCCTAGAAAAGAACAGTAGGGAATACGGGACGCCCAACACAAATCAAGTGGGAATAAAGTTGGACATCCCGTAAGTTCCAATGGTTTGTGATGTTACTTGCAATATTGGGCATTCACCGTACCTTCACCTTCCGCTAATTGGTCTGGAAGGTGGAGTCTGGAGGTGTTCCGTTCTTGCCCATTTACCCTCTATAACGGGGTTTTAGAGACTTCCATAGGGGAAGGGGTATGATCCACCCTAAACGTCCCAAAAAACAAACGGCGACTTGTTGTGGACATTTCAGAAGTGGTCCTTCACAGCTGCGACCCCGAGTGAGTTTTCGGCAAATCCATAGGGACTTATGGACAGTCGCCGCTGAAACACTGGGCTGCCCATCTAAGTGGGGCGACACATCCAAACCTTCCGTTTGCTTAAGCTGTCTGGAACAACTAAACATATTTCCAAGAGTGATAGATTCCAACTCTAAAACCAACAAGGGGACATAGATATCTAGGTCCTGCAGTAGAGAGGTTAGAACAAGGATACCCTTTCTTTTCTGTAGTCTATTTTAGTAGGGGAACTCTCCCCCAAAAAAGAAACGGCAAAAGGGCCCCTAGCTGGGGGACCTAGACATCAAACAAAAAACACCTATGCTTATTTTAGCTGGGGCAGCCAATGGAAGAAACACAGCGCCGCCACGTCAGAAGAAACAACCATCGCCCTCGCGATCCGAGGCGCTCGGAAAAGCGATCCGAGTTGTTCCCGTAGACCGGGCGCTGCTCGCAGAGCAGCTCGCCGCTGCTGGCATCGCACACCTTCGTTCCAGGAGCCGCCGAAAACGCCGAAAGAACTACCTAGAATCCACCTGGAGTCTCCTTGTGACCCCTAGCAAAAGGGGGCCATGGCCCCGTAATTTTGGGGACTCCATTTTTGAAGGGTCATGGAGATTCCAGGTACCTGGAGTCTCCTTCTGACCGAACGAACCACCTTTGCAAACGAGGGAATTCAACCCAATACAATTTCGCCGTGCCTGCGTGTGTGAACTGCAATCCGAGGTGATCTTCATGGCAAAGCCACTTCCAAGGTGTGGATTTCAGGAAATCTATCCCCATGACCGTGAAGGCAGTGAAAAAGGACTCTGTCGCAGTGAGCGCAAGTAAGCAAATGAGTTTTGAGCTGGGTGGGGCCATTGGTGATGTCGTGGGAAGCAAAGATTTGCTGGCCAGGGAGTGATTCAGCTGGGCCTTTGAGTAAGATTTTGTTGTAAACAAACATGATGACGATTCACATTTGGTCTCTTTGTCACTGGCCACATGGTTTCAAACATATCAAACTGCCGCAGCCCAACCCGGGTCGATCATTTCCAAGCTGAGAGATGGACAAAATGACTCTTGGTTTGATGCGTTGTTTGTATAAAAGGATTTGGACCCCCAAAATGGCGCAACGGCTTTCCTTTGGTTTCCTGCTAACAAAACGGGGGATCCCCAAAAGCGACACGCCCACATCAACATGCAGATCTTGGACCCTCCATTCGAGTTTCAATTAAAACCCCCATTCATTGGTTTACCGCCTGGATATCCCCCCTGTAGGGGGGAGGGTGGGGGCCCCCCCAATTCCATTTAGCTAGCCTTCCCAACAAAAGTTGGAAAATGGAACCAGACATGGAATTCCAGGGCTTACCCCCCTCCCCCAATTCCATTTAAGGGGGTGTGGATGCCATGGCTTTGGCACTTTCCATTTCGACCTCTGCACGGAGGCTTGGGGAAGGCTCGGCAGAAAATCCGACGGGGACTTCACCAGGGCGTCGTAAATGAGAAACCACTCCAATTTGTTTATTTGGGCGTCGTTTGCCCTTGCTTCTCTTTTTTTTGGGGGGGAAGGGCTTCCCTTCAACATTCAGGGTGCCGAAGCCTTTGTTTTCATGGAAATCCGAGCCACAAACCATACCAGATCCCGCACTTCCATGGACCAGTGTAGGTAACCAAAGAAAACGTGTAAAAACCAAAGGGAACCAGAAAAGGTTTCCCCGTCAGCTCCGAGCACCCTCTTTTGCTTTCGGGGACGCATCCATAGGGTTTGAACCCGGCCAAGCAAATCCTAAATCTGGGTGAATTATAATATTTCACCAACCTGAAACTTGCGGTGGTTGGGGGGGTATTCCCCACATAAACCACCATTTGGGGAGAATTCGGTCGTGCGAGGTCGTTATAATTCACCCAGATTGAAAGATGGGGTAACCGGACATTCGATATACCTAGCCTACCGAGTCTCCAAATCCCAAATTAAAAATGTCTGGATCGCCATCTGCTGCTTTTTTTCCCCATGCTCTTTACCCCAAATCCGTCCAAATCCGTCCGGATGCCGGCGCCTTGGTCTTGGGGGGACAGCGGTACATTGCCATGGACAGGCAGGTGGGCGCATGGCAATGGAAGTGGGCCGCCGATAAGATGCCCTCGCCCTCGTAGGTCCCCGAGATGGTATGAATCCTCAGTGTTGAGTGGAGAACCACACTTCGGGGCAATAACCCGCTTGAGTCATAATCAAAACCCGGTATCAGAATGGTCGACCCAGAACCAGGTAAAGAATTATGAAGGCGGATATCCGCAGCTATTTCTGGCTGGGATGTCCCTTGCTAACCACTTACCCGGGGTTTGATTGTGACTCACTTGTAGTCTGAGCTTTACTAAAAGTGGACCAAAAAGGGAAACCAAAAGCTCATTGCTCGGCCTGCCAAGGGTGGTATACATATATATGTAGATGGTACCCCCTCCATGGATCTACCTTCCTTCAGAATTCACTGGTATGTGCAGTGTGCCTTTTTGCGGCTTTGCGGAAAGCAGCAAAGAAAGGCGCATGTCCGAAGACAACCTGAAAGCTTTCGGCCAAACTTTTCCAGGGAATCTTGAATCCACTCGGTTTGGATCTACCTCTGTCATTCCTAGGCTGAGGTTTGTCAGAAGATGCAAAACAACAGCTATGTTGGAGCCATTGGCCCAAAAGTGAAAACGTAAAGAAGTATTTTTTGGAGCCAATGACCCAACAGTGAAAAAGTAAAATGTAAAATTATGGAGCCAATGACCCAAACGTAAAAAAGTAGAAAAGCAAAACAAACAAGTAAAATGCTTCAGTCCGTTGTCAACGCAATTTACTTCAGGGATTTGTTTTACGATTTTACTTTTGTACTTTGTTACGTTTTCACTTGTCACGTTTACTCTTTCGTTTTAAACTTGTTTTGTTTGTTTACTTCTGTACGTTTGGCTCTTTTACGGCTTTACTGTTTTTACTTTTGGGTCTCTGGCTCCAGAAACTAACCATTTTTTGCTCTTGGGCCATTGGCTCTGCATTTGTTGTTTTACTTCTGGGTCATTCGCTCCAGAACTTTACGCTTTTACCTTACCAACATAGCTGCTGTTTTGCATCTTCTGACCAAACCTCAGCTTAGAAAGGACAGGTTTAGGGTGTAGGGTTTGGGTTTATTGACTGACGTTTATAGGAATCGGACTTGTTGCTCGTAGATGTTTGTTCAATGAATTTCATTGGACACATGTTGTTTTGTTCAAATCTAAACTCACTGATGTTTGTCTTTTTCGTGTTTTTTGCTTGGAATTCAAAGTATTCGATAAGGATTAAACATCAACAATCAATCAGAATTCCTGTCTCAAAATACAATTGCAAGATTATTTTCAAGGGGACTTTGTTTGTTTTCATATGAATGGACATGGAATGTAGTAACGACCACACCCTAGTAGAGTTTCTAGTTTAAAGAATATGTTTGAAGAGGACTTCCTTGTCGAACAAGATGTGCAGTCAAAAATAGCATAGAATGGTTGGCATACGTTCAATGAAATTTAGCAAGTACATAATTCTATTAGAATGTCTAGTTTTAAAGATAACTTACATGGTGTTGTTTGTTTAGGTGTTTCATGATTGGAATTATTGCTTCAACATAGAGGTTCAAAATAATGTCTTTGTCCATGATGATTTGTTCAATTGTCTAAATAGAACCTAAATAGAAATTAAAAGTGAACAACACCTAATAAGCTCTAGACTTACATAATATTTGAATAGGATTTTCATTTGAAGAACATTGTTAATTGAGATTCTTACTTCAAAATACTTTTTGAGAAAGAACGCCCTTTCGCGGGATATTGTTTCTCCACAATCTATTTAGAATTGAAGTGGAATCCAATAGGGAAATACTAATAGTATAATTTCAAAGTTCAAATCTACTTTAGATAGGATGATCTTTTCAAAGGAAGCACAAAATTGGAATTGATGTTCCCAATTAGATTCTCAAGAGGATGTCATTCCTTAGGGTGAGCTGATACTGGTCAAGTCGCATGGGGCATTCCAAATAACACGACTGCATTCCATCTCCCAAATAGCCTTCAAACAGCAAAAAGGTGGATCCATCGGGGGGGTTGCAGTATACATATATATATATATGTATAGTTATACACAACAATAGGCAGCCTGGCCTACATCAGGGCACAGAAACAATACTCAAATGCTGTTTTCCCTCAAGGCTTCGCTGTGCTTTCCCTCATTATTACACCCTAAGCATCATTGAACTCTCCATTGAAGGGGACTCCATTGGTTTGGCTTTGGACCTCACTTCAAGACCCTTTCTCACTTCCTGCCACCAAATGTGTCTTTCCCAACAGCATAACATTCAGGAACTTGATCGGAAGTGGGCTTTTGAGAGCCCGATCCATGCTTAGGGAACCTCAAAATATCCACCATGTTGCCGTGCAACATGTCCCTTACCCGCGCAGAGTCGCTCAAGGACACTAGGAGATTCCCACCGCTCTTTCCACGGATCCTGAAGTCTGTTCGGAGACCACCGAAAACCCCTTTAAAAAAAAAGGCTGGTTGTTGACAGAGCGATGGTAAGAATAGACCCCTAGACAAATGCTGGTTCCCCCCCTATGTGTCCTTCGAGCACCAACGAAACACACCCCGCCGAAAAAAAAAAAAAAAAGTGAAAAAAACGAGGGTAGAATCAACCCCATTGGAACACCCTAAAAAACTGACGAAGCGAATCGACTCAAGGAATCAGGGCACCAGCTGCCGTTCACCAGGCTGCAGCCCTTCACCTGACGCCAAACCCACCATCCATGAGTTGGGTAGAAACCTTCACCGACGGATTGGATAGAATTTATTTACTTTTAATATGTGCTTTTTTGAGATCTGAACTGCCAACGAACAGAAGGAAATTGACACAATATGTTTGGGTTGCGATAGCCCGTCTGGAAGGGTAGTTTGCCTAGCAAAGTAACACTTCCGGTTGCTATTGATCGCAAAGGGACCCCCACCAAAATATAACACATTAAGGGGGTGCGGATAGGGGATATGGGAACAAGCTGTCATCTGGGCAACTTATAACATAAACTTGTGCTCAGCAGGGAATGAGGGAATAAAACTGATACACCATCCCTTGTGGTGTCCTTTAAGGGGACTCCAGGTTTTTTCCTACTGAGCATCAGCAAGTAATCTGCCAGTCGAAAACAGGAAATGGACCAAGAAAGTACGCTTCTTCATGAGAGATGTCGGTTTCAACCCCCCCACGCCTTCTCTGTAACTTGCTCAAAACGTCTGCCCGGACCCGGAAAGAACCACCCATAAAAATTGCGAATTCACCATCCATTTGTGCTGCACACAAAAACACGTCCCTTCCCACGGGAATTTCCAGGTAGCACAAATACAAGCCTGAAAAGTAGATGAACAAGCCCAAAACTCTCCAAAGAAACACACAGGTACAAAGCCCCAGGAGCCCCTGGTTTAGGCAAAGGACTACCTGCGGTCCCCCAGTGGTTTAATTTTGACCCACACCCAAATTAGGATTGGGTGGTGGGGAGCCCGAAAAAAGGGGGGCCAACATGCAACCCTCCATTTGTTTAGGTCCATGGACTTCAGTGACTCAAGTCCAACTCAGGAAGTGAGAGGTAACCCTAGCCCGAGACCCGACAAAAATATCTAGGGCCTCCAGTAGAGAGGTTAGAATAAGGGTACCCGTTGTTTTTTCTTCTTTTTGTTCCTAGTCTATTTTGGTAGCCCTTCCCCAAAAAAGGGGTGAAAGGGCACTTAGCTGGGGGACCTAGTATAGCACTAGTTCCAGTGATAGAATACACTCTGAAACCTGCCAGGGGAAAATACAAAACTCTTCAGGAAATGGATTACTTGGCAAGGCTAAAACCAAGGTTATAGCTGGGGTAACCTTGGTAGTAGTCTACTTGCCTGACGTAGGCAACGAACATCCATGGAACATAACACCTCAAACCCCCCGGACCTTCAATGGGACCCTTGCCGTGAGTCGAAGCCCCGCCTGGTGGTCGCACTTGGGCACATCGTACTCCACGGGGGAAGCAATGCCCCAGGTTGCCTAAGCAAACGGTCCAATGCCATTGGTGAATCTCACTTGGAATGCGCTACAGCAACTAGGTGCATATGTACGTATACATGTATACATATTGTCCTATTCTTCTAATTAATATATGGTAAGTAAGTACCCCACAACACCTCATTGAAGAAAAAAAACAGAAAGCCAGTCAAAACAGACCTAAACAACATGCACTTTGCGCACTTTGCTTGGACCCTAAATATGAGGGCCAGCCCAGAGAAAACTTGGCCCGGGCCGGACCAAGCCGAGCTGTTTGGATGATCCAGCTGTTCATGTTCTTGGTTCCATGCACCGGCGTTCAGGGAATATTGGTTGTGGAAAAAACGAGTTGTTTTTTGGGTTGCAACAACCAATTTTGAAGTTGGAATTTTGAGGGCCCAGGGTGTTTGATGTAAGGTCACGTAAGGTCCTCCCGCACCGAACCTTTAGCGGGACACTCGTTGTGACGTTCAACCATGGGTCGGCGCAAGAAATACCCGTGGGCCCGGGCGATTTTTGCGGAAAAATAATGAGGGATGGGGGGGAGGGAGGGGAGGGGGAGGAGCCCAAATAAGCCCTTATTAAGGGCCTTAATGGCCTAATTTTTGGGATCAGCCATTTTCGGGGAGCCACGGTCAGGGAGTCCGTTTCAGTCCGTTCCAACAATATGCTTACTATTGACACGCACAAAAAACGGCATGTTCCAGGGCAACACCCCGTTTTTGAGTCCAGGGTTCACATCATCCCTGAAACAAGTGGGTATTGAGTGTAGGGGGTTGCTTTTGTACTTGCATCCGTCGGAAGATCAGACTCATAATCAAACACCAAACGGTATTAAATGGTCTACCCAGAACCATGCAAAGACTTCAACAGGCGGCTGCATCCATTTGTGGTTGGGATTGTCCCTTACCAGCCTGTATCTACCCCGGGATCATGGCTCAAGCAGGTGATGATACCAGCCTTGACGTGCCAAAAGCCCGCGTAACTTGATAGCCTACCCTACGAATCGCCTTGGATGGTTCCCACCACTAGCCAAGCCAAATGACTCGGCGCAGGCTGGTGTGGTAGGACTTGTTGTACTCTTCCACCTTGGCAAAGGACGCATAGGGCAAACATACAAATAAACATGTGTTTAAACAGGGGCCCATAAAAAAAGGTGCGGTTCTCCTTTTGGTGTCATTTTAACCCATCAGAACCGTTTATTGCAACGGCTCTGGAACTCACGCCGCTTCTGTTTCAAGTGAAACCAGTCGTCAAATCAGACCCACAGGCGAGCTGAAAAAACCGACCCCACCCTAAGCAACCGTGTGCGTTGGCCAGTTTTTCCTTCTGCTGTCAAAAGATCCGCTGCAAATCAAAACGGATAACTTCAAAACAGGCGCCCTTAAACGTGTCTGGGCGGTGCATTGGCATGCTGACAAAAACTCTCTTGGGGCAATTCGATTTACTGCCTTGAAGAGTCCAAAAAGCGACCTTGAAGTTTCAGAGGCTTCAAAGTGACCTGGCAGGAGTCGGCTCTTGCCCTTCGCCTCTTAAAAAACCTAAAGAAGCGGGAATTGAATCGGAGGACCGTCCATATTCCACAAGGATCCGTCGCTTCCCGTAGAAATGAACCAATCAGACGCTCTCTTGGCACCCTTCGAAGCGGAGGCTCCGTTCAACCCATGCGACGCCAAGTGCCTTAAACCAAATAGCACCTGGATCGCCAGGTGCGTTTTCACATTTTTTTTCCAGGCATTGTACCCCCAAAACCGATCGCAACAGTGACGAAAAAAAGAGCGATCGCAACTTGGCTATCTAGGCATTTCTTTTCGAAGGCTCAGGAATTTGAATTGGGAGCGTTTGGGTAAGATCTTCTGAAACACAACCCCCCTAAACATTTGCAAGAACATGTCCAAAGCATGGCAAGCCAACTCACCGTTCTTGCCGTGGGGGCCATTTTCTCTGACCCTCAGGTTTTGAGGTGGGTTGAATGGGCATATGTTCCACGGCTTCAAAGTGGCGCAGGATTTTGTTCATCCACAGTACGGGGGTCCCGCGTTGGCTGAGGTGCCCAGAAACGGAACTTCAGGGAGTACTCGATGGGTTGCTGCGGCCAGGGGATGTCTTGGTCCGCATCCAGCAGGGACCACCTGAGGCCCACAAGCATCGCTCGGTTGCTTTCTGCTCCCCTGCTAAAAGTTTGACTTTTAGTGGCTTAATGGAAACACATAGTTATTCAGTCCAAACATCCAAGCAAAATGAACCAAAGATCAGACGCTCCATTGAGATGGGGCGAGGCCCAAGCCGACCCTACACAGATCTGTTGTACTTATGTTTAATGGCCCTGAGCAGCATTGGACTCTCCACTGACTGGGAAAAGGGACCTGCTTTGGAAGGTCTTGGACCTTTTGTCAAGGGGCGTTTTGAGGGCCCGTTTGGTGCTTGGAGCTTCAGAAGACACATGGAAATGGAGCGTTGTTCGCAGATTGCTTGAAAAATTGAACAGTGACAAGCACGTGGCAGCCAACGAGAGAAAAAGACAAGTGGTATGCCTGGACCCTCAAACTGGCCACACAAAAGGGGATTCCCCCCATAATTTTGGGCAACAACTCACGATTAAGGGAGCACAAACAATCACCTTAAGAGGGAACTACCCCCAAACCACTAAATCATCCGATGTACTCCCTCTGTTCCACCCTCTGCCCTTCTATGCAGTCCTCTGTTCCCTCTGTTCCCTTTGTTCTGTCAATCCTATGTTCCTTCCGTCAAATCTGTTCAATCCTCTGCTTGCACAGAACAGAGAGAATTGAGGAACAGAAGACAGAACAAAGGGAACAAAGGAAGCATGCTCTGTGCAATCCTCTCTGTTGCCTCTGTTCTGTTGCCAACCTCTCCCTCTGATTGAAATAGAGTGTCAAGTACTCCATGATAAAGGCCTACCCACAATCTAGATGACTTTCAGGTAACAACCTAAAGTTTCTACTGAGACCAACCGCAGCTAGGTGTAAGTCTACCTTGGGGTAAGCAAGAAAGGGAGCCCTACTTGGACGAAACCCAGTTCGCACCACTTCGAAAACATGGTTGAAGCCGTTCTTTGTGGTATTTACAGGGAAATCGAATCATTCCGTTGGGCTTAGGATTTCGTCCAGGTCCTCCAGCAGAGAGGCTGGGGTTAAGGGCGCCAATTTCTTTCTGTAGTCTAGTTTAGGGGAACCCTCCCCACCAAAAAAGAAACGGGAAAAGTTGGCACCAATTGCTGGGGGACCTAGGTGAGCATTCCCTCAGTTGTTCAGTAACCCTGGAGAAAAAAAGGGAACCCTTTTTTGGGAAGACTGTTTCTAGTGGGGCAGCCACCAAAAAAAGCTGGAAAAAGAAAAATAATTGGTGCCACTGAAGAACTGAGTTCCATGTAACAGCCTCAGGGGGCCTTTGGGTCGTGGCGCATGTGGTGGCACGCGATCTGTCCCCCGGAGTAGTTCCGCAGGTCACAGGTTGGGTTCCGCATGTCCAGCAGGTCGCTCCTGCGACGGGATTGCCACTCCGTGCTGTGGGTGGACGGAATCCATTTCGCACCAAATTGAAACCTCGGTTGCTTTCTGCTCCCCTGCTAAAAGTTGTTTTTCACTTTTTGTGGTTTAATACGGAAAACCCAAATTCGTTGGCCAAAAGTTATTCAGTCCTAACATCCCTTGGCAAAACGCTCCAAATTGAAACCACGGGACTCAATGATGGCTTGGTATTTACGTTGGGGAATCGAACAACTCCCAAGCTTTGTTGGGCGGTGCGTTGCATGGATTTCGATTTCGTCACCATCCACAGTAGGTGTCCTTTTTGGTTGAAAATCGAGGGATATCCCTGGTGGATGAGAAAAAACCACCAGGTAAACCAGGAATCGCCCAACCTACTTTTCAACCAAATCAACCAAAAAGGACACCTATGACTCCATCAAACCGGCAAAGCCTAGGTGCCAAAAACGGGCACCTGGAGTCTCCTTCTCACCCCTAGAAAAAGGGGTCATGACCCCTTAGTTTTGGGTTATGATGACCCCGTTAAAGGATCATGGAGACTCTAGGGAGCGAGTTAAGGGAGCGGAAGGAATATGCCATCTCTTTCCCTGTCTTTCCTCTCGCCATCTCTCACTTTCTCCAGCCGTTCGGTCGTGAGGATTAGAGAGGAGAGTGGGGAAAGGATGTGAATGAAATGGAAAGGCTTACATGCTATCTGACCTGCCTTTCCCATTCCCCTTTCCTGTCCTTCTTTATCCCTAGATAGTCATTGTTAGAGTCGCATTGACGGAAACATCTCCAAACATGTGTTTGTCTTCCGACTTAAGCTCCCTGAAAAAAAATAGACAGATAGATTCCCTTTAAAACCAACAAGGGAAAATGTAAAGTCTTACTAAGATAATGACAAAAAGGCAGGGCCCATCTTCGTTGACATCTTCGGTGCGAGACAAGCATCTGGGCTCTGGATTTTGAAGGGCACCAGGGTTTACCCCAAAAAAGCCGCAGGCCCTAACTATAAGTGCTTTTGACCCCCCCCCCAAAAAAACAACCGTACAAACCTAGGATATAAATACCGGGACACTCTAACTACACATAAACAAAGGGAATTCACTATGGGACAATAACACAACTCGTTTAAGTTGGTATGTCGAGGGTCCAGTTGTGCTCTTTGCTAATCATTCCAGTCAAGCGCAAAGATGCAAGATGTTCCCAACAGTTGAGCCAGGTTCACCGGCCATGGGGGTCAGTGGGCGCACCCCTTTTTGCTGGTCAAGGACTGTCCAAAGAAAACGGAGACACGGGACACAAGCGACAGGGAAATTACTTGGAGCTTGGCTTCGCCAAGAGCCACCTGGGTTATAACTCCCACGAAGAACAAGGTTAACCCCACTGAACGGGACTCAGAAGTGCGCTCCACAACCTACCCGAAGCATCTTGGGCCCTCCAAGACCTTCCAAATGGAGATCCTGAGCCCTTCAATGGAGAGCCCAATGATGCTTAGGGTAGCTTACCGTTACAACACTGTTACAACCTACTAACTTTGCCGAACACTCAAGAAAGGCCTGCCTCGCAAACAAGGGCCCTCCTCAGAAAAAAGGTTTTTGGAGTCTCCATGACCCTTGAAAAGTGGGGTCATTACCCAAAATAATGGGGTCATTGACCCATTTGGCAAGGGTCATGGAGACTCCAGGTTGTTTTAGGCCTTAGGGTTTCCGAAGCACCCCTTAAAACAATTGGCCCAAGGGGTCAAAACAAGACACGCCACTTCAACAGCGAATTCCTGCGCTTGGCGGCTCCTGGGGGCGGGAGGGCAGTGGTTGGAGAAGGCCACACTGCCGGAACCCTCGTCGCCTGGGCCTGCCACTGATCTTCGACCTCCAAATCTTCCTTAAACAAATGGGTATACCTGGAGTCTCCTTCTGACCCTTAAAAAATGGTTGGTCAGACTCCCCAAAATTCAGGGGGCATGGACCCATTTGTTAAGGGTCATGGAGACTCTAGGTAGCCGCAAATGTATCGGGTGAATTCCCGTTTGTTTATAGGTAGCTTGATGGTCCAGGCACTTAGAAAGTAGGTTGCAACGCAGGACAAACTAGGATAATTGGGTTGGTTAGCTTACCATGGTTGTAACCTACCTAGGTCCTCCAGTAGTGAGGTTAGAATAATACCCTTTTCTGTAGTCTATATTAGTAGGGGAACCCTCCCCCAAAAAAAGGGTAAGTGGCTCTACTGGGGACCTAGCTACTTACAAAGTAGCTCGAACATCCACGCACCCGGGTCAGAAGTTGAGTCCCCGCCTGAGGGTCGGTACTCCAAGGTGCCTTGGGCCTCTCCAAAGGCCGGCGCCTTCTCCTGGGGCGGTTTTTCCTTTCACCCAATCGGACAAAGGGCACCATTGCTGCTTCATTTGCTGGGCCAAATACCTTGCTGGCGCTTAAAGGCAGGGAATGAGGGCATGAACCTGAGAATTCCCTGAAAGAAAACCCAGCCGCGGATGGAGGTGTCTTTTTTCTTCGGGGTGCATCTCTCGCAAGTAGCCTCCCACATGGAACCTCACGAAGGGCTGAACGATTGTTTCCTGCCAGGGAAGCCCAGCTGATATATATATATATATAGTAGGTCCCTGGGGGGGGGGGGGGGGTAGCATATATATGGTACCATATATATATATATATATATATTTGCAAAAAAAAAAAAAAACATATCTCTGGCAACGGCAAGCCATTCTGCTTAAAGCCTTTGAAAGGTGGCACAGCTCTTGGAATTCTGCTCCACTCCAGCAAACGGAGTGGATGCGCTTTCTGTGGTTTCCCCATGTTGTTTGGCGAGTTCTTCTTGTTTTAATACTCTTTTAGTACTCTTTTAGTCTGTTGCTCTCCTATGGTGGATCCACAAAAACCGCATCCAAACCGTTTCCTAGATCCACAGGTTGGAATTTCCGGGGCAGTCAGCACTCAGACTTTGCGCCTCCCGAAGAGTCGTTGATTCGACCCCTGGATCAGAAGGTGACTCTGTTGCAGATCGGAAAATGAAACGCAACCCAACCGCCCGAGCGGGCACAAGGCCAAGGTCAGCCTTGGCCCAAGGGCCGCAAAAAAAGAAACAAGCAGAAGAACAAGCTTTTTTCCAACCGAGGAGGAAAAAGAAGAAAAAGCAAACAAGCAGCTTTTGTTAGGTAACCATCAAGGGAAACAAGCCACTTGAAAATCAATCTACCTGGGTCGGCCAAGTCAAGAAGTGGCCAACACCACCTCGGGGAGAAGCCACGAATGACTGGGTTAACCCCACTTAATTATAACCTAGTTGTCTTTTCCTGGGTTAACCCCACTTAAGAGTTGAACCTGTGGAGTCCATCAGGCAACTGGGTTTCCATCTCCTAAACCTGCCAGTGATCCCCGCCCCAAGTCAAAATAGGCCTTCCCCGCAAAAGAACAAAAAACCACAAAGCTTCGGCTTTCCTTTTGGTTTTCCTTTAAGCCCACCCAACAATTGCAGATTCCCCCCCGAGAAAAAAGGACAACAAAGAGCCACTGACTGTAGGGATGCGGTCGTGCAAATTTTGGGCCAGGTTTGGTGTTTGGGGCAACGCCCAACCAATCCCAAACCAGCCCAAAACTTGCAGCAACACTCCCTGAAGCAGCCCAAAACCTAGCGCAAAAACCAGCCGCACACCTAGCGCGAATCAGCCCAAGCCAACCCAAACCGACTCAAAGTCAACCTTGCACCTCCCAACAGCATCCTGGATACGCTGAATAACAGCCCTTTTCCGAGCCTAGATGAACCCCAAACACACCCACCCGCACTCACTTTTAAGTCCTCAACACTCACGCGAAGCCAGCCCCGCGCAACTCCAAATCAAAGCCAATAGGCAGCCCGAGTTCGAGCGGGGCCGGTGATTGCTGGGGATGCGGTCGGTTAAGCCCGAGCACTCAGGCAAATATGCAGCCCTCCCGAGTAACCGGGGATGCTGCGGATGCGGAAGCCCGCCCTGCCAACCAACCAACAGGACTGGCATTGGCTAAGCCCTGAGCCGCGGCTAGTAAAACAAGACACTCCACTCAATTGGCTTCTTCAAAAAGCAGTCCTTGCACACGCAGGCGCCTTCGCCAGAAATCGGAAGGAAGACGAGTTGGCCCAGCGTGCCTCAGAGGAACTTCCGAGCCAACTGCTTAGTGATCGGATAGTTCCTGTGGCTCAAAAGGGAAGCTAAATGGGTGTGGGTCAATATTCAATCACCAGGATATGGACCGCAGATTTTAGTCCATTTACCAGGGTTCCACTTTGGGTACGTTTTGTTTACCAGCCAAATGAAAACCTTTACCCCATATTGTTGAGCAACAAGCAATTGTTCCGGGATTTTTTGAGGGTCCAGGTACCCGTTTGGCGGGATATCCTTCATCCCTCTAAAGTCTAACTTGACTAAAGGACCTGAAGTTAACAGGTAGTTCCTTTTGGGACCTCTATTAAACATGGACCAGAAAAAGAACATAATATTTTTCTTTAAAAACAATTGCTTGAGGGGACACCATCAACACCCCCCACCTGGATAGCCAAGTTGCGGTCGATTTGTTCAGTCTCGGTTGCGGTCGGTGAATGGGGTGTTGAGTGCATGGAACAAAGCGATCGCAACTGGCGATCCAGGTAATTCCTTTTGGGACCTCTACACATGGACCAGGAAAAAAGGAAAACCGATACGGGTCATGTCAGGTCGATTTGCTGGCAACTGACGCATGGATGGGAACCAAACAATTAAGCACCCCAGTCACTCGCCCACCTGGAAATTTATAGAATCGAAATACGCTGGACGCAATTGGGTGTTTTTTGTTGTTTTTTCGGGGGAAACCTTTTCTGGAGTTGGTTCAAGAGGAACCCACCTCATCGCACCCCAAAATGATACCCATGAAAAAGGGGAATTTGCCCCCGTTTTGGGGCAATCACCCCTTTCTATGTGTAGTTTGAGGGCCCAGGGAGCATTTTTTTTCAGGCCCTCACCGTCTGAACTGGACCCAAGTGGATGCTCTCGGATTTCTTCCGATCTGAGTGGCGGTGCTTGTGGTACGACAAGGTGGGCCCACTTCCCACGGCGTTGATGAAATTCACGGTCTCCTCCTGCGAGCAATCGCCTTCCGCTTGCTTTTTTTCGCCACATCCGAGTCGTGGCCTGAGGAAGCCCCGTAAGCTCGATCCGAATACCCGGCGTGTTTTTTAGTCAGGGGTAAACCAGGCTCAGGGTAAACCGATTGGTAAATCCAGGGTAAACAGCTCGTTTCTTTCTTCTTCTTCTTCTTCTTTTTTTTTTGGGGGGGAGAACGGGAGAACCGATCAATGTTCCAGGGTAAATACAACGATCCCTTTGCTAGTCAAGGATTTTCACAAATCATACCCTAGTGTAGGGGGAGGTGGCTTTGGTTAAGGGAACCCAAATGCAGGTTTCAACAATCAGAAACCCTGGACCCGAAAGAACTAATGGGGAGGATTTACCAACCATCTTGGGCTGCAAACATCCATTTTAACCTTTGAATTTTTTGAGGGGGTCCACCATGGGTCTCAACAACCCGAGGCAAAAAAGATTCATGGGCCCTCCATCATACAGGCCCTTTGTGAGGCCCAGCATCTAAACCAAAAGGATCGGTGCGGCTCGACCACTATGGAATCGGGCCCCAAATCTGCTTAGGGAAGCCACATAAGGAGGTACCTCGACCCTCAGAATACCCTTACTTCCATTTGCTTCGACTGGAAAACATGAACATACTTCCAGATTCCCTTTAAAACCAACAGGGGAAAATCAAACATATTCATTTCAGCACATGGAAGCTTCAACCAGGGTGAAAGCACCCAGTGAAGTTGGCAGAGCCGACTTCAAATCCACATTCCGATGCTCAGCCGAGCCGCTTTCAGCGGATCAAAGGTGTAGTAGTCGGAGGAAGCTCCTCGCTGAGGCGAAAAGACTCGCTGAGGCTCACCCCACTCGCGCTGCGGCTCACCCCCGGGAGTGACCAAACCGTCATACGATCCATCTGTACCCTGTGTGTAGTACGGACCAAAGTGAGCAAAAGCAATGCAATGACCAAAACATCCATTTTCTCTACCTGGATCGCCAGTTGCTGTTTTCTCCATGCACTTTACCCCAAAAACCAGAAACAGTGACTGAAAAAAACAGCAACTTGGCTATCCAGGTAGTCGTTTGAAGCTGCAGGCTCCTGATTTCCCGAGCTTTCAGACCCTCCGGTCTCCGCCCCAAGCATCAGAAGGGATCCATTGAAAGGTCTATCATCTTGGGCCCTAAAAAGGCCCTTGTTGAAGTCCACTACCTTCCAATGGAGAGTTCAACCCCTTCAATGGAGGGTCCAATGATGCTCAGGGCGGACCTCAAAATTGGCCTTCTCGAGAGTTTCTGTGAATGGCTGCATCGAGCCGATCGAAGTGGGTCGACTCCTTTCAGGCTCCGCGTCAGCACCACCGAGCGAACTCCTGCCATCACCTGGCGCTTGAGGCTTTGTAAGGGGCGATCCCTCGGGAAGGTCAGGGTACGTCACGACACAGGAAGTGCGAGCTCTTCGTGTGAACATTGCAGATGATGTGGATGGACTTGATTATGGATGGAATTTGAGTCCGTACGGTATGCCGATTTGCAAATCATTGGAGAATAATTTCCTGGATGCGACTGTACTGGTCAGGTAGCACAAAACGCACAAAGAGAAACGACCTTAAGGCAGAACCAGTCCGGTACGCGGGTAGCAAATCTGGGGGTTGTGACCCAATTGACTTGCAACCACGAAAAGTGGGTCAGAATCATAGCTCCCTTTGGTACGGGCAGTTTAAGGGTACCTAGAGTCTCCTTCTGCCCCCTAGGAAAAGGGGTCATGACCCCATAATTTTGGGCACTGACCAACCGTTTTTAAAGGGTCAGAAGGAGACTCTAGGCCCTTCCCATTCGCACGCTTCTCTCGGCGCCCTAAATCACGCGCCTTGGATTCCAGCACCGTCACCGAAGGCTTCAGCAGAGTCCCTGGCTGGTGGTTCTCCAACTTCCGCTCCGTGACGTTGCCGAAGCCGTCCACGATGACGGCCCTGGGCGGCCGGGTGTTACGTCCAGACCAGTGAAGTGATCTGCTAGGTCCTCCAGTAGAGAGGTTAAGGATTGAGGGCACCAACCTTTTTTCTTCTGTAGTCTATTTCAGTAGGGGAACCCTCCCCCAAAAAAGGGGTGAGAAAGGGCACCTAGCTGGGGGACCTAGTAGAACTGCGTAGATTTGAAGGTCCAATGAATATGAGGGGCTCCAGGGGGAGGGACCTCAGAGCCTCAGGCTTCAGAACCCAAAGGCCCATCAAAAAGGGATCGATCACCAACCATAGGTTTGGGCAACGTATTCTTCCACGGGTAGTTTGAGGGTCCGGCCCGTTTTTGTTCCTCCCGAGTTGGACATCCGGGAAGCCCTGAAGAACCTTTTGGCAGACTTTGTCCAAGGCCAAAAGGCTGGCTTGGTAGTAGGTAAGTTGAACAGTGTCTTCCTGCTGGCTACTTGAAAGGCGGAGAAAGACAACAGTCAGGCACACAAATAGCAAGCAACACTAAGCATCTTGAAGGGGGTGTTGGGGACCTCCCTTGATGTCTGAAATTAAAATGAGGGCCGCAAACCTCTGCTCGTCTGATGCTTTGGGTAGCAATCCTCGAGTCGACTACCAGTGCTATACCCTTAGAAACGGGTTCTTGCCCTTAGTAATCTGGGGACTGCTCCAAACATATGTTCCTGAATCCTCAAATTCCTGTTTATGAACGTATATGTGCCCAAAATGGGGGAGGGGGGGTGAATCCTTTTTCTTTAAGTTGGTACTATCGTCCAAGAAACCCACTTTGCTCCAGTGCCCAGGAACTCATGGAGTGAGTTCTGCCTAGTTCTTTCTTTTCGGTCCAGGCGCCTTGTCCATCTTCCATTTGGTTAAGACCCCTGGACAAATATATATATATATTTCCAGTAGTGATAGATTCCCTTTAAAACCCAACGGAGGAAAATCAAAACATATTCTTAAGCAACTGGAAGTCATGGCTTCTTCAAGCCTCCGACTCGGCCAAGGCGCCAGGGCCGATCCCCCATTGCCGTAGCGCCGAAGCCCACGCCGAACCACGCGCCGTCGCCCGCGCTCAGAGTCAGCGTGACGACGTCGTGCGCTGAGTCCTCGCGCCGGGCTCTGTGTTTGCCATCGAACCGAACCTCAACAACTCGGTTGCTTTCTGCTCCCCTGCTAAAATTCGAGTTTTAGTGGTTTCATGAAAAACTTATTAGTTGGCAAAAAGTTAAAGTCCTAACATCCAAGCAAAATTGCACCATCCAGCAATGAGGCAACACAAACCAAAACCAACACCAATGGGATCGGTCCGGGGTAAACTTGAGCAGCCCTGTTCACTGTTCACCCGTGGAATTTTGGTCCTAAGCCTGGTTAACTCAGTGCTTCCTGTTAGCACCATAGTAGGTAAAACCTTGAGGAAAAAATGGTTACCCGTTCTCCGAAAGTGGTAACTTGAGGTAGTGGGTCAAGTGTACATATATGTACATATCCCTGCTTGTAACTCCCGATGAACAGGAGTCCCCGTTGGGACTTGACCTGGTACAACAAAAGTCAGGGGTCTGTAACACCCCACGTGTTTGACCCTGCGGATATCAAAATTCGGCGGGGATGCGTTTCCACATTCCCGTTAAAGTTCATACCCATTTGGCAAAAGTGTGGCTGGCCCAAATTATGGTTGGTGACATCCCATTGTTACGGGCCAAATCATATGGCCAAGGGTCAAAATCATCGTACCCCCAGTGAACAGCCCAATCCAACCACTAAAATCCCGACGATGTTTTTGTGTGGTGAATTCACTTACCAACCAATATGGGATCCCAAAACGGTTTTGACAATCACAGCCATATTCTTCAAGGGCACGGCCACGGGGCATGTCCGGGAGCCCAAAGCGGAGGAGCAGGGTGCCTTTGGTGCACAACGACTGGGCGGTCCGTTTTCAGATCCCCCACCAACAGTCTAACTTGCTGCGTTCCTTTGGGGGGTTTCTCGGTTCCTTTGTTTTTGTCTAGCTTTTTTAGTAGAGAGGTCAGAGGTTAGGGTACCCGATTTTCTTCTGCAGTCTATTTTAGCAGGGGAACCCTCCCCAAAAAAAGTTGGTAAAAGGGCACTACTGGGGGACCTAGTTCTTTACTGGTGTTTAACCTAGTTTACTGGGGGTTGCCATTTTTCTCCGGATGGCTGGAAACCACCAGGACGTAGAATGGCTTTCCGGGAGCCCAAGAACACCAATGTGCCAGCGTCCAAGTCCCACTCCCGCGATGCCACCAGGGGGCCAAACGAGTTTTGGCCACCAGCCTTTGACCTTCCTTTCAAGGGGAACCCAAAGAAGGTGCGTTACATAAACATTTTTTGGGTCTCTCTTCTTTTCAGGGTGCCCCCCATGTTTGTGGTGAAGAAACATTCAAGGAATAACAACATATGTTGAAGCAGCGGCTTAAACATGTGGTGGAATCTTTGCCTTGGCCAGATCTGTTTCTCGTGCTTTCCCCCCAAACGGGGCTTCACCTTGAGAGATGGGACCTCCACCTCTTCGCCCCGTCCAGCTGCACCGTGACGTTCACCAAGGGCGCACTGCTCGCGAGGAAGCGCTGCGCACTGGTCCCGCCTGAGGAAATCCAGTTCCACCGCCACTTTGAAACCAGACTGATGGACGGAATCCGTTCGCGCCACTTTGAAACAATGGTTGAAACAACTATTGGTTGGTATTTGCAGGGGAACCATCATCCCAAGCTTTGCTGGGTGGTGCGAAATGGATTTCGTGCATCCACAGTATGAAGCCCCCTTTCTTGTGGATACTTACAGGGGGAATCAAATCATTCCAGCGGTTCTTAGGTGGTGCTAGAGGGGAGAAGAATTCCCGCGATCATATCGTCAACTCCTATGTTCCAGAGGGGAGAAGTCATGGCTGCCCCGCAAGTAGGCAACGCGAATGTGCCATGGTGCTGTGGCAGTGTGGATGGTGTGGATGGTGTACTTGCCCAAGAATCCCATTGGTTTTGGTTTTGGACCGCATTGTGGTGTTTTGAGGGCATCCGCAAGCCAAGCCAGAAATGAGGGTCCAAAATCTATCAAGAAGATCTTGCTGGATTCCGGCTTCCCACATTCTGCTTACCCTATACGAGTGTGTCCTGTTGGGGAATACCAACATGGTGGCTTTCCTTTTGGCTTCCCTTAACAAAAAGGTACCCTCCACCCAAATAGGACATCATGAGGAGAGAATTCAGAGTAGGGCCCTGAGCATCCAAAAGCTTCGAATGCAGGTCACAGCCTGCATTGAAGGGTTCTTTCTGATGCTTAAAGAGTTTCTCCGCGCCCAAAGAGGATCAACCATGCAAACAAAATAATTACTGGCAGACATGGACCTCCCTGCCCCCTCCCCCCGAAAAATACCTTTTGTAATTGCCCAAAGGGTGAACTCAACAAACTCTATGGGATTTCCCTAGGTTTCCCCTTAGGGACTGAACGTCTACTCACGTCTTGCGTGGGTTGGCCAAAAAAAGTAATTGGTTGCCACTAGAATGGCCTTCCCAAATATACCCCCTACTCCAAATACCCGCTTTTTGGAGTATTGTTGAAACGGAACTCAGGGACTGAATTTCTATCAGTGTCAAACTCCTTCTACGGGCTATGGTCATGGCTCCCTTCATGCGAACTGTTATACTCCTCTCGTGCTCGCATCAAGTCCTGTTCAGCCGTGTAGCCCCAGGCCGCTCAAATAAAAGGAACTGCTAGAATGGCTACTAAGGTTTCTTAGTACCAGGTGGATGAGCATCCCGGTTAACCCCAAGCAAAGGAAGCGGTCTTTGACCATGGCGCACATATGAAATCTCAGGCCGGGCGGCAAGTCCCCAGCGTTGGCGACTCCTTCCGCGATTCGCGGAAGGAACTTCTGCGCTCCTCAGGTCAATGCCGTGGCATGTAACCAGGATATCTACCAATCACTTCCTGAGTGGATGGCCCAAAAAAACAAACGAACTTCTTGTCTACCACTAAAATAGTCCAGCCCGAAAAAGTGACTAAAGTCCAGTAACTCACCACTCCCTTTTGGGCTAATGTTGGCCATGTTGATGCCCTTTCAAATACCCATGTTGTTTTCTGTGTAGATGTTGAACAGACATGGTAAACACCACATGGTTTAGCCAGGTTGACACCATAAGCCAGGTTTTAAGTTCCACGTTCCTTGTGCATCTTTTTTAGTATGACCAATGTCATGACCCCGGGCCCCGGGTGACAACCCCCCCTCCCCCGCGAATTATTCCAGCAAGTTGCGCAAGGACCATGGTGTTAAGTTCGAGAAGGGTGCCTACTATAGTGACTACTATAGTGGATTGCCTGGGCTCAAACTACCCTCAGAAATGGGCTGCTGCCCAAAATGATGGTTGGTGAAATCCCGTTTTATCGGGTACCTGGAAAAAAAACAACTGCAACAGTGACTAAAAACAACAGTGACTGAAACAAGACAGCAACTTGGCTATCCAGGTAGTTCATTCGGGTCCAGCTTTGGGGTCCGATTCTCGCATCACTTGAGGACTGCCTAGGCTCTCCGACCCCAACTCCGCGCCTTGTGCAGCGAGGGGCCCTGCGAGTCGGAGGTAAACAAATCAACGCGGCGGGACTGGCGACGAGCGACCCGGCCCAACCAGTTTTTTTTGTTTGAGTGGACCCGAAAGCACCACCCAGAAAACCAATGGATTTCACCGGCCATAATTGTGGGTTGCAATAACACCTAGGAGAACTTTGAGGGTCCAGGTTTTTCGTTTTTGCAGATCGCTGGGGGAAATACACTGCTGAGGTTCACTGCTTGTTTGACTGCTTGCCGGTCAGTGGGATACACATTTTCTGCGAGCAAATGAACAAAGGCGGTGCCTAATCACTGCCATAGCCTGGCTCAGGCACTGGAAGAACCTACCAAAAAAGGTGCGGTGGGCACAGGAAAACAGGTCTCCTTCTGAGCCCTAGCAAAAGGGGTCATGACCCTTTGCTTTCGGGTAGTGACCAACCGTTTTTAAAGGGTCAGAAGGAGACTCCAAGCAGATTAGTCCATTGCTCCCGAAAATCGAAACGGCTGGACGATGCCAACGGGGCGGGGTCCAGCGCCTGGAACCGTAGGATGGCCTGGTCCACTTCTTGGCTGGAGATGAAGCAGCCGGGCTCCTGCGAGCTTTGATCTGGCTTCCACTGCTTCTCGGGCGTAACGTCGAAAATAGACGACCCTTCTGTTATGACTAAACATGGACTATAGCTAGGTCCTCCAGATTGGAGAGATTAGAATAAGGGTACCAACTTTTTTCTGTAGTCGATTTTAGTAGGGGAACCCTCCCACAAAAAGGGTAAAAGGGAGCTACTGGGGGACCTAGATAGGAAACCAAACGTGAGGAGATCATGATGTTGACTCTTTCTAGTTAAAGTCACAAAATGGTTGGTGGCTTCGCCTGAAAAGCCTACCACTTGATTCGGGTGACTTTGATGGCAACATCATGGGGCCGGAGGTCCACCCTCTCAGCTACGAGCCCAAGCATTGCCTGTCACCTGGACTTGCCCCAAAATTACGGCGGGTGAAACCCCTCTCTCACCTCCTGAGTGCACTGGCCAAAAAAGTCCCAGACTTTTTATTCACCGCGAAAATGGTCTTACCAAAAGTGGCGAAAGTCCAGGAGCTCAAGTGAGAACCTTTTTCAGGGGCAGTTTGAGGGTCCAGGTACTCAAAGAACCAGGTCTTGGGCAAGCTTGCCTTCGATCCTGGAGCTGGTCAGTACGATCCCACACCGCGACCCCGAACTGCTTTCGGGGTCTCATGTGAGAGCCTGCTTTGAGGGTCCAAAATCAACCCCCTGTACCCGATTTTTGTCAGGGTATGTCAACCCTTCACTAAGAAAGGGGTCGGTCTTTACCATTGCAAAACCATGGAATACCCTCAAAAAACCAGGTTCAGTGGTATCTGGAGCTGACGGGAATGCCCCAGCCCAAAAGGCGATCATCAAGCAAGCGCACAAAGAAACAAACAGACCAAGAAACAAAGAAACAAAGGACCTGCTATTCGAAGAATCTACAAACAAGTGGGGTGGGCAGCACACAAACAATTTGGGGTTTGCACCTGCTACTCGTCGCAAACTTGTGTGCCCCCATCATCAAACCGAGACCCCGGCCGAGTGCCGCATCCCTCCACCGCACCGCTCACTGCTTTTAGGGGAAATAGATATCCCTGGTAGATGATTCAACCACCAGGAAAACCAGAAAACCCAAAAGGACACCATCTTTTGGTTTACCACCAGGTAAACCACCTATCTTTTCTGGCAAGACAATGGATGACTCTAGATGATGAAACCACCATAAGCCAGGGAATCGCCCTCCATTTTTCTGGCCAAACAACCAAAAAAGAACACCTATGGCTCACTCGGAACCGAAGCCCTCGCGAGGCTCCGCGAGCGGATCCTTGCCCTTCTCCAGGCGCAGCCGGAAGCTCTTGGGCAAGACGCCCTTCGCCAGCTCCAGGCACTCGGCGCCTCGAATTCGCGCGCGAGCGCGCGCCGAATTCGAGGCGTTTGGGGGGAGCTCTCAGAGGGGAGGTCGCCCGGGCCTGCGAGGACCCGAACGAACTGACCCTTAAAAGGATTTTAAAATAGGTTGTCCAAGAGTTTTGGGGCAAGCAACCCATTTTTGAGGGCATGTGGAGGGTCCAGGAGCTTGAACGTGGGTGATGGCAACACCAACAAATGGGCGGCGAATTGGCATTTTGAAGGGTAGTTTGAGGTTGAGGTGGAAATCAAAGGTTGCCCCTTTTTGAACCTTGCCCGTGACACATCGTTCCTAGGGCAACTAAAAATCGGCCAACAGGAAAGCAACTGGTGAGGAGCTGACTTGGTTGCAGCTTTGGATGGAAACTCAAGCTCACTGCACCCAGCCCGACTTGGGGTTTTGCAAAGCTCATGTTCGGAATTCAAAGCTTGCAACCTGAACAGCTTATATTTACGACTAAGCCAACAAGGAGCAAACTGGGCTGTTCTAAATAAAAGAAACTCCCAATCCGATTTCCGTTGATCCGCAGTCTGGGCCACCACTATTCCCTGGGAAACCACTAACATCTGGCTCAGATTCCAAATATTATTTTCTTGATATCATAAGTTACAGGTTACCGCCCAGAACCAGGGTTGCACGCAGCAAGCGCCTCCTTTTCCCAGCCCACGTTCCCAGGTTGCGACGGGAATTTCCTCCCAGCAAGCCGTTTAGATCTTGAAGGCGGATCTACTCCATACATTCCCCAAAAATCAAGCAACCCCCCACCACACATCAAACGGGCTCTCCAAACACTGTGCTTGAGGTCCAAAACCAAAATCAAAACCAATGCAGATCCGGTTCAACCACTTCAATGGCGGGCCCTGACAGGTTGAAGAGGAAATTGATCTTCCAGGTACCCTCTCCCACAAACGCTGTGCTCAAGTCCCCTAAATATGTATATATGTTCCCGTCGCCCGTCGTCCCCAGCCCCCCCCCCCCCCCTCCAATGGTATGGGTCCATCCAGGGGGCCCCCCCGCCCCCCACAGGGGGGGGGGGGGCTTGTGGGGCGGCTTGCTCCAGTGTGCGCGCGACGTTGTGGGCGCGTTTGCGGCGCTGTTCGTGTGATGCGCTGCAATGCGATTTGCTCATTTTGCAGCACGCGACAAGTTGCAGCGCTGTCGCAATTGACATTGCGCGATGCCACGACGCAGTTTGTGGTTTGCAGCGCCACAACCAAGTGCCAACCAAGTGCGCTGCAACGCGCCAGTGGCAAACGCACTTTACTTGCTACCCCAGCGGGCGGTGTGGGAACCATGGTCGCGGGGGGCTTTGCGGTCACACTGTGCCACCATTCTCCCCACCCCCCATTCCCACAGGGGGGCGGGGGGGGGTGGGCTGTGCTACCTTCCCGACTGAGCATGACCATTGGGGGGGGGTGGGGGGGGGGGCCAAGGAAGCCTGGAACATATATATATATATATACAAATTTCCAGTGATGATAGATTCCCTTTCAAATCAACAGGGAAAACATCCTTGACCAAATAGAAGTGTGTGCGTGGGGCGAAGGCCCAAAGCACAACTCCATTCGCCGAAAACTTTGCGCCTGTGGCAGGAAGCTCTGCGCAGCTGCCGCTGAGGCGGATGGATGCAAGGCCTTCCACCTCAGTTCGGCGGTTCGGCGCTTCATTTTTGGCGCAAAAGGAGGCGCTCACCTTGAACCAACCCTCATAAGCTTTAAACATTACCTGGATTCTCCTTCTGACCCTTGAAAAATGGGGTCATAACCCAACATCATGGGATCATGACCCAACATCATGGGGTCATGGACCCATTTTTAAAGGGTCATGGAGACTCCAGGTAGTCGAATTCACCCCCCAGTTTTGAGCAACAACCGGGGATTTCTGTCCAGCCACTCAGTTGGTTCTCTACCCTAAGCATCAGATTTCGCACCCGATCCCATTGAAGGGGGAAAGACTCGGGACCTCCATGGGTGCTGGCTCTGGAGCCCCCTCTTGTGGTACCCAACCAAACAACTCATGTCGAAACTAGATGAGTACGGGTCAAAATGAAACCACCATAGGACCGCTGGCTTTGGTCCATGGCTCCACTTGCCAGGGTTCCATTTGGGGTACCTATTGTTGAACCACTATACAAACCGAAGCCACCGCGCGGGCCACGCGTTTCTTTTTTTTCTCTCTTTTTTCCCAGCCCCAGGGCAGGGCGGTGTTTTGTTCTATTTTTTCCCCCAGCCCCCAGGCCAGGGCGCGTGCTTGGTGAGGCGGGTGGTCACCGGACACTCCAGCAGGCCCGAGTAGAGGGCGTCCGGGCCTTCCCGCGGCGCCAGGCTGGTCCTGCGAGCCGCGAGGCGCGAGGCGCGCGAGGGCTCCAGATAGAAATGGCCGCGGCTTGTTGTTTTCTTGTTTTTCCTTTTTTCATGTTTGATGTTTTGCTTTTTGTTTTAATAGAATGAGATGTTCATGACATTTGGGTGTGATTTCCTCGCATTTGGTGGTTGTCTTTTGTGCTTCTACACTTGGCTACTACGCAGCTGCCAGCTGCTCAACGCTGGTGCATGTCCCAAGATAGGAAACGTTTTTTTGCAGCATTAGCTGGGAAACCCAATGCCGCCACTGCTGTACCTGGACCTGCCCAACAGGCACAACATGTGATAGGCGTGGGTACTTCAAAGGAGCCTCGCCTAGCCTACTTACGGCAGCTGGCGGCTGCACGGACATGCATCCCAGAGCCATTGGTGAGTGCGGAACGGGAAAACCCTGCTTCTTCATCAGCTACTGCAGTTACTTCTGCGCCGGTTGTAGAGATACTTTTTACCTTGGCCTCTGTGAAGGGGTTTGATGCAAAAGGGATCCTTGGACGAGGGCAAGAAGCACCACCCTCAAGGAAAAGGCCCAACTATGACAACCGGATGCGTGCGTTGAACAAGAAGAGAGTTTTGCGTGTAGCGCACCTTGCTCGAAGTTGGATTTTGGTTGTGTTCCTCTGAAGTCTTTTGATTCGCTTCCCTTTAGCTAGCATTTTATTTGTTGGGCAGTGGTCACCCAAGGCACAAAATACGGGGCAAGGACCGAACTCGCGTGAACAAAATGATGAAGTCAACATGCCGCTGCGGAAAGGGCTGCTTCCGGGGCCTGGAAAAACACACAGATGATCTTGGTATGTTCTTGGATGTCTTCTGGGGGCTGCGGAAGCTCCAACAGGATATGTATGCGCCTGTGATGCATTCTGTTTGATGCTTGGTAGCGGGCTGTTGGGGGAACACATTTCAAGGTCTCCATTAAGAAGTGATTCACGAGCCGCTTCTTTGTTGAACCCTGTCATGAAACTGAGTTGCACGAACAAGCTCGCGGAGCATGTGGCGCGAATGCGCAAAAGATTTGGCGCTTGCTTGGAGCTGCCATGTCAGCGAAATGCTTGGCTGCAGCAATTGGTATCAACGAGCGCCGTCTTTGGGAAGCCATCCGGGGAAAAGTGGACAGAAGGTATTCATGCACAGGGGCAGCCACGTAACAAAATTAAGCTGGCAACATCTGTTTGCACACAGGCTGTTTGTCAAACTGAATCGGTTCTTATTTGTGTCAACCTAGGTTTCTGTGCGGCCTGCTGTCAAAAGCCGTCAAGTGGACCTGTTCTTCCTGGACATGTATGTGAATGCTGGCGGGATGCTGCCAAACAAGCCACTCACTGAGTTTTTCAGGAAACCAACTTGGATTCAACCATGGACCTAGGTTCCAGAAGCGTGGGCTGGCAAGTCGCAAAGCAACCATGAAGGAGGCTTTGGTGACTCTTGACGGGCCTACCGATGGGGCTAACGAAGTTGCCAGTTGCTTTGCCCCAACTGTTCACACCTCAGTGTTTGAGTAAACTGGCGTAGGCTTTTGCCCTATCCGAGGTTTTGAAGACGACAACACGCTTGACAATGATGCTTTGCACTTCGCTGAAGAGCGTCTAGAAGATGATCTAGAGCTCAAGGTTCATTGCATGAGCCATCAGTT
This sequence comes from Effrenium voratum, assembly GCA_963377175.1. Taxonomy (NCBI): domain Eukaryota; class Dinophyceae; order Suessiales; family Symbiodiniaceae; genus Effrenium; species Effrenium voratum. Next base: position 1,553,691 of record CAUJNA010001446.1, read on the forward strand.
GCTCTACACAAAGCCACTTGCTCGAATGACAGAGTATAACGCGGACCACAACTGTTTCAAGACATAATAACGGTTGACAATTTGGTTGCACGAGCCAAGGCTTGTGGAAACCAATCTTGCGGAGGTCACCTTGGAACTTCCCTATCGGCTTCTGCCACCTGGAAACCTGCGAATGCTTTGGATCCAGTTTGGTCAGAAGTGTTCGAGCCTACCCCGCAATTAGCAATGAAAGCATCACCCTTCACCGGCAGTCGTTGGCCTTTGAGTCAGAGTTTCGAGGTATCAGCAATTCCGCCGTCGGTATCTGGAGAAGTGGAAGCACGTTATGGGTTTTGCCTGCCCTGGGTCCCAGCTTGCTTGCGATGACTGCTCAATGCTAAAGCAAGCGTTCTCAACTGCTCAGGATGCTTGGCGCATGCTTAAGTTGGTGAGTGACTAGAATGCCCATTGCCTTGAGCTCCTTGCCTTTTTGCTATCGCACACCCACACCTTAACAGTCAGTGCTATATCACGAGGGGTAGAGGGCGCCTGTTTGGAAATGGGCATTCTTTCTCACTCTCCCACACACTCTCCTCCGAACTTTGCTTGCTACCCTCAGTGTTTCATTTTGGTGCGAACAAGGACTTGCAATCCAAGTACGATGCGGTGCGGGAATACAAGCGACATTTGGATGGTGTTGCCCGTGATAGACAAGTTGAAACCTTGTTGGCAGTGCCTTGGCTGGCTTGTTGCCCAGCTTCAAGTGCCTCCAACAACAAATTATTCGGCCCTGCTTGCCCGAGGCCCAGAATCCCTATGACGGGTCTGACGCGACCTTTTTCCTGCACGTGGCCGCCTGACTGGCACTAGCTAGTCTTCACGCAGTTTTTGGACCCTGGACCTGTTCCTCAACTCCAAGGACGGAATGGATCAGGCGAAGTGGGCTCTGCCACGTTTACGTTCGGGGATCACCACGAAGTCTATGGGCCAGTTCCAACGTCCAAAGCTGAAGCTGCAGGCATGCTGGCTGCACAACGTGTCACTTGATTTGTATCTTGTGGACCCCCGTCAAGCAGGAGATTCTAGCCTAGTGGCGGAATGTGCGATGCAGACCCTGGAGCTGGCTGCTGCAAAGTTTGCCGGGCAAGGGGCATGTTTGCCCCAAAGCCTGGCATTCTTTGCAGATAATACCGTGAAGGAGTCCAAAAACAATTGTCAGCTGGCTCTCCTAGGGACTTTGACATCAATCTTCAAGTTTCGCTCCACAATGATGCTCCACGCTCGTGTTGGACATACACATGGTCCTTTAGGTGTGGCTGACAAAAGCTGCATTTTGAAGGTGCTTTGATCATCATAGTGTTTTATATATAGTGTTTGACCTTGTTGTGTGATTACCTTTGAACACCTGCAGATCAGCTTTTTGGACTCCTAGCCTCGGCTTTCCGGTACATCGACGTCTTAGCTGATCCACAAGATGCAGTTACGAATCGTGTCTGAAACCTGAACTGCCAGTGACAGCAAGGGTTGCTTTCCCCCACCCCCTCCCCCCCCCCGCCCCCCACCCAAGCAACACGCATCAATGGCGCCGCGCCAGGAAGCTGACGGCTATTTGCGCAAAGCTGGACATTCAACAGTTCATCGGACAGGGGGCCACAATCCGCGTCCACTACTTGCAAGCCGTTCGGGACTGGAAACAGTGGCTGCTATGTTTGAACAGTCGCATTTTGCTGTCCTTGTGACAAAACAGGCGACACATTGTGTGGCCTCTTTAAGGTTGGGCCAACTGAAGATCCGATTCTTTGGTGGTTTGAAAGATGATGTCACAGCCAACCACGGCTTCATCTTTCTCAAGAGGAAAGGCAGGGCCCCACAAGCATCTTGCAAACCCAACCCGCGCTCGCAGCCGTTGTTGGATTCGACGGTTGCTATTTGGCAACGCGCTAGGCTTCAACAACTCCCTTGATACGCTAACAACTTGGTACTGGGGGAGTTACAATCACGGGTTGATCAAGACACCCCCCAATAAATGCCAGCCAGCCATCAATAGGTGCAGCCCTCCCACCCAGGAACACCACCATCAACCACCGACCACACCCATTTCAAATTGCCCGCCACCCACCCACCGCCGCCCAACCCTGACCCTACCGAAACCCAGACTATTCAATAAATTCTAGTCCCAACCAAATTAAAATCGCTCACTGCCGCTCAGACCTTCCGCCACGGATGAAGATCGAAGCCAGTGGACCTGGCGCCCAGCGTTTGGCGGAGCACCCAGAGGACGTGGTGGTCCTTGTGAAGCGGTATTGCTCTGATATGGAGCTGTCGCAGGTTTGCCAGTCAGTGTTTGGAGTTGATTGGAATTGTTTTTTTCAGCAGTCCATTGCAATGCCAGGCACCGATTTTGGCAATTCCTTATGACTACCTTCGTCGCCTCAACACCAGGGTGCCCGTGACTATCAGGCCTGTCCGTAGTCCTCCAATGGACAAAAAGGAAAAGTGGCTTGGTCTTGCGGAAGTACTGGCCTCCCGCTTGCCAACAGAAAGCTCACGAAGAACCGTTGAGTTTCTAGTGGAGATTGCCACCCAGCCACTGCCATCGGATATTTCACAGCTTCCAAAGCTAGAATGGCTTGCCCGCGAAGAGGCTGCCCCGGCAATCGATAGGTGTTTGCCTTCGGCCCTCACCAAAGTGTGCCCTGCAATGATGCTGCGGGTCCGTTTAGGGTAAAAGGCCGCAGCATGCTGGCGCACATCAATCATTTGCCCTCGCAAGGGCTTCAGCTTTGAGCGCAGCAATTGGATAAATTCAAATGGTCCTGCTTGGCAGGGGCTCAAACTGAGGGTTGTCAGGATGGAGGAGGGGCGCGACCAGGTATCTTGCCCAAAAAAATTGGACTCCAAAGGTGAGTGACGGGCTAAACCCTCGAACACACCCGCGGTCGTTTTGAAGGTAAACAAGAACAGCGAGCTCAAGAAGGGAAAGTCTTCGGACACCATGGTTTGGGCCGCTTGCCTTGCTTCAGACCCAACAGTGCTGACCTTTGTGCATCAACACAACACTCAGTGAGCAGCGCTGAACGCAAATTTGGCTGGGGTTCCCTTTTCGCTGAGGAAGGGCCGCCGGACCTCTTGCTCAGAATCCACAAGAATTTGCTGAAACCAACAGTGCCTGATCAGACAAAGTTGCGGCGGACGCAGCAAGCAATTTTGTCTGGACAAGTTGTTCCTGCAGGACTCGGGGCCAGAGCTTGGTGTTTCCGAAAGACAAGAGGCTTGCTTTACAAACTCACTTCACCGGACATCGTTCACACCCCAAATTTGGTCAGGCGATGGAGATTCCCGCTGAATCACAACTGAATGATGACCAAGTCTTCGAGGCTTTGTGTTTGGTGACAGCGCCCTATCTTTTGTTTTGCGCCCGCCAGGCAACTGGACGACCATCGGGCACATGGAGCTCTATCTACAAGAAAGCGAGCCCATTGAATCCTTCCAGCCCAGAAACAATTTGCAGCTCTCCATCTTCGCCGAAGGCTGTCCTCTCATGGTTGCTTTTACATCTTTTACAAGGGACCAATTGTGCTGCCAGGCAACTGTTGCGAATCCATCAATGATGGTCATGGATGCGAAAACCTTGAACCCTTCGCAGAATCAGGCAGGGGCATTTCACTTGTCAGGGACATACTGGCCCCTCCCCTATCCCAGGTGTCTCTCAGGAGAATGATCTCACGAAGCTTCTGATTCGAATTAGTTTCTTAGATTGAATTAGCCCCGCCCAGGCTGGCCTCTCCTGGCACGTCCAGGTCACAGAGCTGAGCGCCTGAGGCGGTAGGTGAGAACCAGGCTGTTGTCGAGATTGAAACTGGGGAAGCCAACTTCACAACAATTTCACTGCGTTGTCCTGACCCGTAGCGCACAGATGCCATTTGGCTTGAAGAAGGCTCAGTAGTAGGTTGTCATGGGCGTGCTACCTTTGACTTTGAAATCGGCTATCAGCATGCTTTGGAAAAACGCCAAGACATCACAGTTGGAGAAGCAGGGCAAGCCGAAGAAAGTGACGGTAAAGAGCCTTGATCTTGTCTTATGCCCCTGCCAATTCAGTGATAGACTTGTCGATTTAGGTCTTTTGGGGGCCTTGCATACCAGGAAAACGATCGTCAAGCAGAAGCCGTCCTACTACCCAAAGACCAACTTGGCGAAACCCGGCGCCCAACATCCCTTCGGCCCCAAAACGCTGATGGGATCCTACAAGTGGGCTGACAAGTTTTTCACCGCGTTGGCCAGCCAGTATGGGGCGGGCACAGTGGCAAAGCGGCTTCAATCCTGGAGCTGGGGCCTCTACCTGCTTTTCGGGGGTTGGATGCGCAGAGATGGCCCTTAACTTACAAAACTTGAAGCGGAAATCGCGTTCAGAAAAGGTTCAACCAAGGTCCAATCCAATTGTCACAAGCGCATTGGGTGCCAATATGTCACTTGAGCCCTGGTAACTTGCCTGCTGAGGCGACCCTCTCCATCCAAGCTGCCGGCCAACGCTTCCTGAGGAAGTCCTCAAAGTCGGTGGCGCCGACCTGCAAGGGAGCCAAATTGCTGTGGAGCTGCGAGTGGGATGTTCGCTGCCAGAAAGTCCTGAAGAACACGTTTGGCAACAGGTGCAACTACAGCAACATCCTGGAGTACAAGCCGGGGTGTGCGAAGATGACATGCAGCACCCACCAGAAAGCGTGTGCGCTTCCGGCCGGTGGCGCCAGCAACTAGGCATTCGATTTGGCATTGAACAAATCCCTTCCCCCTGATGGTGTCCACGCCAAAAAAAACACTTGGGCCCAGCAAGATGTGTTGTTATTACGGTTCTTCTGGTTCTGGAGGACAGGTTTTGGAGATACCTCTTGTTCTTTGTAAGCTTGTTTGCTCCGGCTCGAAAGTCGTAATTTTGTAGTAGGACCGTAGTCAAGGAACGTACTGCCGGAGCTCGGCTCGAAAGTCGTTTTCTTTTTGTAGTAGACCGTGGAAACGTGCTACCGGAGCTCCGGCTCGAAAGTCGAAACTTTGTAGCGCAGCCGTAGTAAAGGAAACGTGTTCCCGGAGCTCCAGCTCGAAAGTCGTAACTTTGTCAAACGACCGTAGTCCAGGAACGTACTCCCGGAGCTCCGGCTCGAAAGTCGTAACTTTGTAGCACGAAGGTAGTAACGGAACGTGCTGCCAGAGCTCCTCGAAAGTCGTAACTTTGTAGTTCGGCGGTAGTTCTGGAAACGTACTCCCGGGTCCCCCCAATAGGGCTGGATTTGAGTGAAATTGGTTTGAAATAGTATTCCCAGATTTGGGACTCCCGAAACATGTTTTTTTCAAAAAAGATGGAGACCTTTATAACACGGGTGCCATTTTGTGCGGGGTTCTGTGTCAATCACACTTTAGTTGTTAGATGTCTTGTGATGTTATCCAAGGACTGAAAGTTAGCATTGCGGGGCCGCCGTGTGTCGGATATAGCCGAATGGGGAAAGGCGAAGAGGAAAATGATGCCAGCTATACAGCGCACCGATCCTATTACACCATGCTCAAAAACCAGAGCTTCGACATCGGCATCCTGGAGAATGTGCCAGAGTATCAGGAGGCGGTGGTCAAGGCCAACCTCCCGGGCTGGTCCGTCAAGAGCAAGGTCATTGACCCGAGGCTTTTTGGGCAGGGTGCCAGCCGACCGCGTCGGTACTTCCTGGTATGGAACCCCAAAACCGTGGAGTGGAACACGGAGATCAACATGGATGAGCTCTTGTCCTGCCTGCTGTGCCACCCATCCCTGACCGCTGAGTCCTACTTCTGGATGGACAAGCCGGCAAGCAAGCTGACCCTTTCTCAGGACTTCTCTTCAGCGTCCAACAGTCAGTACTAAATCCTCGGGTTCAGCTTCCAACATCAATACTGCATCGACAGTTGAAATTGTTTGAGAGTCCTATAGCCTTCACAACGCTCGTTTGACTTGATCGAACAGCGCTGCAGGAGCGGAACATGCTGAACTACAAGGCGGCGCACCCCGACAAGAAGTTCTATGACCTGCAGCAGATCGTGGCCAACGGCCGTGGGCGATGCGAGGTGAAGGGGGGTTTCCTGCAGACACTCACTACCAACTCTGGGACAATATGGAACAAGGACTGTGGCCCCATCGGCCACCCTTTCATCCCTCCCAATTCCCAAGCCTGCCTCACTTGTCAGGAGCTCCAGCGCTGCATGGACCCCAAGGAAGCTCTCGCCTCACACTTGCTTCCGACAACAAAGCGGCAGGCCAAGTTGTGCCACTGCCCACAGCTGAACGTTGAAGGTGTGCCAGCCGGACAGATCACAAGGATGGCAGGCAACGCTATGAGTCTGCCATGCGTGGGATCCTTTGTTTGCTTGGCTTTCATGGCCATGAAAAAAAGGCCAAATGCCAATTGAGTAACAGAAGTTATCACATGGCACAGCTGGATTTAATTCGGAACCGCTGCATTCAGCACTGAGGGCGGGTTCAATTCAAAATTCATTCATGTCTGCGCACCAGTGCGCCCACAATCGATCGAGAGGTGAGAAAACAGGACCCGAAACTCAGCTTCTCTGCTTGGAGGGATGGGCTTGACGCATAATTATGCTCGCTGACTGTCTCCCGCCACAAGTTCAGCTCAGTGGTTTGCTTTGGGTCCGGGAGGTGCGAGCCGACATGAGTAAGCGTCGTGCGGCTGGATCAACCAGCGCACAGAAAACCAAAGCCAGCAGGGTGGCCTTGGGGCCATGGGCACAGCGGATCTGCGACGCAGCAGAGCCAGGGGCTCAAAAGCTTTCAGTTTATTTTCAGAGGGAGCTTCACTGTTCTCTCGGACCCAGCATGACAGCAAAGACACCTGCTTCCTAAATCAAGAAGGAAAGCAGCATTGTTCAATCCCTTTCACTTTGAAAGGCCAGTTGGTCCTGAGTACAACAACCGTTGATCATTCGGGGAGGCCAAAAAAGGGACCCACCTTAATAGTGCGCTTACCAGGGGTCAGCGTTACAAACGTTACAAAGAGATGTTGGGTTGACTTGGGCCTTTGTTTCTCAGGGCTTGCTTGAAGCCCAACCAAGGAACATCAAGAGGTTCTGCTTCAAACTTGCTCCATTCTCTTTCCGGGTTCCGTCCGGTCAATGGCGGGCCTGCTTGATCTCTTGGCGCTAGAGAACCTCATGAGTTCAACACCCAGTGTTTATAAAGCAAACCCTACATATTCGCGGCTGCTCCGAATTTTCATGGCCCACCAGAAGGCGAAGCTGGTGTTTGATTCTGACAAGGTCCCCTTCATTTCTGGGTGCTTATGCAACCTGTGTTTTGAGATCAAATTCAGTCCTGCTGGAACCCTTTGTCAAACTGGCTTGGTGTGGCCACGGCTGATTGGAAGTGGCTTGGAGTTGAATGACTTGTTTTATTTGGCAGGAACCTTGGACCTGCTTCAGAATCACAACCCGAGACAAGAAGCAAACAACTCAATGTAAAAGGGCAGAGAAGGGTTACCAGGCTTCGCCCTAAGTTACAATATTTGATGACTGTTTCTTCTGCGGGTCAACCCTAAGATTGCTTCGGCGGACAAAATTGTCAAGAAACAAGCTTTGGAAGGCTATGCTGGGATTGGTTAGCAACTTTGCCCGGAAACATCCTTCCTACCTAATATCAGGATATTTGCAGGAACAATCAGAGGACTGGCAAAATGTTTTGCGAGATTTTGCGAGAAAAGCGGGGAACTAGAAAGAGAAAGCGGGCTTGGTGGGCTCGTGTGTAACCTGATGTCCAGATTCTCGGTTTGGTTAGAAGCCTTCGACGTTCTTAGGGGTCTTCTCCAACATTCTGCAGAATCATTTTGCGGTTTTTGTTTCATGGCTTATCAGTGTTTGCAGGGAGTCTGTTTCTTGTAAGGTTCGGCGTGTTTGCTTTTCATCTTGGCTGGACCTACCTTTGCTTTGCGTGTTGGCGCTGTCCCTTCTCGTTTAGTTCCCATCGTTTGGGTTGCCCAGCATTCTTGCTTGAATCTTCCGATCACTGGAGCCCGAGATCAGTCTTTCTTGAACTGTTGTTTTAAACGGTGTTCTCAAAGGGCTCCCGCTGAAGACCGTCGCTTGCCAACCAAGGAGCTTTGATGCCCGTCATGATGCTCATCCGGCAAAGTACGTGGTGGAGAACCTAAGCGGCTCCATGTATGAGCCCTTGTTCACTTTCATGACGGCTGAATACCCACACAATCCTCCGCCCAGCGAATCCAAAATGCCAGCTTCTTGCTATGAAACAAGCTGAACCGTTACTTTCAATAAGTTAGTTCTGATGCATGCGCACAGCATGACATGTCGTTTGCCCTCGCCTGTCTTAGGCACAGGGGGACACTACGCCATTTGAACTTAGTGTTCTTGCGTTTGCCGTTTCCCAGCCAGCTGACAGCTGGCCCATTCGGGATGAATGGATGGTGCACGCTCGAGACATCTACGCGAATGGATATGAAATTCATAGAGAGGCGGTGGAAATTAGAATGGTGGCTACACACCCTGTGCCCGGCGGCAATTTTGGGTATGGCTCAGTGATTCCGAACAAGGGGTTTGGCAGGGTGACCATGCTTCTCTTCGGCATCTTGTATACGTACCAAGAGCTTTGGGCAAAAATGAGCCAAGAGGAGCAAAACGATTTCCGCAGGCCTGGGGGCTTCAATTTGAAGGCAAATCCAAGTTGATGTTTGAGTATTTTGGGTCGTCCTCTGACAATCCAGACCCAGGGAGTTCAGAAGGTGAGGGTTCCGTTGAAACCGTCGCCCCCTGCGAATGGACCTACGCTGCCTGCCAAAGACACTACACCTCAGGGTATAAGAGGGGGATTTGTCGGGGGGCTTCCAGGGGGTGAGGGTTCCATCGGAACCGTCGTCCTCTGGCGGTCAACAAGCCCCACCAGCAAAGGGTGACCCAAAATAGGTAACATGGTCCATCATTGTTGCAAAGATTTGCGGGGTTTGTTTGGAGGTGCGACGAGCCGGAACCCCCCCCAAGCAAAAAGAACATTGGCGCAATGGGAGGTTAGAATCCTTCGGGGGCACCCCAGGAACCAGTGCTTGTTGGCATGATTTCGAAGACAGGGAAGAAGACCATGTTTTTTCCTCGGGGCTACAGTTCGGCCAAAGGGAACATGTTTCAGGGGCACTGCAGCTGGAACTGCCAGCCACCCAGCCACCCGCCAGCCACCCAGCCAGCCCCCAGCCACCCAGCCACCCAGCCACCCAGCCACCCAGCCACCCACCCACCCCACCCACCCAGCCACCCAGCCACCCAGCCACCCAGCCACCCAGCCACCCAGCCACCCAGCCAGCCAGCCAGCCACCCACCCACCCACCCAGCCCACCCAGCCCACCCACCCACCACCCACCACCCAGCCACCACACAGCCAGCCACCCACCCAGCCACCAGCCACCCACGCCAACCAGCCACCCACGCCCAGCCACCCAGCCATTCAGCCACCCAGCCATTCAGCCACCCACCCACCCACCCACCCACCCACCCACCCACCCACCCACCCACCCACCCAGCCAGCCCACCAGCCACCCAGCCACCCAGCCACCCAGCCACCCAGGTGAGGGTTTCGCCGAAACCGTCGTTGAGTTTAAACTCAATTGTCTGACCCAAATCTGAAGGCAGCAGTTTTGTTAAGGGAGCCCTTTCCGGGGAACTGCAGCTGGAGTTTTTTTTCTTCGGGCTACAATTCGGCCAAAGGGAGCCTGTTTTAGGGGCACTGCAGCTGGAACTGCTGCGGGAATCTGGAGGCAGCAGTTTTGTTAAGGGAACTGTTTTCGGGGAACTGCAGCTGGAGATTGGTTTTTTCTCCCGGGCTACAGTTTGGCCAAAGGGAGCCTGTTTTAGGGGCACTGCTGCTGGAACTGCTGCGGGGTGAGGGTTTTGCCCAAACCGTCGTTGAGTCTAAATTCAATTGTTTGACCCAAATTTGAAGGCAGCTGTTTTGTTAAGGGAACTCATTTCGGGGAACTGCAGCTGGAGTTTTTTTTCCCGGGCTACAGTTTGGCCAAAGGGAACCTGTTTCAGGGGCACTGCAGCTGGAACTGCTGCGGGGTGAGGGTTTCGCCCAAACCGCCGTTGAGTCTAAATTCAATTGTTTGACCCAAATCTGAAGGCAGCAGTTTTGTTCAGGGAGCCCTTTTCGCGGAACTGCAGCTGGAGATTGTTTTTTTTCTCCCGGGCTACAGTTTGGCCAAAGGGAGCCTGTTTTAGGGGCACTGCTGCTGGAACTGCTGCGGGGTGAGGGTTTCGGCGAAACCGTCGTTGAGCTTAAACTCAATTGTCTGACCCAAATCTGAAGGCAGCAGTTTTGTTAAGGGAGCCCTTTTCGGGGAACTGCAGCTGGAGTTTTTTTTTCTCCGGGCTACAGCCCGGCCAAAGGGAGCCTGTTTTAGGGGCACTGCAGCTGGAACTGCTGCGGGGTGGGCTTCGCCCAAACCATCGTTGAGGTTAGTCTCAATTGTCTCACCCAAATCTGAAGGCAGCAGTTTTGTTAAGGGAGCTCTTTTCGGGGAACTGCAGCTGGAGTTTTTTTTCCCGGGGCTACAGTTTGGCCAAAGGGAACCTGTTTCAGGGGCACTGCAGCTGGTACTTCTGCGAGGATTCGCCCAATTTGTCGTTGAGAAAAATCTGACGCAAATCTGAAGACAGCACTTTTGTTAAGGGAACCTTTTCAGGGGAACTGCAGCTGGAACTGTTGCGGATCAACCCTTTGTTTTTTTCCCCCGAGGGTACTGTTTCGGCAAAAGGGAGCCTTTTTGTGGGACCGGGCCGCCACATCGCCCCAAAAAGGGTTCGTGTTTCAGTCATTTTCATGGAGCCCCTTCTTTGGTAACTCAAGCTTCCACTGCTGCGGGGGACGTTTTGGGAAGGTAAAACTCAAAGCGAGCGTTTTGAAGCTCGCTTCACGCGCCTCTTTGTTTTCAATTGACCCTGAGAGGTGAGTAGAAGGCGAGGCTCACAGAAGCCAAGAGCATCCTTTTTGTTCAGCTTTTTTCGCGATGAACGCTCGCGCTCAAAGAAAAATCTGTGACGATTCATTGACATAATATCCCTCAGAAACCTTTTGTTTGTTTAACAGGATTTGCCCTTGAACATTGGTTGTGGGGGCCAGCCAAGTCGATTTTGAAGGGCAACAGCTTTTCTCAGGGAACTAGGAACACTTGCGAAGCAACGAGTAGCAGAGGCCACTCAGTGTTGAAGCATTTAAGAACTCAAGCTGGACGGTCGTTTGAGACAATTTCAGTTTGTTATGCGTGTGTCCCCCTTAGATGTTTAAGGGAAACAAAGGAAGCATTTTAGTTCCCTCATGGCACAGGGTTGGAAGAACTGTTCGCTTTTCTTAGGGTTATGTTCGTTGCTCTCGCTCCAGCCCCCCAAATGTTGATCATTACCGTCCACATTAAAACGCTAAGCAAATTTGTTAGTCATTTCCTACTACCCTTAAGGGCCCTTAGGGGTAGAATTATTACGGGGCGCTCCCGTACACTGAGCCCACCCGGGCTCGAGGTATCAGGTGATGGAGACGTAGGCCGCCTGCGCAAACAGAGAGCTGACAAAACTTAAAGGCTAAAGCTAGGGAACCCCGCCTCCACCCTTTCCCAGCCCTTTCAGCTTGAACACTAGCCTCAAGGCTTGGCCCCACCTTTTTTTCCTCAAGACTGGATCTCCTAGAAACACCTCTCCCCCCACCAAACAACTGAGCGAAAATCGCGAAAGGATCTCAATAGCTGGCTTGCGCAGGTGGATCAGAACGGCCAGCACCGTCTTTGCAGTCTACGTTCACCAAGACCGGGAAGAACACTTTCTGTTTAGACGAGTGCAACTTTCCCAGCAACAAGCGCAGCGCCAACAGAAGAACATGTTGCAGACAACGATGGTGTTTGATTCCCGGGCCAAGTCGCTGCAGGCGGTTGGGAGCTAAGATCTTAACACAGCATCTTTCAAAACGATTTGAACAATAGTTGTTTGGCAGGCTGCAAATGGGGACACCTTGGACTACAAGGCTGCCTTTTTGAAAGCAATTGAGGAGTACAACATGTTTGGCAGCGCTGCCAGCAACCTCAAGCTTCAAGTGGACCAAGCCTCTGCTTTGCGCATGTATGGTCTGAAGGTTACTTGGCTTGACAGTTTAGAACGCACGCACGGCTTAGACGTTTGATCCTGGTTGTAGGTCGGATTGTCCGCGAAAGTGTGGGCTGCAGTGGAGCGCCATTTCCACATGTTCCGGGTCGAGCGGTCAGGCTCACGTTGTACTGTGTGCGGAAACGATTTGGTTGTTAGCTTCTCAGATTGGCACTTGTTGGAAAAACTTGGCTGCCCCCTGAAGCTTTTGGGCGAGAGCACCTACTGGATGAGCGATGGCTTCTTGGCGGAATGTCTCGTACGGCTGGAGATGGATGCTGGCAAAAAATCACTTACATGACGGAGAAGAAGCAGGAGTTGTTCGTCGAGCGGGTGATGCTTTTGCATGGCTTGGCGATTCGCAGAAGCAGCGTGCACTCGCAAAATGTTCGGCTAAGTGCTGCCCAATGGTCCAAAGAGGTGGACACAGCGTGCGTCGGGCAGTACATCCTCGAGCAAATGGCGGACGCGCGTGATGCGCAATCAAAAGAGGTCTTTGACGAAAAAGCCATCGAGTTGGCGCGCACGAGGTTCCTTGAGGGGCCCTTTGGCTTGGAACAGTTTGCTTGTTGTAGCGATGGCTTTTGTCTAAGTTTATTGCCCGGCTTTGTTTTGTGCTGTTAACGTTTCATGTCACTGCCAGGGACTACATAGACGACTTGTCCACCCACCTGACCGCGAGTGACACGGGCTTCCGACCCAATGCCACGTCCATGTGGATGGAAAGCCTCCCACAGCAAAGCGACAAGGCTGCTGTGGATTCAGCGCTGACTGCCGCGGAGGACAAAATCGCTGAGTTCGACACAAACCGGTCGAGTGCAGCGTGGCAATCAGACACATTGAAGCTCTGCCGTGATGCCAGCATGTGCGCGAAGTTGCTTCAATCGGCAGAGTCGTCTGAGCGGAACCAACGGCTGGCAAAGCTCACGCACCTCAAGGAGCAGAATCAGATTGGCGCTCAGGTGATTTTTGCGTATTCCCAGGAGCACTGCCGGCACATTGCCTTGTGCACCCCTGACGCCGACGTGCAGCTGAACGAGGTCTGTCGTCAAAATCTGACCCTTATTGTGATTGAGTCGGCTATTTTTTGTGGTCTGGCGTAGGGGTTGCTAGTTTAGGCGAGTTGGTTGTCGCTAGGGGTTTGTCAGCTAGTTGATGAAGGGTCGTTCTGTTTCGCTCTGGACGGATTGTTTGTTTGTTGGTTGGCTGGCTGGCTGGTCTGGTTCCTATGGTTCTTGTCTGGGCTCAAACTCGCTTGCTCGGTTTGTTTGGTTGGTTGGTTGGTTGGTTGGTCTTTTGTTTGCTTGCTTGCTGGCTGGCTGGCTGGCTTGGTTTGATTGACTGGCTTGCTTGGCTTGCATGGATTGCTTGGCTTGCTTGGATTGCTTGCCTTGCTTGCCCCTTGCTTGGCTTGCTTGGCTTGCTTGGCTTGCTTGGGTTGCTTGCTTGGGTTGCTTGCTTGCTTACTTGCTTGCTTGCTTGCTTGCTTGCTTGCCTGCTTGCTTGCTCCCTTGGCTGCTTGTGTCCTGCTCGCTCGGCTGCTTGCAGCTCTGCTTGCTTCCTGGCTTGCTTTGCTGGCTGGCATGCTGGCTTGCAGGCTGCTTGCATTGCGTCTTGATGGCTGGTTGGCTTGATGGCTTGCTCTTTGTTGGTTGAGTTGGTTGGTGATGGGAGGGTGTCAAGTTGAATGTGTGCCTCGGCAGTGTGTGGGAACCGGCTTGTGGTCATAAGAAATGGTCTGTTCAATTCAAGCCCTAGCCCTTGCAGTTCCTGACCAACCTCTTCGGCGTGAATGGTGCGGTCATCATTTGGTGCGACTTCATGAAACTTGGGCGTGTCAATGGAAAGGAGCTTGATGACTATTCAACCCGTCTCAAAAAGGCTCTTGGCCGAAAGCCGGCTCACACGGTCGGGCTTGTGATTTGCCCGCACCTGATCAGTGAGAAGGTCAAGTCCTTGAGAGGAGAAATGAGGCCTGAGATTCCAAACTTCACAGACTTGTCAAAACCTGAATTGCTTGTCGAGCATTTTCACTGTGGCTAGGAGGATTGAGGACAAGTTTGATGCGAAGGGATTGGACTCTTTCTACATCAGCCTGCGATGCGAACCGCCTCCCTTGCAGAAAAGGGTGCTCATCCACTTCGGTGCCTGGGTGGTTATGTGCGACACTTGCGCTCCGGACAACATTTTCTACAACTCACTCTTGATGCAAGACAGGCAGGCTCCTTTCAGTGTCATTTAAGGGGAAAATGTGTTTGTGTTCAATGGAAGTTCCCCCCCCCCCCAACCATATTGCTTGGGTCTGCCCAACAATCATTTCCCTGGTCAGGGCAATTAGGAACAGTTTGCCTTTCATGGCGGAGACCAACTATGTGGTTCCCACCGCTGGCAAAGATAGCGTGCCCCTCACCGCCGAGGGGCCTCGGCGACCTGGCTATAAGGGTTCCGACGCAACACTCAAAACTTGGACCCTTTAGTGTCCAACCCAACCGCTGCCCGCCGCTGCCCAAACCCTTGCCTCCAAGGTCGCTGTCGGAAGCGCAGGAGTCCGCTCAGCTCCTGGCAGGCCAAGAGATGCCGCGATTCATTCTGGAGGCCCTGCTCCATGAGTTGCCGATATCCAGCAAAGTCTGTGGGGTGGTCAATTTCACTCCCTATGACGGACATTTGGAGCATGTGTGTGCTCATTGGAGGGCTGACCATGGAACGGGAAGTTTCCTCCTCAAGTCCTTTTCCATCAGCCCCAATGTGGATGCCGTGACGTTCTCAGAACGTGTGTTGCTCAACGAGTTGCTGAAGGACTGCGAGGGTCAAACACTGCTTTCTAGGAACATACTTGACGATTTTTCTCCCACAGTTCAGTTCAAGCTTCAGTGAATCCCAAGCACCACCGTTGATACGCTGCTCGAGGAATGGAAAGTCGCCTCGCCCCTCTTTGCCAACTGCCGGAAATATGAGCCCAATCCTAGCCAGCTACCTGGCGTTCGCCTGAAAGACTTCCCCATGAAGTTTGTACAGGTGTCCGACGAGGGCAAAGGTCAGTTCAAGTTCAGTTTGCCCAGCAGCGTGCGGGGTCTTTATGCGAATGACCCGTTACACTGTGAAGAATGGCTCAAGCTCATTTCCGACTTTGACACGAAGCGGCCTGACAGCAAATTCTGTGAAGCTCAAGGGTGTACCTCTTTAAACCTCAGTCAATTGTAATCATCTTGTTACTGGTCTCGATCCTGCGTAGCAGAAACCACTTTTCGCCACACCCCCCATTTTGGCGTAACGAAGGTTCAAGATCACGCAGGCCGTGGTGGTTGATACCCCGCCTCTGGCAGATGAGCCCGCGATGCCACCTTGGGAGAACGAGCCAGCAACGCTGGACAAGTTGCTGGAGGAGTACATTGTGGAAAACAAATTCAGTGCCGCCGTGCCAGGCGGAATTCTGTATTTGACAAACTCTGCCACCAGGGACAACAAAACCTTTGGAACAGAGCCCGGCCAGCGCTTCAAGCTCTGGTTGGTTGCTTGGCGAAACACTTTCATGTAAAATAGGCGCTGACCTCCTGTGTCACATCCTGATCAAAACCTGCGGGAAACACCACATGTCAGTTGACACACTGTTTTGAAACATGATCTATCTCAACCACGAGGCTGCTCATACCAATTTGGAGCTCGATCCCGCGGAGTACACGATTGCTCATGGCAAATCCGCTTTCTTGAAGCATGAGAAGTTGGCGAAGCTTCTCCGTGAGGGGGCAGGCTTGACTGTGAGAGTTGTTGCATCACATGTCTATGCCAAACAAACATCATTCAACTTGACCCTTTGCAATCCGCCATCATTTCAAGTTCAAGTACTGGATTTGCCTACTCCTCGCTGCCTTCTCCCTCATGGAGGGATTGGAGGCTATGTTGGCCAAGCATGGCTTGCGGGCGGACAGGTTTGGCAAAACAGTTGGTGGTCTGAGAGTTCTCGAGGGTTGGCGCGAGCAAGCCGTTACTAAACAGGAAGCTGGTCACTTTTTATTCAGAATAGTCCGTGGCTACCGTTGTCTTCAAGTCCTAGTCATGGTTGTCAAGGAATGTTGTTTGCCTTCAACAGTTCTCTAGCCTACAGGACATAGAGAAGATGATGTCGGACAGCCCTGGAGCTGCAGCGACTCCAACCAACCAGAGAACAACGGCCACGCCCTCGCCAAGCCCGTTGCCCTTCAACTCAAGCTCCCCAAATGGCGCAGCGTCAAATCCAAATCTCAGCCCCAAGGACCAGGAGGGCCTGCAGAGCAAAATACAGGAAGCAAAGGCTACCCTCAAGACAACAAAGAAGGAGGACAAGTCCGCTGCAAAGGAGGCAGTGAACTTGCTCAAGCAATCTTTGCCTACTGGGGGGGGGCCAGCTGGTGAGTCCAACAAGGACCTGCCCTCGCAGGGTCGTGGCAAAGCCCGTGGTCGTGGCCGGGGCCGCGGCCGTGACGGCGATGGCGGCGGCGAAGGCAAGGACCTTGGCAGCGGGCAGGGGCGAGGCCGAGGCAGCAAGAAGAAGCAAGTGGAAACCAAGCCTAAAGGACCCAAAAATCAGGAGGGGGCGCTCGACTCGGACGAGGATTTGGCTTCGGGCACCGACCTAGACGATGCTTCAACCCTCAACCTTGGCGAGTTTCCCAAGCCCCCGGAGAAGAAGACAAAGACCAAGACAAGGCCCAATCCCAAGCAGCCTCAGCCCAAGAAGAAGAAGACAAAGACCGAACCCAAGGAGCCTCAGCCAAGCAGCGAGTTTCCCGAACCCCTGGAGAAGAAGCCAAAGACCGAACCCAAGGAGCCTCAGCCAAGCAGCGAATTTCCCGAGCCCCCCGAGAAGAAGAAAGAGACCGAACCCAAGAAGCCTCAGCCTACCAAACCCAAGCCTGCAAAAGCAAAGGCCAAGGCAGTGGCCAAGTCAAAGGCAAAAGCAGAAGCAACTAACAAGCGCAAGATCGACCAGAACGCGAAAGAAAAGGACAAGGGTGTGAATAAAACTGGTAAGAAGACCATCCCTCTTCAAACTGTCATTTGCCACAAATAACCCTTGAAGATTCCTGCCGTGCGCTAAAAGGACGGTGATGAGATTGGAACCAAAAAGTACGAGTCCAACCACAGCCTGCGGGATGCCTACCACAAGCACTTGAAGGAAGCCCGGGATCGCCTCGCCGCCGAGCACCCAGACAAGAGTGCGACCGAGATCTTGGCAGCAGCCCGTGCGGAGACCTTCGTCTAAATTCAGTTGGGGTTCAGCTGAAAACAACAGTTATGTGCCCCAAAGATCTGTACAGCACGGTCAGGGTGGCTTAGGCCAAAGCCTCTGAAGTACGTACCGATCTTGGCCAGCTTTCCCGGATTGGCCTTCAAATTTCCCCTTTCTGAAGAAAAAGAAGATTGTCCCTCCCACATCGATGACCGCAATCAATATGCAATTTTAATTTCAGTGTCGCGCTTTGTCTCGACACGGAAAGTACGTGCGACGCATTGCAGTACTACAACGCATTGATCTTTGTTGGAGTACGGCGAGGGTGTTTTTTCCCTAACAACCTTGCTCGGGAAGAGGCTTGGAGTCGCTTGGAACCCTTAACCCTGAAAAAAGTAGGCCCACCAATTTTGAGCCCAGCCCCAATCTTGAGGTGCAAGCGTGTTGGACTCATCCATAGGAATTGGTACCAACACATTGATGTCATCGACTAGCTAAGGTGGGCAACTCACCCTGCAAGAGCAGAGGCGATGTCCAAAATGACTGACAGCGAGTTGGCGAGGCGGCGGCTTCAAAGGTGAGGCCGCGGCCACCGAATGATCTCCTGCTGGGGCGAGGCCATCGCTGACCTCGCACGCTTTGCGTACTAGGCAAAGTTTAGACTGGGGGTCCAAAGTCAAGCCGGCAGAGTGCAATCAAGGAAAATAGGGTTTGACTCCGTTTTGGCAAGTAAGGGCCATCGTCCAGCATGCTCGACGCCGGCTTTGACTTCTAGCGCAGTTTACTTTGGATAACTGTCATGTCAGCTTGCAATCGGGGAGAAAAGCGCTGCCATTTGCAAATTTTGACATTGTGCTGGAGCAGTCAGCCAGCACGCATAATGAAAAATCATGGTCGCTGCTTCTGGCTGTGTTGCTGCCGCAGGTGGCACCCTGGACTATGGCTGCAATTGTGAGTGGCGTTCTGATTCTGACATTGTGGTGCTTGAGATTCAATCTGAGGGAAGCAAAAGCTGGAAGGATAGCCAGCCAAGCACCCTGAAATCTTTGATGGCCGAAATGCAGGATGCCGGCATCACAGACACTACGTTGTGCATGCATACAATGACTCCGCTCGCAGGCCTCGCTTGCTCTTTACTGCTGTTTACTTTGGGGCTGATGTGGAGTAGTGCTGTATGTTCACCCTGTGGCAGGTGATGAGGAAGGTGAGCAGCTTGAGGATGGCTTCACTGTGAAGCCAAAGGACAAAAAATTGTTTATGACTTGGACCCCGGTTACATCCAACTACAAGTTCACCAATGCAGCCAGCATCTTTCCAGAAGCGGCGCCCTGGCTTGTAACGAAACTTGTTGGGCGGTTTTCGGATCAATTAACAGCTGTTTGTAACACATTTTGTCCCCATAAGCTCCACCCCTTGTGATGAACATAGGGTTTGTTTATTTTGGGTTGTTTTCCTCAAGCGCCCAGGTTTTGTCAAAGAGCCGGACATTGCGGCGGGTTTGGAGGGTGGCCTACTCCCAGTCAGAGAACGAAGTGGCCCCTCGCAAACCACTCTATTTTCCACGAGAGCAAACTAAGCTCAATGAAGGCGATTGCATCCGCCTGTTGTGAAATGCGCAGAGCGCAGGTCCAACATTTTGACCATGTTTGCAAGCGCATCAATGGTGCCTTGTGGGGCTGTGGCACAGTCCATCAGTTTGACTGTGAAGGGGAGTCCCGTCAACAAGAAGCCGGATTGGAGCTGCCTAAAACAATAAGGGTGTGGCTGAGCGTCTTGGCGTGGCGCGGCCACAGCTGAGTGCCTTGAGCCAACTGCTTCGAGGCCTGGCCACAGTTCCTGAATCAAGAGACCCCAAAGTTGATGTCTTAACCCCAGGGCTTGATCTTGGAGCCAGGATTGAATCCCAATTGAATTTGCATATTCATGGAAGCGTGCCATCAGTATTGCAATTCCCTTTGTTGGAAGTAGGATGTGCGTAGGGTTTTAACTAAAACCAACAACCAAATGCAATGAAATTGCCACCAATTGAAACGAAATTCCCTTTAGATTAAAAAACAAATAGGGCACCTGGACCCGGAAGGGACTCCCTGGAGTTTCCTTCTGACCCTGTAAAAATGGTTGGTCATTACCCAAAACTAACCTTTTTCTAGGGGTCATGGAGACTCCAGGTACCCTTAAGAATGCGGGATTGCCCTATAGTTGCAGAGTGAGCTCCAAATTCATTCAGGGCAGTTTGAGCAGCTATATATACCCTTTTGGCGTGGGTTTTCAATCGGACACCAGCCTCACTTGCCCTTGTTGGACACAGACAATTCTCAGGTGATAGCCTTTTCGGACCTCTGTTCGCTTTGGGCAAGCGAGGATATGGATGTAGTGTTCTGGGACAAAGGGAAACCACCAACAAATGGGGGGGTCCCTCAAAAACAAACAAAAACCCATATCACGGGCACGCAACACAGAAAGTTGTTCAACTTGTTGTTTCAACGTTGGTCGACATTAAAGACATGCTAAAGACATGACGAGATCCCAGATTGGTATGTAATCTTTACACCTCATTCCACCAACATGAACCAAACAGCAACCAACAAGGAAGTACCACCTGGGCCTATTTTGAGGGGGTTCTGCCCAACATTTACTGGGCTTCGGTCTGGGAGCTGGGTGTTCAACAGCTATCCTGAATTACTTTGCCAGATAGTGGGTTGGTTTATTGTGGTGCCCCACCACGGGGCATTAAATTCCCTTGGTAGGACCCGCGCTGGGCGAGTTTTCAATTGTTCTTGGTTGGTACACTTTTTGTGAAGAAACAAGACACTTTGTTGAGCCACAATATTTAAGCCCATAGCACCTCCCCCATAGAGCCTTTGGGTGGTGACGAATACTGTCTGGTTCCAGTGGTTGAAGAGCAAGCCTCTCCAGTGTCTGACCTTGATATCCCGCAGCAGGCACCAGAAGGCGCAGTACCAACCTCCCCGGAACCCCTGAAAGCTGCCCGAAGGCACCGTATAGAGTCTATCTGGGCCTATCAACCCCACAGCTTTCAGCTGGGAAGCAAGCGAAGCAAGGAAGCCCGCCAAGGAGCCCAGTTACTTGGATCTTTGGCGAGGTTAGTAAGTTGTTGGTATGGGTTACAACCCACTTAGCCTTTCAAAGAGGGCGGTTCACCCAGTCATTCGTGTGTATCCCATTTGGCCACTTGCCCACTTGGCGACATGAACATCCAAGTCGCCAGCTGCGGGGTTCAGATAGCCTCCCGGCAACTAACATAAAACCTGGACGTGTCTGTGGGTCCTTGGACCATTCTCCTCGGCAAGCGACCGTTTCCCTGTCAGGTTGCAGGTGAGAAGGGTGGGTCAAAATTAAACCACCAGGATATGGACCGCAGGTTTTAGTCCCTGTTTCCATTTACCAGAGATCCATTTGGGGTACCTGTTTTTGACCCACAGCCATGTGAGAAGGATGGGACGGTCTCTGAAACCGCCCACTTTTGCCCTGCTCGAACCCCCCGAGTTTTTTCGGTCCTAGGCACCGGCCCGGGGACGAAGCGGGAGGGGTGGGAGATGTTCATCTCATCCCGGTTCCAGGTGTCGATCCTGATCAAAATCCCTTCGGGGGGCAGGGGCGGGGGGGGGGGGAGTTAAAGGGAGGTTCCCTAAAGGCTCCCTCAAAACCCCGCAAGGGGCTCACGACTCCCCACCCCCCTTGTACCTATACTCAGGATTCCATGAGAACTTCTTCGCTGCTTAGTGGGAAAATACAATCTCTTTAGAGGTTCAAGTCAATAGATCCAACCAAATCGCACACAAAATGTTCGGCCAGTCTGCTGCAGCCATAAACTGTAGAGTAACCCTTTGGCGCCCGCGCACTCATGAACACGCAACCGCTAGGAAGGTGTGGGTGGACTTTTGGCTGAGACGACCCCGGCAACTCAGTTGGCCAATCCGTGTTCTGCTTTCTCTGCGGCATTCCAGGCAAATCAAGAATCAAAAGCGCCGCTTCCGCGTTTTTGCCCGGACCTTTTAACGAGCCAACTAGCAGCTAGCAATCATGGGCGATTTAGCCGCGTGGGGCCAACCCCCTTCAACTTCCGTCTGATTGGTGGTTTGGATTAGTGGCTTGGCCATTTAGCCTCTTCAAAAGCCAGAGGTTCAATTCCACAGCCGCAAATCCAAACCACCAACTGGGGGTAACCTATCCCTTGGTTCACCATGTCTAAAGACTACAGCCTCCTCTGGCTTTCCCTTCAAAAGGCCATTTAAGCCAAGTGAGCTTTGCTTTTAATGCCCTTTCTTAATGATGACAAGATTCAACTTTCCGCGAAACCTTCCGCAAACCTTCCGCCTCTGCAGTTCCACGCACATCTTGCCAGAAAAAAAGAAGAAGTCCAGGTTACATGGTACATGTGCCGGGAAATCAAAACAAAGCTCAAGCTGTTGGCCAAGAGACTGCATAGGGGTGATCTGGATCTGCGTCGGGGACTCGATGACCTGCGATCGATGGCGATGGCCGGTCATAACCCACAGGACGGGTGGCGCGCCGTCACAGGAATCGGAAAACAAAAACATGGCTGCGGGTCAAAAGTAGGGTAACCCCAAATGGGTTGCCCTGGTAAATGGAGACATGGACTAAAACATGCGGTCCATATCCTGGTGGTTTGATTCTGACCCATACCCGTTTCCCAAAGGCTCCCGATTGATCGCGGGCCCTTGACTCAAACAGCCAGGTTTTGACACCACCAAACACCGGAGCCCGCGGTGTGTCCAAATGGAGCTGTCTGTGTCTTCCATTGGAAGCGGCAGGAGCCTGTGGGTGTGCAAACTCTATCAGAGATACCACCGTGAAAGGGTCGGAGGAAGTGCAGGTTTCATCTATTCAAATGATGCCATCAAAACGAGACCAAGAAACTGTCAATCTCAGAGTACATTACAATTCGCGGAGCGAATACTGTTCATCCAACTTTTGGGGCAAGCAAAGGGACCAGCACGAAAGGCGGAAACAACCACAAATCATTGCTGCGTTCCTCAGCCCACATGCTATTTCCCAAATCCAATACATGGATTTGTGGGAAGAGGCGACCTCAGACTTAAATCTAAGCACCCTTATAACAGTTCTAAAACAAGCGCTTGCTAATTAAAGCCTTGCCTAAAACGGACTACAACCATCCCGACGCGTTCGCATTAAAAGAGTCAATGAGCCACTCACCGATCAAGCTGCTTGTATCTACACCGAGTGCGCCTCTTCAGCACTTGGACACAAGGCATGCTCAAAACATCGAGGAGTCAGCCCAAAAGGACAAACCCAGACATTTTGCGGTCGGCTATTTCGAGATGGCCCTCGCAACCCTAGCTGTAGTTGACTTGTTTTTCTTCGCGGACACATGAGTCACAATCAAAACCCGATATGAAAATGGTCGACCCAGAACTATGTAAAGAATTAATTTGTTGGGATTGTCCCCTACCAGCCTTCATCAATCCCCGGGATTTGAGCAAGTGGCTCACATGATATAGTCAAGGTGACAATTTCTTGGAGGGTCCCCCATTGACGCTCTACCCCTTGCCTGTCGCAGGCTGAAAGACTTCCTCCATGTGGGCACCCTGAACCCGCACAATTCCAACTTAAAATTCGATAGCACCCAAAAGATATGGGGTGAACTCCCAGTTTGAGGGTTCAGGATGTTTAACCACGCGATCTGAGCAGCACCGCCGCGGAAGAAACCTTTGTCTGCCGCAAGCCTACAATGTCTCTTCTGCTTGGATCCATCCGAGAAAGGGATGTCAGAATGCGATTTACATATCCCAAGTAGGTCCTCAACTTTGGCCAGCCGCATTCCTTGGCATGCGCCGCCATTGCCACCAGGACTTCTTCGCGCGGAGCATTTGAGGAGCTTAGCCGTCCGCTCTTCAGGAACAGGGATCGAACCTGTTCATCCGAGGGCGGCAACTCCCAAGTTCCCGCTCTGCTGGAAAGAAATGCCCCATGGAGCTTTCTGCGGAGATCCTCGTAGGTATCTCCTTGAGAGGGAAGAAGCAATAGCTTTCGCAGAAAGCTCTTATTACCAGACCTGTTGCAAAACACATGCATGGCTTCATTCTGCACGTTCATGTCATGATCATCCACATAGCCCAGCCTCGATAGCACCCGCTCCACCAAATCATGTGAGTCTTTCAGGATGAAGGGACCGCCTCCGCGAAACACCCGGGCCGCGGAAGCAAAACCAAACTTCAACCGAGCCGCCTTATTCATGGATGTCTTCCTAGTGCCTCTCTGGGGCAAAACAAACGCCAAAGCTTGCTTGTAGCGCTGGTGGTTTTGCGATGTACTCATTGTCCGCATCTGGTCAAGCAAAGTGTGAAGCGCAAAGCTGCCTGGGTACACCACCAAACACTCCTGGAAATTCCGAAACCAAAACTTTGCTGTGCAAGAGACAAAGAGACAATGTTGTCACCAGTGCCGCTGATGTACCCCAAATTTGCAAGAAAAGCCAATGCCGTGGCACGATCCTCGTCTTCAACGCTTGGCAGCAGCAATTTATCGCACAGCTGCACACTGCCATTACCTGTCTTGTGGAGAATCGCCTGCACCAATGTCGAGGAAACACCCGGCAAAGGCAATGGCCAAACATCTGCTGTAGTGACGTTGTATCTGGCGAGGATGGATAGACGATTCTCAGGGACAATCACCACTGCCCTCTTGCCGAGCAATGCCAGCTCACCCACAAGGTCCACATAATCCGAGTCAGAGACCAGTAAGGAAATGCAATTCACCATTGGCATGTGGGCCAGCTGCAGTGCGCGAGCTATCAACGCTTCGTCATTGAGATCTTTGAACCCTCCACTCCTTGAAACACCATGAAAGCGAATGTCCAGCTCATCCATAAATGCTCGCCACTTTGTGTTCTCCCGCCGCTGCGGTGGTGCAAATAGCTCGACATCCAAGCTCCACCCTTTTTTCCGGAGCATATCTGCTGCCAGCCGAATGTTGGCCATGCTCATACTGTCTGCGTCCACCAACAGTCTACAGTTGCCCCTTTGCCTGCTGCTACGCTTTCCCGCGGCCGCGGCAACTTTCAGACGACCAAACTTCCTGCAAGCACCCGCCGCGGCCGTCCGTAGCAAAGTCTGGGAACTGCTGAGACCTTGGCCACATGGAGGAAACACCTGCAAAAACTGTCACTTGTTGCAGGTTGCAGCGGGAAAATGAACATTGAACAAACACTAAACGGCCTTAGTGTATATGTTCACTCAGAAAGGGCAAATGACGAAAAAGGCGAAACCGCCTAACTTTATGCACAAAAAAGGCGAGCCAAGTCCGGCAATGAGACGATGACCTCGCGCTCCCGTTCCGTGCTCGGAAATCGACGCTGGAGCCTGTCTTGGCACCATTGGATTCGTGGACACCGCCGGCTCCATGGCAAGGCCAACGCCCAACATCTCCATGACTGGAGTTAGGCCCAGTTATAGAATGTATATTTTATTGTTTGCTTCCCTTTGAGTCACTCGTAGAATGCAGAATGTATCCTAAGTCTACCCCAGTCTCGTGGAATCATTGTATTAGCGAGGTCAGCTTGTGTTCAAGCAGTGACCTGTTGCACCATCGACGCGCAAACATCCAAGTGCAGGATTCCATGTCTTGACCCCTACGCCTACGGTTTCGACCTAAGCCAAATCGCGCTTGGACCCTCAAACTCCCCACCCAAAATCAGGAATCCAACCCATCTTGAGCAATACCCCAGTTTCAAGGGTCCAGGTCATAGGTGTCCTTGTAGGTTGGAAATACATGGATATCCCTGCTAGATGAGAAAAAACCACCAGGTAAACCGATCGGACTCGAAACCCATCTATTCTTCTAGCAAAAAGGAACCAAAAAGGACACCTATGGTCCAGGTCGTTGATTTCCAACCCCAGCAGGGAACCAAACAGGGCAGTTGCTGATCCGCCAAAACTCTTCGCGACTCGTGACCGTTCCGAAGCTGCCGAACCCCAGTGGATCAGTTGGCAGCGAAGCTGCCGAACTTCAAACTAGAGGCTTCCTGGAGAAAACATCCGAAGTCCAAACATATGGCCATGGGTCAAAATCCAAATCGTACCCCCAGTGAACATCCCAATCCCCACTAAAAAAAACTAAAATGGGTAGTGAATGCACCTACCACAAGATGGTACCATTGGTTTTGACCCACAGCCATGTTACCCTAAAGGTAAGGACCCTTTCAATGTAGATCCCCGGACCCTGCAATGGAGAACCCCGTCCCCATGAAAAACAACCCATTTTGGAGGCCCAAAATCAATCGCTACCCTTAGGGTACATGAGTTCTTTGGCAAGCTAGACATGGGCAAAAAAGATTTGCCTGGATCTTCCAAATCATGGAAATTTCACGTAAAATCCGGAGACTACCAGTTTTGTGAGGGTCTCAGTTAAAAAACATAGAGTTTTCAAACTCCTGGTTTTTGAGGTAAAACTCCTAGAAATTGATTGTCGCTTCTGGAAATGGTTTGCACACCTGAAACCCCTAGAAATCGCAATTATTCGGTTGACGGAAGGAACTCTCCAATTCAGACATATTCTGAATCCGAATCATTCACCTGAATCAGAATCGTTCGCCTGAAATTATTTATTCAGAATTCGGAATTATTCTGAATTCGGAATTATTGCCTTTGGGCGACAAATTGGCAAAACCGGAAAGCACCACACCTGAAACTCAGCGCAAAACACCCGCAAAAAGCCCGCAAACTCCCGCAAATCAAAAAAAGACGGAGTTTCCGGAGTGTGCGCAGTAAAATCAGTGGAATACCCACTCCAGTGCAGAGTTGCATAATTGCTGGGATAGTGTACAGAGTTGCACAATTGCGCGCCCAAACAACGAAAAAATACAACAAAACTTGAATCCAATTGTTTCCCCCAAGAACCACTCCTAGTTTTTGATGTTCACTCCTGCCTTTTGCAAGCCACTCCTGCTTTTGATTCCTGCATTTGAAACACCTGAAACTCCTAGTTTTCAGATAGCCTCCTGGAAATATCCCGGAGAACGGAAAAACAGAGAAATAACCCGGAGACGGAGGACCCAGGTGAGAACCCAAAGCCCATCTGGACCCTCAAACTACCTACAAAACAAGGGAAGTCAACCCACACATGTTCAGCATCAATTTCATATTTAGGCCTACGTAACAGCTGACCATCCCAAAGGTCTTTGGAGCTCCAAAACCATGATTACAACAAATGGGATTTTGGACATGTAAAGAAAACAGTTGTTGGGGGGTGCTGGCGAGTAGCTGTTTGCTGTTCAATGTTGACCTACAATGTTCTTTCAACAAAAGTGATGATTCCTCACTAAAAGGGATCACCCCCTAGTAATCGACCATGGGATTCATCATCCGGGGCAAACATCGACTCATTTCCCAAAAAGCCAAAAAGATACAGTCCTAGGTCCTCCAGTAGAGAGGTTAGAACAAGAGTACCAACTTTTTGCTGTAGTCTATTTTAGTAGGGGAACCCTCCCAACCAAAAAAGTTGGTAAAATGGCACCTAGCTGGGGGACCTAGAGTCTGAAGATCCACCCAGCCCAGTCAAAAGGTGCTCTTGCGCCCTATGTTGGAAGCTTCGGACTGATCCAGTACAGTACGACGACAACGACGACTACGACAACCACAGCAACAACACCGCCACAACAAGCACAACCACCACAGCCACCACAGCCACCACCAGCAACAACAGCACCACCAGCACCACCAGCACCACCAGCAACAACAGCAACAACGGCAACAACAGCAACAGCAGCCACAGCCACAGCCACCGCCGCAGCAACAACAACGTCTTTCCACAGACCGCTGATGTTTCGCCCATTTGGCCTGAACAAAGGAGGGCGCATAGCCGTGAAAGCTCCTTGGTGCGAAGCCAGAGGCAACGGAGGGAAAACACACAAGTTCTTAGGTTCTTCGGAAAAAAAGGAAGAAGTTCCTGGACCCTCAAACTACCCATAAAAATGATATATCACCCCCATAATTGTTGGGTTCAAACCCATTTTTAAGGGAGTTTTGAGGGTTCAGGTTGAGGGTTGCCGAGTCTGGCAACAAAAATCCGAATGCTTCTCCAACATGGGGCAATTTGGGCAGAGACCCCCAAATCGTTTTAATCTCTAGGGGCCTAAAGGCTTGGTGTCTCTTCTGGCGTGATGACGCGCAATCTAGGGATCCATTTGCTTGGGCGTCCCCTGGCAAAATGGGAACATATGGCTGTGGCTCAATCAAATGGACCAAAATGGCACCTTGGCAAATGGAACCAAAGACTGAAACCTGCGTAACTTTAGGGCTTGAATTTTGAGCCACACCCATATGTCCAGTTGTGATAGATTCCAACTGCGAAACCGACAGGGGAAAATAACACATGTTCATTTCAGCAGATGGAAGCAGTCCAGGGCGGCTCTCCGAGTCAAAGCAAAGCGTTGGGGTGTTTTAAACCTTTGGCTCACACGTGAGGAGTCAACAGCGCCGAACTGGCTTCACGCGGGTCCACTGCACAACGAACCGGGTTTCACGCGGGGGATGCGTTGTGGTATGCTTTTTTAGATTGGTCTATAGGGAAACCACATGAGAGTTATGTTGGGAGGGTACCGGTATTCAGGTTGGTCCGAAGGGAAGACATACTAGTCTCAAATGGGTGTGATTTAAGGCGGGCTTTATGTTTTAGGTTGTTGTTTTACGTGGAAACCCCACTAGTCTCACAAGGGTGTGGTTTTTGAGGGGGTTCGATTTGTCAGGTTGGCCAGAAGTTGTTGGGTTGGCCCGAATGGAAACTATACTAGTCTCACCCGGGTGTAAGCTTTTGGAGGGTACCTTTTTAGGCTGGTCGAAACCAGACACCATACTGACACTCCTTTTTTGGCTTTGAAGTGCCCTGCAAACCGCATTCTAAGTATTTACGGGTGAAAGTAGGTGGCACAACTGGGCAGTAAGGGGAGATGACGAGTGAGCTATTTTCGGCCAACAGAGAGATCCTCTAGGCCCTACTCGAACCCCCAGTCGTTTTGGCTTGTTTTTGATGGCAAACTCGGGAAACCTCAAACACCTCCCTTTGCTGGAGCCCCCTGGAAAACATGAGAACTGATTTTCAGTAGTGATAGACTGCAACTATAAAACCAACAGGGCAACATTCAAAAATACATCCATTTGCTTAAGCCCCCTGGGAAAAATAATACACATATTTCCAGTAGAGATAGATTCCGTTTAAAACCAACAAGGGAAAACATGTTTTTAAGCAAGTAGAAGAATATTCTTCACCAAATGGAAGAACATCTTCGCCCAGGTGGGTGGCGATTCTCCCCAACAGCCCCGGAACCCTCAACCCCAACCACTCCGGAGCGGCTCCAGAGTAGAAAGACCCTAAATCTTCCAGCTGCCAACTCAAAAACCATGAGACAAGACATCCAGGGGTCCAGTTACCACCATTGAAACAATCTTCGTATTTTCCAACCAAAACGTTTGCCCTTCCAAATGGTCATCCAAATTGGAGTGATCCCCTTGGTTGCCACTCTTCTCATGAACACATTGAGAGCCTTAGGGAATTGGCACCCCGAGGCTCCAATTCATCTAGGGCCCTCGTTGAAACCGCCCCGGTTTTGAGACTCCAAACGAAGCCGATCGATTGGAGCCTCTGGACAGCGGGTGCATGGGGATCTTCTTTGACATGTTACGTCCTAATCTCAAAGAATCCGAAGACTTTTTGCGTTTTCGCCCGGAACAAGAAAAAACACCTTTTGCATGCAGTGGTGACGTCGATTCCAACTCTAAAGCCAACCAGGGAAACAAATATCATACCTGGAGTCTCCATGACCCTTGAATAGTGGGGTCATTACCCAAAATAATGGGGGCATTGACCCATTTTTAAAGGGTCATGGAGACTCCAGGTATACATTTCAGCATCCGGATGTTCTCCCCCTCCCCCGCCCAGTTTGGGCCGAGGCTCTTGCGGTATTCCCCGCCGTTGGCGCCCCCGAAGTCCGCGCGGCTCGGCAAGTCCTCGGATCTTTTTGACCCTCCACGGGGAGTCGACCCTGAGCCTGGAGTCGACCCTCATGACTTCCATAGAAAAAGGGGCCATGACTCTTGATTTTGGGGAATGACTCCTTTTTCACAGGGTCACGGAGACTCCAGGAACCCGGCAAAATGTGCTTCAAAAATGGGTAAAATTAGAATTTTGAAGCAACATTCCAATGTTTAAGGGTAGTTTGAGGCTTTGAAGGACCCAACTGGTCCGAATCAATCATGGGCGCCCGAAGCATCCGAAAGGGCCTTGAAAGGGCCAGGAGGGAAACCCGACCCCCCAAAGAAAGGACAAAAGGAAGCACAGATCTGTCCCTAGAACCGTGCCATCAGCAAAGTGAAAGTCGAAACAAAGGAGCTGCTCAGAAGCTGCTTTGGCACTTAACTTGTTTATCAACCCCACTGCATGTCTGGGAGTCAGGCGCCCCAGTCAGCCGTGATCTTTTGCGAGTCTCGCAACTGTGATGCTCGTCTCGTCGATTTCGACTCGAGGATCCGAGAGTGTCGCTTTGGACAAGATGTGTTGCCACCGAAAAACTTGCCGGTGCTCAGCAGGGAATGAGGGAATGAATCCCATCCCCTGTGGTTTCCTTTAATTGTGATGGAATCCGCAGGTTCATTGCCTCAAGCACAAGTAAACTTCTGGCATGATTTTCCACGTGTTTCAGGGTGGTTGGTATATGCTGGGTCCACTTTGGCTTGTATCCGAACTGGGAACCTCCAACATTGTGTGCTTTCCCTTTGCGTCCCTTGAACACCCCCCCGGGGGGGGGGGGGGTGAGTTCTCATCATCTGAAGTAGTACTCGCACTTGCATGCGCCGCGCCAATTGCATCCGCAATTCGTGCCTTTGGTCTTGCAAGTTTCCTCGTCACAGAAGATGCCCCCGGCTTCCTGGATTTGCTCATCACTTCTTTGACTAAGCTTCCAGGCGTGGGGAAAAAAGAAGCCACCTGAACCCTTAAGCTACCCATGAGGGAAGCTTGAGCCCCATATTTTTGGGGCCATCACCCCTCTGTTAGGGTAGTGTGAGGTTCCAAAGACACTCTTACGCACCACTTGGAAACCAGGAGCAACCGTCATTCCAGGGTGTCTCAGGAGCGAAATGGATTTCGCAACCATCCACGGCATGTTGGGTGACTTGGAAGGGAAACCGAAATTCTTCAAGCCCTTGAGGGTCCCAACGAAGAGCTCTTCCAGCGCGCCTGTTCTGGCTTTTGAAGGGTGCACCCCTTGGTGCTAAAATGAGAAAAACAAAAAAAACACCACACGGGAACTTGCTTGGGTGCTCGGCGAAGTTCGTAAGCTGGTAAGCTGGGCTACCTTGTCAGTGCTAAGCCGCGCAGAGCCAACTTTGTGAATGCTTTGGTACTGAAAAGCTTAGCATGGCATAACGCCATCGAGTCACTTCAGCGCAGTGCGCCTTTTGGGACAACTCAATCTGGACAAATCTGAGGCTCCAGGTACTTGAAGGTTGAAACACCAGACCCCCGGAACATACCCCTGAATCAAATCAAGGGTAAACTAGGGTAACTTAGCTCTACATATACAAACACCGATTGATTGATGTATTGATTGATTGATTGATTGATTGATTGATTGGTTGATTGGTTGATTGATTGCTTGCTTGCTTGCTTGCTTGCTTGCTTGCTTGCTTGCTTGCTTGACTGACTGACTGACTGCTTGCTTGCTTGCTTGCTTGCTTGGGGCACCGAGTGCTTCAAATAGAGGACCCAGGGCTCATCCATGATCGGCATTAGGACAAAAGCAACGAATCCCACCCTCCGTTTGCGAATACGTCCGCTGGAGAAACTAACGTGGACCCTCAAACTGCACCCTTTAAAACAAAGGTTGCCCCAAAACTATTGGGTGAGATCACTTTTTTGATGGGTAGCTTGAGGGTCCAAGAAAACATGTCAGTAGTGATACATCCCTTTAAACCAACAGGGACAAACCTTTTAAGCACGTGAACACTGGACAACTGGGTGGTTGACCGGATGCGGCTCCTCCTTTGCATGTAACTCTTCGCCATGCCTCGCGATGTCCTCCAAGCGGGCTTCTTAACAAAGTGGTGACCCTTCAAGGGGCACTTGGCACCCGAAGCATCGAACGGGCCCTCAGAATTGTGGCCATGGCATAGGTCAAAATCCCCACAAAAATGCGTGGTGCACCTAGCCGAAAATGGTACCATTGGTTTTGACCCACAGCCATGTCCTTCTTGACTTTTAACACTTTCCAATGGAGGTAACCCCTTCAATGGTGGGACCTGATACTTGCACGAAAATCATGGAAGATGCCCTCCGGGCAAGATTCTGCGGGAAGTTCATCTTGACGTTGAACATTAGGTCAGAAAAAGTGACGATCTCAGCGTGGCAATAACAATGTCTTGAGGGTATTTTGCGGGTACAGGAACCCAACTTTGAGACATCCCGATCTGTTTGGCGCCTTGAAATGACGAAGACACCTCTGAGGATCCTGCTTGATATGGGGAACCCTGAAAACAGGCTGACTTGGTTGCTGTTGACCCCTCTGCAAAAAGTCAACTAGTGCGTCCAACGGAACATCCACTGCTTCCCAAAAAGTGAAAGACCAAAACTCCAACCAAATAGCCATGAAGCTGAGAATGACTTCAAGCAATGGGCGTTGGCTGAAGCAAGGTGCAGTTCAATCTCACTCTGAACAGTCGGATGGTTGACATGAGCTCACGGTCCTTCGCATGCTTTGCATCGGCCGTGCCCATGGACAAGTCCTGCGGGCGACATCCCTTCAAAATGGAACCCCCTCGACCTCCACGGTAACCCCATTATTTTTGAAACATTTGACGAATAGGAGCTACGTAGTCATTCATCAAAAAGGTGAGGGGTTGAGGGGCATCTTTCTTTTCATCGCCACGAGTCTTCACCGGAAATTCCAGCCCCCGCATCGACTTCCACGCCCAAAGCATCAGACTTCGGACCCGATCCCATTGAATAATTTTAGGGATCTCCATTGGAAGGTTGACTTCAACAAGGACACCACGATTCTTAGTCTTAGAGGGAACAACTTGCATTGTACTTCGATTCTTTATATATATATATATATATATTAAAAAAAAACAAAAAAAACAAACTTGTATTATTGCTTGTAAACAGAGAAATCATAAAACAAAACAAACAAACGCAGGGCTCTTGCTGGTCTGTCTTTCATTTGGGGACTCACAATGGCGCACCGGTGTTCCTTTGGCTTTCTTCAAAAAACACCAAAAGGAGGTGCCAGGGCTGCGGGAACTGGAGTCCACTTCCGACAAACATCTCCCACAGACTCCCCCATGTTCACACGAGGGGATTCCCAACGTCCCAAGTGCTCAACCACAAACCCCAACCAGGATTACAGCTAGGCTCAGTTATAGAACGTACATTGTATGGTTTGTTTACCTTTGGGTCACTGGTAAAATTTGTCAAATGTATCCTAAGCCTATCCCAGAAATCCCGCCCGGTGCGAAGCCTGGACGCCCTCCCGCAGCGCACAGCTCAGCGGCAGCAGGGCTAACACCACAGCCACACGAGCCAAGCGCGCCATGCGAGATGTAGCGGAGAGAGGATTTCTCGGACCAACGGGGTTTCTTGAGATTTCTGGAGCAACGGCGGCGAGGACAACTTGAGTATATTGCAGCAAACCGAGATGCCGTGGACCACTCCAAAGTACCATTGAACCCAAGCGACTCTGGGCAATAACCCATTTTTAAGCTAGTGGTTTGAGGGTTCAAGTACATAACATGCGCAATACGCCAAGTACTTCGTAAGTGGCACCGCCCAGCGAAAGGAAGCGGCGCTGTTTGAGGTCCAACATCTTCCATTGGAGGTCCGGTTCGATCCCTCCCATGGAGGGTTCAGCCATGCTGGGGGCAAGCTTACCCACACTGGGGACCCACACCGAGTGCCCTGCCTTCATGATTTCAACTACCCAAGTGAACAGTTTGTTTGGCAATCCGTTTAGATTTGATCCCGTGTCGTACCGGCCGGAGGTTATCTGCAATGAGTCAACCTGCTTGGACCCTCAAGCTGCGCTTGCACAAGGGAATTCACCCCATGATGTTGGGTTTCAATTACCCCTTTTCAAGCTGGTTCTTGGAGGGGTGGCTGGTCTGTTTCTCCAATCAGTTGGATTCGCCTCTAGTCAACCAGCCATAAGTGAACCCAGGACCCAATGCACAACCTCTATTTGGCCCTCCAAGGGAGCACCCAAAGCGACCAAGTTTCCAAGGCCCCTGAACAACAACTGGTTTTGAGGCTTCGAACACAGTGGCCGAATCGGTCCCTTAGCACAGATCGATGCATCCTGACTTGCACAACTCCAAGGCTCGCTTGGTGACAACTCCTTCACGCGCCAGGCTCTCCTGAGATGTTGCAAAAGCTGCTGAAGCGAAGCCTTGCAAGTCCCCAATTCCATCCATTGGTTCACCACCAACCCTAGCAACCCAAATAGAAACACACTTGCAATCCTGGAAAATTGGTTGATTCCACCGCAAGTGGGTCAACTGCACCCAGAAAATCGCTTGGAGATTCACACGTCGGCCATGACCCCTGCTTCATACCCGTATGTCGGCAATGACCCCTGCAATCCGCTTGGACAGTGGACGAATCTGAATGGGGATTCCTGGCTGCCTGGGCCCTCAAAGTACCGTATTAAAAAACGGCGTTGCCCCCCATTTTTTGCTTACCCCTTAAAACTCCAAGCCCTGCGGAAGTTAATCTTTTACAGACATATAGCCCATGCATGTTACCCAAAAAGTTGAAAAGTTGTGTTTTTAAGAGGTAAGTTTGCATGGGGCTTGTCCAGGTACATACCAACTAGGATGGGCCATTAGACTAGCGGAGCTGAAAGGCCCAAAGGCCCTCAAAACCTGCACGGGGGGCCAGACTGCAACCTGAAGGACCCCTCTCTTGGGTCGGGTGGATGCATGTTCTTCGGCAAATGGATGCATAAACATTGGGGGAGTTGCCTCAATCGTATGGTTGGCGAAATCCCGCCTGTATTTAATGACAGTTTCAGGGTCCAGGACTACTAGAGTACTAAGCCTTTAGAACTGTCAAAGGTCTTTCAATAGTCTAGGGACCCTCAAACTACTCCGTAGTTCTGGGCTGCAAATTTCTGGATGATTGCTTCGTGCGGGAGCATGACAACATACCTAGACCCATATATTTGGGGCAAGAACCCATTGTTTGAAGGTAGTTGAATTCTGAAATGAGGGTCCAAGAACTCATTGTTTACTGGGCTTTCAGATTCCGCGCTAAAACTTTAACTGTTAGTGGGTTAACCGGAAACCACCACTAAGCCAAAAATATCTGAGAGGCTACGGAACCGGACTGGGTAAGTTGGTACCAACTTTTTCTGGTTTGTCTATTTGAGTAGGGTTCGGAACCCTCCCAACCAAGAAAGAAGCGGCCGGGTGAGAAAGGGCACATAGCTGGGGACCTAGACTCGGGTGACTTGAATGGGTGAATACATGGGGCCAGGGCTACAAATTCCGGGAGCTAGGCGACCCTAGACTTTTGGGAGAACGCGACTTTATTTTAGTAGGGGAACCCTCCCAACCAAAAAAAAGAAACGGGTGAGAGGTCGGGCACCAATTGCTGGACCTAGTTCAGGAATTCGGAAAACGCAACTTGAACAAAATCCGCCCCAAAAAAAGGGGTACAAGGGCACCTAACTGGGGGACCTAGTTGCGGGTCCGAGGAATTCGGAAAACGCAACTTCAAACAATCTGCCGAGCCTCTGCCCGGGTTGCCACGCCAGTGGGGCGCCGTGGCCTTCGTGCCGCTGCCCGAAGTTGGGGCCCGGTAGCTCCTCCTGGCCGGCGACATGCCGACTTGGCGCCCGGTGCCCCCAATGCCTGGACCCTCAGAATTCCCTCAAACAATTGTTGTTGCCCCAACATTCTGGGTGAAATCCCGTTGCTTTCGGGCAGTTTCAGGGTTTAGGTACTTGGGTGTTCAACCTATACATAGTAAGTAGGTTATAACCAAGGCTATCGCTGGTTGGCGTAAAAAGACACGCCAATAACCTACTTACTAAGTTGAGCATCCACCCTGCGTAAAAAAGTTGAAGAGACTGTTTATCCCTTAGTGGGGGGGGGGGGGGCAAATGAACATGATATCCCAAAAACGGTGAGCACTCCATCCAAATCGCAAACATTGGTGTACTCTGTAAGTCAAATCCATATCGTCCGCAGATGTGGCCCGCTGCTGTTGTCTCCGTCTGTGTTTTTGTCTTGGGGGGGGGGGGGGGTTGGCTGCCCCTTCAACCATTCAGAGCCTTATAAGATCTTGTAAGCTTCATTCCTGGAAGATCGAATTGGCACATCAGGTCAGACACACTGAAGCCGCTTCGGGGCACGTTGTTCCCCTTGACTCATGTGAGAGCTCAACACTGCCGGTCCATATATGTTCTTGGGGTCCGAAAACAATGCCATGGGGCAGTGGGCGCACGGTACATACAGTTCTAAAACATGGG
The DNA here is from genome assembly GCA_963377175.1 of Effrenium voratum. Taxonomy (NCBI): domain Eukaryota; class Dinophyceae; order Suessiales; family Symbiodiniaceae; genus Effrenium; species Effrenium voratum. Next base: position 1,589,558 of record CAUJNA010001446.1, read on the forward strand.
AAGTAAAATGTTAGATACATCCGGCCACACAACCCTGGTATATGCGTCAAATGGTGTCCAAGTTATTCTCTATGCAATATGTGTACCTGGACACTCAATCATGGGTTATTGCCCCAATGTTTGGGTTAAATCCAATTTTTAAGGGAGGGTGCCCTGAATCTGGGTTGAAAAAGTTCCGAAAGCAAAACCACCCATTTCGGGAGGTCGTTTTGACAAACACAAGGGAGCATGGTTCAACATCAAATGGGATGATGGTTCAACATTAAATGGACTTCTTTTTGAACAACCCAAATTTGACCCATGAATTTTACTGGGGAACCTCGTGAAAAGTGGTGGACGTCAATCCAAACCGAAATAATGTCAAATGGTCCCCAATTAAAATTCATGTATAAGCAGAGCTTAGAGAGCGAGCACTTTGTCTCCTGCACAAAGCGGCTGCGCTTGCCAATCCTGAGTGCACATGCCAAAACTATTGAGTTTTCGTTCTGAAGGGGCCATCACACTCAGTAGATTCCAGGAATCCGTTTCGCCACTGTAGTAGGTCACCCTATCCAGTGTCCATTTGGTTTTTAAGGGGTGGCAAGCCCTCGGTTAACTACAAAACCAGGTACATGCACAGGATCCAATGGCCTAAGCATCCTGAGACCTCCAAAGGTCCTTTTTGACATCCAAAAACAAAACCAATGAAGGTCCGGTTCGACCCCTTGAATGGAGGGTCCTTTCTGATGCTTCAGTTCCGGGAACCGCTCCCGCAAAAGCATTTTTTTTCAACCGTTGCCCAATTTGGCCAGAGTACCTGGGTGTTCGGCCAAGTTAGTAAGTTTTCGAGAACCTAGGTAATAACCCACCTCCCTAAGTGGGGCTAGCCCAATCATTAGTGAGTTACAACCCAGGCGGCGTTGGCCACTTACTAACTTGGCGAATCGAAGATCCAAGCAGGGTCTTTGGAGTTGATCACGGGCCCATAGAACAAGAAACAAGGAAACCCAACAACTTGCTCTAGTTAACCTATGGCTTTGTAGTTGTTCCTATAGTCGGTTGGCCTGCCAATCAACGGCAGGAATCGGCATCCATAGGACCTCCAGGTAGGAAGCCTCCCTGTTGTTGAAGGGACACGAGAAGCTCAAGGCCAATGGATGCCCAAATGGGGGGTGGTGTTTCTCTTTAAACCACCCCAAAATGAACAGGGAGGCTTCCTACCTGGAGGTCCTATGCCGATTGCCGTTGATTAGCAAGCAGACCGACCATAGGAACAATGACATACAAAACCACAGCTTAAAATACGGCAAGGCGCATGGTGGTCTCGAAGTGGTGATTGTACGCCACGGTGATCGGCACCGCCACATCGCCTGCTCAGAAGAGTGGGGAGAACCATGGGCAACAAACAAATAACACGCGTTGCCCTCCAAAGCGGGAGAAAAGGAAGCAACCCACTGGTCGTGGAGGAATCTAGCCATCAAGTCAACAACCAAGAGGCCTTCTTTCCGCACCTGGTCTCAAGAGTGAAGCATCCGTTGCGACCCCTCATTTACGTGGCTTTTGATTGTGGCTCTTGGAACCCAGCAACACACGGGGGGTGCGCCCATGGAGAGGAAAACACTCAAGTTGATCCCCCCCTTTCCAAGCAGGACTATCAATCACTGGCCGTGTCCACTAGCTTCCCCAAAAAAAGAACCGACCCACGGATCTCCGGCGGAGTTCAAAGGAAGTCCCCCAGCGAGCTGCTCCGAGCTGCTCCGAGCCCATCAAAAACAACCCTGAGTTGCCAAAATGAAAACCACAGAAATCTGGGGGAACAAAAAAACGCCTCGAAGCTTCGCACCAATAGCCGAGACGTAGCAGTGATTTTCCGCTCGACCCCTTTGAACCCCAGATGACCCTAAGGCTCTTGCTCCATGGGGAACCCCAGAGCTGGCCGGGCCGAGCGGTTTTTTTTTCAGCTTTCAACCAATCCACTTGGATCTTCAAACATTGGTCCAATCCAAACATTGGCTTTGTTCAAACCACCTGTTTTTTGCAAACCACTTGGTTCTTTGTACATACATGCAAGTTGCCCCAGTAACCTTGGATGAATCAGTTAGCGCCAGTGACAGCATCCGCAGCCCCGGAGATGCCATCAGCCAGCCAGAGAGACCTAAGTAGTCGGCCTTACCAGGTGCGTACACAAAAAGATGTGACCAACTATATGATCACAACATATCATAACCTTGAATGTGACCAACTTTTTTGATGGTGACCCCGGATTGATAAACCTTTCCTGTGACTACGGGGGAGTTCCCTCCAAAAGTGATAGCCTATCAACCGGAATTCAACCAACAAGCAGGTGATATCCCAACAGCGGAACCCTACGGATCCCTGAAGGCTGCCCCAAGCCACCAACCAGAGCCTGTTTGGGCAACGACTCCCCACAGCTTCCAGCTGTTGGGGAAAGAAAAGATCCGGCTTCCCAGCCAGACTTGCTGGTGCTCAGTAGGGAATAAGGGAATCAACTTAGGGATTCCCTTGCAGGAATTGAGAGGGGATGGTTTTCAGCGGTCATTCCATTTCTCATTCCCTGCTGAGCACCTGCAGGAGTTGAACCTCCTCCCACCTTCCGCCCGGCGCCTTGGTCGGTGCGCCTCACCTGGTCAACCTCGAAGCCCACCACCGCCATACCTCCGTTGCTTTCTGCTCCCCTGCTGAAAGTTTAACCGTGGCGGCAAAAGTTGGCAAAAGTTGGGACAAGTTGGGAAAAGTTGGCAAAAGTTGGTTTACATTAACTTTAAATGTGTGGTTTAATACGGAAAACCGACAACAAAAGTGGAATGGCCACTAACTTTTAGTTGGCAAGAAGGTGGATGGGTTTTCAACTGTTAATGGTCGTTTAACTTTTAGCTAGCAAAAAAAAGTCCTAACATGATTACAGTTAGGCCCAGTTATAGAAAGTTTATTTTATTGTTTGCTTCACATGGGCACGGGTAATATGAAAAAAGAATCCTAAGTCTACCCCAGAAAAGGTTTCTGGCAGAATTAAGCCATGGGTTGCCTTCTCTGCGGTTTGTGGTTTATAAATAGCTTGCTGGTGCTAACATCCCTTGGCAAAATGCACCAAAGATACCTTTGCCCTCGAAGCGCTGCACCACTTCGCTCGGCAGATCCACCGGTGGCAGACCGCTCCAGAAGACCTGGGAGTACCTGACGCACTCGTGAGCTGCGACATGGAAAGCTGGGCACCCGGAAAAAAAAAAGGGGAGGGGTTGTACCTAGAGTCTTCTTCTGACCCTTTCAATTGGGGTCAGACTGCCCAAAATTAAGGACTCCTGACCCCTTTTTCTAGGGATCATGGAGACTCCAGGTAGCAGTTTATGGTAGTTTATGGTGGTTTATGGTCATTTATGGTAATTGGTAGTTTGTAGTAGCTGATATTTTCCGGTAAACAGGGTACCGAGCCCGCCCCCCCCACTTTAAAGGGACACAACAATATGGCTGTGGCTCAAAAAAACGGTACCAAAATGCCTGGTAAGTGGAAGCATGGACCAAAACTTGCGTAACCCCTCCTGTTTAATTTTGAGCACACCCATATGTGCGTCAGCCATCATGGTTGCGGGTGCCTCTAAAGAGATGGCCCAATGATTTTACGTTAGAAACAAGGAAGACGTGATGTTGCTCCCTCTGCCTTAGGTCATGAGCCACGAACACCATTACTTCCCAGTCTAGGTCCTCCAGTAGACAGGTTTCAATAAGGGTAGCCTTTTTTTTTCTGTAGTCTATTTTAGTAGGCGAACCCTCCCCAAAAAAATGAAACGGTAAAAGTTGGCACCTTGCTGGGGTAGCAGTTCTGGTGGCTAGGCCTTCTGTTTCTTTGAGAGCAGTGCAGAAATTGGTCTTACTTCCTCAGGGGGCCTTCATTTTTCAAGGGTCAGAAGGAGACTCCAGGTACCTATCACAAGTTGTCCCCAATGTGCTTGCCAGAATCGGTTTGCCCTTTCCATTTGCGAGAATGCAATAGGTTCCCAGGATCTGAGGGAACCAGAGTCATGATTCCATGTCAAACACGACTTGCACCAGCTTCGATTTCCAAACAAAGGCGCCAGTCATAAGCCAAACGGACATGTGGGAACACCTGACCGAGCAACGGCCAAGACCTGTTGGCTTTTGGCTCATGGCTCTGAAGTTTTACCTAGGCTTCACTGCAACCGCAATGAAACCAAGTACCCAAACGCTCAGCAAAAGGACCCTTCGAATGGAAGGGTCTTGCTTCGACCCCTCTGAATGGGACACCAGGACATGCCCTCAAATATAAACTTGTTTCGAAGGCTCAGGGAGTAGTTGGGAGCGTTTGGGTATCAGAACCACCAACGAAAATGGCGAATGGAGGTGCAATCGGGCGCTCACCTGAGCCACGTGGCAATGTCTTGATGGGCGGGCTATAGACATCGAAGTAGTCCGGCTTGCCCGGGTAGTCGCTGAAGTGCACGGGAAACTTCTGCTGGGTTTCAGAGGCACCAGGTGTCTGCGAAAGGACCTGAGCAAGACCAAAACCTCTTCTTTAAGGGACCCCAGTGCTACGGCCATTGGAGGTTACATGATGGCTTCCCTTGGTTGCAGTGGCTTGCCTGGAAGCACTGGGGAAGCCTGTCCAAACGAACCTTGCGAACCACCCTTTAAACACCAAATGGAAAATGGCTGGTTGCCTACCATAGTGGTAGCTGGAATCCACTGGGGAAAAAGCAAACGGAAGAACACCTTCATCGTGCCCTTCGGCTCCTGACCCTATTGAAAGGCCGGACCCAATGGAGAGCCCTGACTACCCTTCGCAAAACCAGGACACCAAAACTGGTCGGACTGAAAGTCGTCAAGTAGCTGGTGTCACGTTGTCAAACAAAAACTCAACACAGCGACCAAGTTTGCGACCCCCCAGTGGCCATGGGTAGGAAGAGCACCTAGACCCTGAAACTAACCTTAGAAGTTCAAGGGGATTTGGATGGTCCAGGATCCTTGTGCTAAGTTCGGACGTGTCAGCCGTTATTCTGCAGGTTTTGTGATGTAGAACCAAAGTTCAAAACGCTTCCAAGGCGCGCGCCAGAACCAAAACACGGATGCTTTGCAACACGGCATAGGGGTTTCTACAGGATTCCACAAGTCGGGCTGGACAAGACGTTGTCTCGCAAAAACGTTGTCTCGTTTTCTGCAAGACACACTGCTTGAATAGAACACTCTCTCTCCCCGAGACAGCTTTTAAGCTTCCCCTTGAGGATTGGATTGGTGATTTGGTGGACAGGGGTGGCTTCACGAATTATGGGGTGGTCTGGTGGTTAGGGGTGGTTTTCCACTCACCAATTCAGGGGCTGCCTGACAAATAGCAGGTCATGGATTCCCTAAGATTGTCTCAACCACAAAAAAAGCCACGACGCGCTCTGGCCGGCCGAAGGGCGTAGTCACCTGAGCTCGAAGGGCCTGACTCAAGGTTGCCGCCACGCAATACCCACTTTTTTCAGGGTATGTCAACCCTAAGGAGGTATTTATCCTGGAGAACCGGTGGTTTTTCCTGAAAACCCAAGAAAGACAACGCGAACTGAGCATAACACATATATGTTTAAGGCCAGTTTGAGGGTTGAGGTAACCAAACTTTTCGGGGAATGCGGATCAGCAGACCCCAAAAGTGACTCACTCGTCCAAGTGCCGGAACTTGGAAGGGAGTCAATTTTGGAGAGGTTGCGTTGCATGTGAACTCTCTGGGGTTGAACGGCCGGGGACCCAAGCTCGGTTGCTTTCTGCTCCCCTGCTAAAAGTTTAACTTTTAGTGGTTTCGTAGAAAACCCAAATTCGTTGGCAAAAAGTTCTCAAGTCCTAACAGCCCTTGGCAAAATGCACCAAAGTTCATGCTAGATGACAATCTCTCCACATTTTAATGGTAGAACCGGGGACTTTAATTTCAGCAGACCGTAAATCTGAGCCCCACCTTTGTTATGCCGGCCTGCCTGAACCGGGCCGACGTACCCCCCCAAAAAACTACAGAAAAGGCGGCGATCAAAACTACCCCCAGAATAAACTGGGGTAGTTTCCCCTTATATAGTGGCTGTAAAGTGGCTACATAGTGACTGTACAATAATATATATATATATATATAAAGAACCAATTTGTTGATCCCCTGAGGGTAGCTTCGGTGTAAGGGTATTGGACACCAGACCGTACGCGTTGTTCGGCACCAATTCGTGGAGTGCCTAGGGAACTGGCTGCCCGGCCCGCTTGGCTTCATCTCAGGTCTCTGACCCAAAAAAAACCCTCGAGGAAGCCGAAGTCAGGCCGACCAAAACCAGAATGCCCGGGGTCGCCTTTGGGTGGACTAGACCAGAGGAAGAAACAAAACAACTGCCCCAAGATGCCCCAAGCATCAGGGTCAGGACCAGGTGGCCTCGTTTCAAGGGCATTTGGACCTGGGTACTGGGAAGCAAGGTGTGCCAGTGCTCACAGTTCTCTGACTCAGTACTTTGCCAGTCTAAAGTCACTAGGAGAAGCTTTGAGAGACAGCGACCCACTTTCCCACAACCCTCATGACCTGCTGAAGGGGTTCCAGCGCAGGCGCTGGAAGTCCCAGGACTTCTGGTACCAAATGACCTTACCCTTGCCCCTTTTAAAGCAATCCAGAGCTGCGCCTGCCCGCCCCCCCCTGATGTTTGGATCCAAATTTAGGGTGTCACAAGGGCGGGTTGTCCATCTGTAATATCAAGCCGCGCCCGGCACTCTTTCCAAGGCACCGTTCAAGTTCTCCGCAGCTTTCGCCACAGCAAAACCCGCCAGCAGCACTATGGTGGACATAGCCATGGCGAAGCGAATCTGCCAAAGGGTGCACTAGGTAGATTTCGGACTCTCGAACTTGCTTCATGACTTTTTTGTTGGGGGTGGGACCCTGTTGGCTGCTATGAATGCCCCGGGTCAAGGTCCGGGAATCTTACAGGAAGCGAAGGTGAATCGCAGCAGCCCCAGCCAAGTGACCCTGAAGGGTAGCATACCCAAAACGGCGCACGGTATCGGGCAAGGGCGCCCTTTTTTCCCAGCGAGTTGTTCTGTTCGTTGGGCTGATTCAAGCAAGCTGGCCCAGCTCGCACCCAGACTTGTGTTGGTTGTGGACCATTGATTCAATGTAAAAAAACTCGCGTCCTGGACCCGCCAAACCACAAAATCACCGGGGATAAGGGTAGCCACTACACACCCGGCTTCAGGGACATCACTTGTCGCCCCACGTTTAAAAGCTTCGAGCCGTGGCACGCGTCACGGACTGATCCTGCAGACCAAGGGCGGGGTTGGTCTGAGATTTGGGTGTCTCTTTACCCGGACCAGACAAATGTTCCTTTAACTTTCCTTTCAAACCAACCTTCGGAAGGGTAACCTCAACAAAAACACCGTTTGCCAACACCCTCTCATCCTTTGAGTAAGACAACTCCCTCAAAATAGTAAGAAAAAAGGGCAAAGTGCAGTAGTTGACTCAAGGGGAAACTCAGCAACTCACTTCCGATCGAGTGGGTTGGCCAAAACCAGTCGAAGTGGGACCTAAGCAAGAGACGTGATGGGGCCCTTGACGTTCGCTTGCCAGAAGTCATTTAAGGTCTTTTGAGTCATGATCAAAACCCGGCATTAAAATGGTCTACCCAGAACCATGTAAAGAGTTAAGAAGGCGGCTGCAGCTATTTATGGTTGGGATTGTCCCTTACAAACCTTCATCTGCCCGGATGTTGATCGTGGCTCATTTAAGGTCTTGACTGCTACCCCACATCTTTAAGGGTAGGGCTCCCTAAAGATACATCACCCCAAGGGCTTAAAAATAACTATCTTTAACCCCCCTTAAACAAAGATAATCCGTCAACATGGGCCCCTACAACTCTTAAGGGGCTTGCAAGAACCTGGTTTTTTTTCAGCCCCCCCCCAACAAAAGTGAGAAGATCAGATCACCAAAAAAGACCTTAAAAACCCCAACACAACTTGCCAAGAACAATGAAGGGTCGGACCATATGTATCCTCTCAGGGGAAATAGATGGATATCCCTGGTCGATGATTAAACCTCCAGGTCAACCAGGAATCGGAACCCATCGTTTTTCGAGCAAAACCACCAAAAAGGACACCTGTTTGAGCCCTAGGGTTGGTACCCCGAGCTGCGGGGTGGACGAGTTCTGTGCATCTCGAGCTCTCCGGCGGCTGCACTGCAGCTCGAAGAACTGACATTCCTCCAGGCGGCTCTCGTACTCCTCACGATCGCCCGAACCCTGGCGCCTCCAGGGCCCTCAAAACAACCCTAGGTCCTCCAGATTTGAGAGGTTCGAATAAGGGTACCCTTTTTTTTCTGTAGTCTATGCTAGTAGGGGAACCCTCCGCCAAAAAGGAAACGATAAAAGGGCACTACTGAACCACCGAGTTGGGGCTATGACCCATGTTTAAGTTGGAATTTTGGATGAGAATTTCCCCCACTTCTAGTAGTTGTTTTTCGGGTTGAGAGGCATGGGCTAAGCCCCGAACAGCTACAAGGCTTGCAGTTCTTGGCTGTCAGATCCTATGTTAAAAGTTGTTTCGCCAGTGAAATGGCAAACACCACCAAGCCAACTGAAAGCCTAAACGCAGGGGACAGCCGGAAATCGCCAAAATTGGAGGGGCAAGGACTCTTTTGGTTGAGGTGCGGGGCCTCAATTTGAGGGCAATCTTTGAGGGCCCGAGATGCTTAGGGGCCCAAGAGACAACCATGGAGCTTTCGGCGTGTGAAGCAAGGGCTGGTCATTGGCATTTGTGGGTTCCCTCATTTTTGGGAATGACTGAATGCCTAAAGGGACGGTTTGCCACACATTTTGTTTACTGCTTGCCAACAGAAATCAAAAAACGTCCAAAGTCTTGACCCAAAAAAGAGATGAAGGCACCGAACACACACCTAGTGGGTCCCAGCTCACTACCACTATATACTAGGTTTAGTCTTTTCAGGGTGGCAAAGCCCTTGGTTACCAAAACAAGGGCAGTGGAATCGCTGGGAAAAGGTTGAACTTGCCAACTCCAACTCCTCGGATCCTGGAGCGCATTGCAAACTTGGGCCTTTGAGGGCCCCAAAATCCCAAAGGAAAACTCCGCAGGCCCTCACGAAGCCCCTTTTATGAGAACCAACACCTATGCAATTCCAGCTCCACCCCCTAAAACACCGCAAGCATTGAGGTTGCAATATCAGACCTTCCGGACATCTGAGCGCCGTATGAATTTCAACGGGGATGCTTGGAAGTGGCCAGGTTCTATTCCCCATTTAGTATTTTCCAGTTGCAAATACACCCCCTGGAGAAAAGGATAAACTATGTCCAGCAGCTTTAGGTTCCCCCAGCAGGGGAAAATGAAACATATTCTGTAATGCAAATTGGAAGCTACTAACCCTGGCCTGAACTAAATATGGACCAAATCAGGGAAACCAAAAGGTCAGATCTAGTCGAATCGATTTGGCCCCACTACTTTCAGGGTATGATAGGGTGTAATGTTCATCCTTGACTAAATGTTACCCTGGTTTCCTCAAGATTTGCCCTCAACGATACCAACAAAAAGGCGGGTATTTGGGCACCTGGGCCGTCAAACTCATTTTGTGTGTGCTTTGAGGGTCCAGGTAACCTTTGCCATATTCCTTTTCGCCTTCAAATAGTACCAAACCCTAACACAAATTGAATTCACACCATAATTGTGGGTTGCAACTCATCACATGCTTAAGGCAGGAATTTTGAGGGTTCATGAAAATACCATCGAACCCACCCTCGAAATTCCAACTTAAACAACGGTATTTCTTCAGATACCTGGAGTCTCCATGATCCTCAATCAGTGGTTGGTCATTGCCCGAAATAAAGATTCGGGTCACGAACTTATTTTTCTAGGGGTCCGAAGGAGACTCCAGGTATCCATACACAGTATTTGAGTATTTGGCGTACCTGGAGTCTCCATGACCCCTAGAAAAAGGGGTCATGACCCCTGATTTTTGGGGAATGACCAACCAATTTTAAAGGGCTAGAAGGAGACTTCAGGTAGGGGGTCGTTCTTCCACCGAAAACCGACCGCCAGCGCCGCCACCCGAAACCGACCATCGACGTGTTCGTTTTCGTTTGGAGCGACTCTCGCTGGCCATGGCCTCCCGGAGCCTCTGGAACTCCCCGAAGGCATCGCCATAGGCAGCGCTCAGCAGATCCACCTCAGATCCACCGAGTCCCAGGTCAAGCCTTATTATGTTTTTATGTGTTGTTGTTTTTTTTTTTTGGGGGGGGGGGTTTTGAGGGTCCAGGTGGATTGTTAGACTTTAGCTTTTCGTGGAATTGGTGAGCTTTTGAAAACAGCACAAATGAGCATGGTGGCACCGAGCTTGGGGTCCCATTGAAAGGAAGATTCTTCCAGGACTTCCCTGTCAGGCTCCATGCTGATTGGTGGGAGGGTAAGTTGCCACCATGAAAACAGCACCGAGTTCACCGCTCCGTGGTGTTTCACCACTTTGCCATACCCTCCCGCCCACTAACAGAAGGCTTCGTGAGGGTCCCCTCCCCCAAACTAACAGGCGACCAACAAATAGGCAGGGTCCCAAATTGAAATGGAAACACGTCTTGTGGGACCCTGCCTATTTGGTCGGTGTCCATTTCAGGACGCCTATTCCCGAATTCCAGGTTTTGTGGTGGTTTAGATTGGTGTCTGAATCTTTGTTCTCGCTCTTTAAATCGGAATCGCTCGATGCCAGCGCCAGGTTTGGTTGCAACCACTGCCCGCAAGGCTGGAACCTCTTTTGGCATGCGTGCTTGTCAAGGGTACCAAACGACCCTAGGTCCTCCAGTACAAAGGTTAGAATAAGGCTACCCATTTTTGTGTATTCTATTTTAGTATAGGGGAACCCTCCCCCAAAAAATAAACGGTAAAAGAGCACTTGAACCTGGGGCCAGTACTAAAAACCAACCAACAAGGAGAGACGAAAAGATCAAACAAGCTTGCTCCATGTTTTAGGCGAGTTTGAGTGTCCAGGCGCTCGAACTGCGCACCCGAGGCCCGAGTCACTGCGTTCCGAGGCTTCTGCTGTGCCCTGCAACTGCTTCACGCGCTGCAACGCCTAGCGACACAAGCGTCTGCCGGTCGGGCAGGCCACCATTGGGTCCCCTTGGGCCATTTTGTTGATGGGGGCAAGGAAACCTAGGGCCTAGTTTTATCTTCCCTGTTGGTGGTTTAGAGGTTGCTGGCTTGGAGCTTAGGACCTATTCTCCCATTTCTCTACCAAAACCAGAGGTTCAAATCTACAAAATCGCTCCAAACCGCCAGCCTGACGGGTTCCGTTCTGTTGGGACTAAGATCGGTGGATGTGGTCCTCTTTCATTCCTTGCAAAGACAACACCACAATTGATTGACTCAAATCAGAATATAAATTGGCCACATCATCCGATCTTGGTCCCCGACGCATGGCTCGACTCTCTGGTTTTGTAGCCAAGGTACGCCAGTTTGATTTTCCTTCCGGCTGACCTGAACGGACCAACTTATGGCACACCCCTATGATACACGGCTCTTTCGGAGGCCTCTCCACAACCAGTTCCAACCAGTGACGCGCTCGCAAAGACAAACAATGGAGGCGCGCACGTTTTTGGGGCAAACAGTTATGCTTGGGTAAAAACTGATGTGCAAGTGCCAACCTGACACTTGTTCAGGCACCGGTGGGGCGACAACCCCTACGTAGTGAGCAAAACAAACCAAAAAGCAAAAGGGGATAAAACTGGCACTGATCAACCAAGCTACATACACGGACACCCACAAAACACCTCCAGCCCAACTCCTTAAGAGGTCCAAGCAAGGCACCTGTGGGGCAAAGTCTCAACCTGGAGTCTCCATGACCTCAAAAAATGAGTACGTGACCCCATTATTCTGGGTAATGACCAACCATTTTGAAAGGGTCAGAAGGAGACTCCAAAAAAAATATCTCTAAGAGTCTGGGTGGCCGCGGGAAGACGGTCAGACAGGACGATGGGCTCCCTAAGAAGTCGCTCTCAGCCTTCAAATGCCCCCTACGGCGAAGATTTTCTGGATGCGACTGAGGGAAGCTTTGGTAAGGGAAACCAACAGGCAAACCAGGCAATTGTTGTGGGTCCTCCAATTTTGACACAATGTGGGCGTCCTTTTTGAAGGCGTCCATGCTGTGTCTATGGCTTAAAAAGGAAACCAAAAGGAAAACCAATTTGGGGGTGCAATTCCTAAAAAAACAATGATACACACATACCCATAACAAGTAGAGACCGCAACAAAACATGGCAATCTACAATCCGCGTGTGTCCATCCATTGGCGGTTTCAATGGGACCATAGGTTTGGGCTTTGAACCTCAAAACACATACCATGGACACTCAAAGTACCAACTCAAGGGGTTATTGCAACCCGACCAGACGGGTCTTTTTGCCACCTTCGGTGGAAAAATGATCGACCCCCTTGTAGTGAAGCATTCCTTGTTCAGGGGGTCGCCAATTTTCTCACAATAGGTGGCAAAAGACTCCCCTGAACCCAACATTACGGTTGGTGAATTGCCATTTGCTTGCTTAATACCTGGACCCTCAAACCCTCAAAGCAGGGAGTTCACCCCATATTTTCGGGGCAAGACCCCATTCTTCAGTTGAATTCTTTTCATGATGCATCGGCGAGCGCCGAAGGCTTCTGCTTGGGCCTGGTTCAGCCGCTCCTTGTCATCCCGAGCCCTCAAGAAGACCTGACGCAGAGAGATGGCCTTCTTTGACGTGTCATAGGAACCGAAAGAACTGAACGACCCGTAAAAAGGAGAAATTCACCTGGGTCTGGTTTCCCAGTACCTACAACCCCAACCCAAAAGAAATAAGAAATCAAAAGCTAGGAACTCACCAACCATATGTTGGTTTTTGCTTTTTTCGGCAAGAACCCAAGGGTCCAGGTACGGCCTATGCTTGTTCTTTGCCGCTAACACGATCTTCACAAAAAAGTATAAGGTGCAGGAACTCGGAAAGTGAACTAACAACTAGGTGGTTTCCTTTTGGTTTCGACAACCACTCCCTCAAACAAACACGCACAACCAATCAGGAGTTTGAGATCATGGGGAGGTCCGATCGACTCTGAGGTCCAAAACCAAGGGTTTCCTTGCTACGTCCTCCAGTAGAGAGGTTAGAATAAGGGTACCCTTGTTTCTGTAGTCAATTTTAGTAGGGGAACCCTCCCCCAAAAAAGAAACGGTAAAAGGGCACTACCGGGGTACCTAAGATGTGTCTTTTTCCGGGTGTCCAAAATTTGGGCCTCCGATCTTTTGTGTCCTGCTAGGGTCAAGTGGATGGTATCTGAGGTTCTATCGGGCAAAGAACACCTGGGCGTTGGTGGGCGGTCAACCCCCACCTGGATCCTAAACGTGGTTGCCCCAACCAGCACCCTCCGACTACCGTCTAAATTTTATTTTCGGAACTACCGGGTATTTGGCAGTAGTTCCGAAAATAAAATAAACGACAGTAGATCCGCGATCTACGGTCGTTTCATGTTGCCCCAAACAGTGAAAAACAAGACCGCGGGGTGACACGGTGACACGCAGGCGACACGGGGTGACACGCCGGCGACACGGAGTGACACGGGGTGACACGGGGGCGACACGGGGCGACACGGGGGCGACACGGGGGCGACACGGGGGCGACACGGGGTGACACGCTCAAACGACAGTAGTTCGCATCGATCTACTGTCGTTCTGGGGGGGCGACACGGGGGCGACACGGGGTGACACGGGGGCGACGCGGGGGCGACACGGGGGCGACACGGGGTGACACGCAGGTGACACGCAGGTTACACGCAGGTGACACGCAGGTGACACGGGGTAAAACGGGTGACACACTGTGAGGCGCTTGCTGCACTTGCTGCCACCCCTTGATTGCTACCACCCCTGCTATGGCATCTCCCCGTTGTAAACAGTAGCTAGCAGTAGTTAGCTAGACTATGGGCATCCCGCAAATAAAATAATTAACAGTAGTTTTTCTAACTACGGTCGTTTTTGGAAAATTTCTATCTACTGCCGTTTGGGCAGTAGTCGGAGGGTGCTGGAACAGGGATCCTTACATTATACACCTGAACATTGCCTTGCAAATGGTGGTTTCGCTTTATTTTGGTGGAAAAAAACATGTTTCAATTGGGCAAAATGTATTTCTTAAGGAGCCCTGCCCAAATAAATGGGTTCAATGGCCATTCTAAGTAGAGCCAGGGGCCTACTTGGATCTTCGGCCGGAGTTCGTGGTTAGCCACCTGGGATAATAACCCACGAATGACTGGGTCAACCCCACTTAAGCAGGCGAAGTGGGTTCCAACCCAACGGTTACCGCTACAAACTTTCGAACCTTGGCGAAGCGAACGCCCAAGCTGCGGCCGCCCCGAATCGCCACCCGTGGGTCGAGGTCGACCTTTCAGCTCCCGTGCCTCTGGGGAGCCGTCTCCTGAAGCAGGTGTTTCTCTAGGGACCCAGACATGCAAAAGCTGATGACCTTTTGGCGCCAAAAAACGAACAATGCAAACCCAAAGCAGGAAACCAAAAGGCCCTTTTTTTGTGGTCTATTTTGGGGGAACCCTCCCCCGAACAAGGACAAGGGCGCCAATTGCTGGGGGACCTCCCCTGACAACGGTCAGATCTGGTCGCTTTTCGCCTTGGGAAACCGGATGGAGAATGGTCCGCGAGAAGTGAGCCGGATTCGGACAATGCGGGCTTACAGATCATGGGGGCTGGGGGGGAGGGGAAGGGAGGGGGGAGGGAGCCCAAACAAGACCTTTTTAAGCCCTTTTTAAGGCCTTATTTAGGGCTTATTTGGGTTCCCTCCCTCCTCTCCCTCCCCTCCCCCACCAGCCCCCATGATTACATTTGCCCAACCAGTCAAAAAAAGGCACCAAACCCCAAACCTCAGGATTTCTTCTCCAGTACTTGCACCGACGTGTTTGTGCGCTTGGCTTGCATTTTTTGCTATGGAGAATGATGAAGCATTATAGGAATCAATGTTGATCAATCTCTCCCACTTCAGCCGTCAGGGCCCCGGGTTGTGCATATATACTTGGTTGCTGTGGACCCTCTGCGAAAAGCTTCACTTTCTGTGGGTTGAATGGAAGTCCACTATTTCCCAAAAAGTTAAAGTCCAAAGATCCGTTCCCAAATAGCCGCAAAAAGTATGTAGGGGTCATGACCCTTGAATGTGAAACGTTCCATTCTTTGGCCGCAAGCAATCCCAGATGCCAATAAACCATGATTGCCCTCCGAATAGCTTAAACTGAAGGGCCCAAAGGCTGGGTTCGCATAAGGATGGTCCTGTTTGTTTTGTCCCATAAGCCAAGAGACCCAGAAAGGGTACTGGGCCAATATGCGTGACTCAGTTGTTCAGTGACCCTGGGAATAAAAGGGATCCCTTTTTGGGGAAGACCATTTTTAGTGGGGCAGCCACCAAAAAAACGGGGAACAAATGGTGCCACTGAACAACTGCGGTGATTCTCTGTTTTCTGCGGGGGTTGAAGTCAGAAAATTGTTGGGGAGTCTTGAACTTACCGCTTGCCACGCGACTATTTGAATGGAAAATACTGTGACCAGTCCTAGTAAGTTCCTCCAAGTTGACTTGGGTAATGACATATTTACATTTAATGAGCGATCCTTTGCTTGGCCGAAACAAGTGCCACGTGCACAATCCCTCGATACAGAAGGAAAGCTGCTTGACCCCCCCACCCCTTTAAGAGGCAGGGTACTTACTACTAAGTGGTTATTAGTCCTGGTGAGCACCAATTTATTGGTGCCTTACGTCATGGCAAGTGGGCCAAAGCTATGGTTGTCGAAGTATCCTGCCCCTAGCTGACTCCTCTTGCCAGTGGCACTTTTTTTGCGGGAAGCTTTGGGCGGCTTTGATGGGAAACTAAAAGGACCAAGGCATCTTTTGCGGAGGTCCCTTCTTCCTCGCATACCCATATGACCTATACAGGTTGGAGGCAGGTTATACTCCAAAAAAAAAGGGACAAGGCTCCTGGGTCTCATGGACGACCCGGGGTCAAAAAACAATTTTGGGGCCCAAACCTTTCGTGAGGATCCCAGCCCTGATTTGGAGCCCCCATATTGTCTTCCAAAGCTCCGCCCTTGCTGAAGGCAGACCCTCAGAAAACCCTCAAAAGAAGCGCTGCTTTGGTGGGAACAAGTTGGAGTTGGATTGCGGTTTTTGCGGTTGGAGTGGCCTGGTGCAAGGGAAATCCTCGTTTCTTGTGCTTGGATCTGGTTTACTGTGGACCTAATTTTGAGGCCAAAGAGGGCTTGAGCCTCAAGTTTTGCCGCCTCCAGCCCCTCCCGGCACGTGGTTCGGCAGATGTCTCCTGCTGCTGAGCCTCCATCCACCTGCGATAAAGATACATGGTTCCACCTATAGGCCAGGGATATTTGCCACTTGCGGCGTATCCTGCCAAGTAAGAGTCCGTTTGGATTGCTTGGTGGCACTCAAAACAAAACAGGACTTGTAAAGAATCATTCTGCACTAACCCAAGTGGAACTATTTCCCCGGTTCTGTTCGGCAAGCAAGGGCTTGCCAGCCGAGGCAAATGAATCGAAGGCTGCCCTGGGATCCACTGAGGGGTCATGGCCCCTTCAGAACCAATCTAGGCCCTTCACTAGAGAGCTTAGAATAAGGCTACCAACTTGTTTCGGTCGTCTATTTTAAGCCCAAAGAAAGGGTACAAGGGCACCTTGCTGGGGGACCTAGTCATGGAGTGCAGGACACCAATCTCACGAGTTTTGGCACTCAGGAGTGACTCTTCGCTCCGCTTCGTCCAGGGGACAGCTCTCCAAGCACCCCCTGTAAGACAGGACATGTTTTGCCAAGAGTTGCAGTTCGGTTTGAGCGCCTGAAACCCAGCCGACTTTGGGTTCCAAGGTTAAAAAGGCCTTACAAAAGCGCCCCACGAAGCCCCCCAACCATGGTTGTTATAACCATCTAGCCACCTACTACCTGGACCCTCAAACTACCATCAAACAAGGGGGACATCACCCCATCACTTTATGGCAATAAGCGAATAGGGGTTGAGAGTCCATGCCATTTGTTTCACCGGGGTCACTGGGCCCAGTTTGGGCTATGTGGGGTCCCGTGGCTAGTACCCCGCACCTGGAATGAACGAGTCCGAATTTTGGGAACGCACCGGAAGGGGAATCCCTGAAAGGAAACCCACAGAGGATGGGTTTTGTTTCTGGGGTCATTCCAAATCATTCCCTGCCTATCGAGCCACTTGGATGTTCAAGCTACCTAGCAAGCAAATTATAGTTGTAAGCCAAGTATCCCCACCAGACTAACCAACCCGAGTTTATGAATATGGGGGTGGGGGGCCGGATTGATTAATTAATCCGGAGTCAACATTACTTGCTGGTGCTCAGCAGGGAATGGGGGAATGACCCCTTTCAACCATCCCTTGTGGTTGCCTTTGAGGGGACCCATGGGATGATTCCCACATACCTATCGCACCAGCAAGATTACCCCCTACTCCAAATACCCGTTTGTTTTACGTAGTATGTTGTCAACCCTTTACTAAAAAGGGAACGGTTATTTTCATTGGAAGGCCGATGGGTTTAAAAAAAAAAAACGACTAAAGAAAAGCTGATGGCTGGGTAAGCCCCACTTCAGGAAGCTTACAAGCTAGGATACCTGGTCAACATTAGGTGATACTGGCTTCAACATCCAAGCCCTCAAAAGTCCAACTCAAAAATGGGTTCTGAACCCCCCCAATGATATGGAATGGGTGAAATCCCATAAATTTCTGGGTACCTGAAGTCTCCATGACCCCTACAAAAAGGGGTCATGACCCCTTAACTTTGGGAACTGACCACATTTTTCAAGGGTCAGAAGGAGACTCCAGGTAGTTTGAGGGTCCAACATCCAAAGCCCAACATCTTCGCACCCGTCGCACACCCGTTGCGCAGCATCCTCGCCTCTTTGGCGCCCCGGCGCCCGGTGGGCGCCAGGCGCGAGGCCGCAGCAAGCCCCTGGGCCTGCGAATGATTCGCCGGAGGCAAAACCGCGGGTCTTAGAATTTCCTGGGCCCTCAAACTACCCTAAAAGGAGGGAACTCACCAACCATTTTTTTTTTTGAGGCAATAGCCAATGTTTAAGGGTACCTGGAGTCTCCTTCCTTGAAAAATGGTTGGTCATTAACCAAACTAATGGGGCTGCTGGCTTAGGCTCTTCGAGTCACTGGATCTTCCATGGAGTTCTTGGTACTCAGCAAAGAATGAGGGAATGACCCCTGTAAACCATCCCCTGTGTTTTCCTTCAAGGGATTCGCTAGGTTCGTTCCCAACACCCTAGGTCATTCTCTGCTGAGCACCAGGAAGTCTTTTAAACAAACAGATGAGTCAGAATCAAAATCGATTGGGATTCAAATGGTCTACCCAGAACCGTGTACAGGATTGAGAAGGATTTGATTGTCACTCACCGTTCTTTTTGGGGATTTTTCCCAACTCAAAAGTCGATCAGTTCACCGGTCTAACCAAACTGCCACTTTAGGAATCTCAAGGGCCGGCAGGTGACCGTTGGGTTGGTTGCTGGCTTTCAATGAGCCCAATTGAGCACCCCGCTGCGGGGGTCTCAATGGCTGTGCCGGAAATGAACTGGAGCATCTGGGAGAAAATGAACCAGCCCCTCCAAAACCTGGGTCGTTCTTAGTGGGCCGACCCCGAATTACTTGGCGACCGAAAAACTTCCGTTGGTGAATATGTCCACTGGAAAAGTAAAAAAAACACATAAATAAATAAACATGTCCAATCGTAGAATTGCAGTGGGTACGGAAATGTGGCCCACAAAAAACAGGGTATACGCAGAAGCTCAGGTTTCCTGCTTCTGTGTCACAAGGATCCCCTTGTTTGTGGGACACCCTTTTTGGGAAGAAGATGGGAATCCTACACTTGGGAAGCAAGCACACACTGGCTTCGCGTTGGCTGTGAGAAGCGTGCAGGGACTTTTTGTTTGAGAACTACAAACAAGGAAGATGTTACACGACTGAACCTCTCCTAACCTGACCCTGGCCTATGTTTTGGCACATGTTCTCCAAAGAAAACCTTGGAAGGGACCATGTATGGACAATACAGATTAATGTCAGGATACGTCGGGATGTAATCGACGCGCTTCTCAAGGACGAGGAACTGACCCCTTCAGGCGGTGTGTTTGTCGTTGCCCTGAAAAGAAGCATGGCTTGCATGTGGCCAAGTTGGCAAGTGGCAAATCAAGGGGTCACTGGATTCGCAATGCACTGGTCTCCATTGAAACTGAAGGGAATAAGAAAGCCCTGTCAATTGCCGTGGTACGCGCTAACACGAGCTAAGGCTCTTGGGGAACGTGTATGCATAACTTGGGTTGGGCCGACCCCTACTGGCGCCCCCCCCCCCAATTATGAGGAAAATCCATGTGTATCTGAGCCCTGAAGAAGGCGAGAAACAACCATCACGGCTTCTCAGGGCCGGGCGCGGAATACGAATCAATCAGGTGTTGGCTACCTAAACCACCAGTTTACTAAACCCGTCCCATGAATTACATGTCTTTGTTTCTGATGAACACCCATTAAAAGGGGGTTGTTCCCCGATTAATCAACCAAGGGTTTACTAAACTGGGGTTCAACCATAGTAGGTATAACCCTTCGCCACTTGAAATGCTTCTGGTTTTTATATCTGCAAGCCCTTGGTGACCCTGCAAGACCAGGTAAATGGATCCAATGAGGTTACCGCCCAATCAATGAAGCATGGCGCACATTTTGATCACGGACTCGTGAAGTATACCCCAAGTTGCCATGGGTTCCCTTGCCGGAAAATGAGCTCGCTCCAAAATTCAAAGGTGCACATATCTCGAATCTGACTGCCTAGAGTCTCCTTCTGACCCGAAATAAAAATGGGTCCATGACCCGAATCATGATTTTTTGGGGAGTCTGACCAACTATTTTACCCTTTAAAAATGGGTCCATGACCCCATTACTCTTTGGGTTTCCCCATTTTTATTTCGGGTCCTTAGGGAGACGCCAGGAGGCCTCACTCTAAAAAGCGCCTTCCTACCCGAATTCTTCGGCTTCATTTCTAGGGGTCGCAACTTCGTGCAGGGCAGAGCTATTCCACCCGAAGACATGGCCCGAATTTTCGGCCGGAGCTTGGGGGGGCTGGCCTCCAAAGGGTCGGGAAAGGCCGCAAGCCTGTAAGGTCCTATCTTTGATGGCAGGCCTCTGGACGTCCAGTAGAGAGGTTAGAATAAGGGTACCGACTTTTTTCGGTACTCTATTTGAGGGGAACCCTCCCCCAAAAAAGGGTAAACGGGCACTACTGGGGGACCCAGCTCAAAAAATGGGTTAAATTGCAACCCAAAATGCCGAGGAAAAAAAGCCTGGCCAAAAAAAAAGCATGGGTTAAATTACACGCTCAACTTAAAACATGCCTAGATAGCCAAGTTGCTGTTTGTTTCACTCACTGTTGCGATCGTTTTTGGGGTTTTGAGTGCATGGACAAAAGCGAAAACGCAACTGGCGATCCAGGTGGGTTGAATTGGTGAGTTGAGTGTGGCTCAAAATTAAACAGGAGGGGCAAACCGCAGCTTTTGGTCCATGTTTCCACTTACCGATCAGGCAACCCATTTTGGAATTCCGGTTTTTTGAGCCACAGCCAGTGCCAAGGTTTTTAAAGAGCAGTGCTCGTCCAGTCCAGGTCGGTGGTCCAGTCCAGGTGGGGCGGCCGAAAAGTATCGCCTGCTTCAGGGCCTCCTGGGTGGCGATGTCCAGGTCGCGCACCTGAGAGGTCAAAGAGAAGCATGGGCAGTGTGCTGAAAAGTAGCGGCCACAAAAAACACGTCCGTTTTTAAGTGGCCTTTTTCGCCCACCATAATTTTGTGGGTTCCATATCCCAGGAAAAAAAAACACAACAACGGAGGGTCTTCCATTTGCTTTTGTCTTTTCTGTTTGTTTCGCCCATCAGAACTTTGTGGGGTTCCATATCCCAGGTGCAAAGAAAAAACGGGAGGGTCTTCCATTCTCCTTTTTGTTGCGCCCATCATAATTTTGTGGGTTCCATATCCCAGGGGAGAAAAAACAAACGAAGGGTCTTCCATTTGCTTTTTCAACTCTTGTTTTTTTCGCCCACCATAATTTTGTGTGGTTCTATATCCCAGGTGCAAAAGAAAAAAAGGAGGGTCTTCCATTTGCTTGTTTTCTTCTTTTTTTTCGCCCACCATAATTGTGTGGGGTTCCATATCCCAGGAATAACAAAACAAACAACAACGGAGGGTCTTCTTTTATATGTTTCTTCGCCCACCATAATTTTTTGGGGTTCCATATCCCAGGTGCAAACAAAAAAACGGGAGGGTCCTTCCATTTGCTTGTGTTCTCCTTTTTTTCGCCCACCATAATTTTGTGGGTTCCATATCCCAGGTGCAGAAAAAGGAAAAGCGGAGGGTTTAGGTAGTTCGTGGGGCAAGAACTCCTTGAGGGAATGAGGCTCGGTCCAGGTCGTCACCTTAGGTTCGCCTGAGGCAGTTCACCCACTTCTTTCAGCCTCCAACAATGTGGCTTAACCCAGTCAGTACCCGGAGTCTGCATGACCCTGTAAAAATTGGGTCATTGTCCAAAATAATGGGGTCATGGACCCATTTTCAAAGGGTCATGGAGACTCCAGTTAGTGGGTTTTCTCACGGCGTTCGCCACTTCCGAATAACTTCCCGCATCGAACAACCAAGTACGGCTCTGAGGCTCTGAATCATGGCAACCGGAGAACAGTCACTTGCAGAGGCTTAAGCCCCCTGGAAAATAATATGTCCAGAAGTGATAGATTCCCATTAAAGCCAAGTGGGAAAAATAAAAAACATTCTTCAGCAATTGGAAGATACACCCCAGTTCATTTTTAGGGGGGTGTCCATTTCTGGATTTCGCGGGAGTTCAGGCCACTAAAACGGAGGGCAACGCCCCTTATTCTAATAGCCCGCTTCCTGAGAGGATTGGCCAGAAAAAGTCTTGCTTTTATACATATATATATATATATTTACCCCTAACCATCATTGCGCCCTCCATTGAAGGGGTCAGGGTCTCCATTGGAAGGTTTTGGACCTGAAAAAGGGCCGTTTTGAGGACCCAAGCTGCTTAGGGTACCACTAAAACGGTTCAAACCTAAAAAGTGACTAAGGCCCAACTCAGGAAGTGAGATACACATTGATTTCTGCGGGATCAACATTACCCTAAGGTTCAATCAATCATCCGGGGTTTCCCCTATTCTCCAAAAGCCCGGCCTAGATAGCCAAGTTGCGATCGTTTTTTGAGTCACTTTTGCTGGTTGTTTGGGTAGAGTGCATGGAAAAAGCGATCGCAACTGGCGATCCAGGGGCCTTTTTGTTCAGCTCTCTTATGGCCTTAAGGCTCTGAATACAAAGCCTCCCGCCATGGACACAGTGACGCGGGACGTGGCCTGACGTGCAGACGGGGAAAACGAACCCCAAAAGGCAACCCATGGACCCTCGGTTTAGGGCAATTCTAGGGTCTTTCAACCATCGTTCTTTCCAAAAACCGGAGCCGTTTTCCCTGGGTTTCCAGAAATTTTCTAGAAAGATTCGGATCCTTGGAAAGAATGGAAATGGAAGGTACCCCTGCAGGGAATCTTGAAATGTCCAGGTCCATGCTGCTCAGGCGTTTCTAACCCAACCCCAGACACTGTCTCATCTCTGGGCTGCCCTCAGATCCCCTCCAAAAGTTTAACTTTTAGTGGGCTAATCGAAACTACCACTAAACACTAAAAGGCCAAAGGGCTAAGGGGATGGCTGAGAGCCACCAAGAATCTAGTTCTCCCTTCAGATGGCTCCCTTACTCGCCTATCGTGGGTTGCGACCACCTTTCTGGTTGCCCTAAACCCATCTGAAAAGGATACCGTGAACAAGCACCTAAACACAAGCATCAAAAGGGGTCCATTTGCTTTTAAGAAAAAGAACAGCAAGTATGTTCGGTAGTGATAGATTCTCTTACATCAACCGTTTTTTTGTTTTAACTTAAGCACCCTAAGGGTCATGACCCCTCCAATGCACACTGCTGGGCCTTCCAATGCACCACGGGTCCCGACCCATTCCTCCTGGGCCCGAACGAAAACAACCCATTAGGATTTGCCCAAAATTCATCGAGACCCGTAGGGTTGGACGTATTTTTGGGCCCATCAACTCGGGAAGTGAGTGGTGAGAGAAGTGACGCTTAGGGCAGATTCCCTTAAATCAACCTCTTCAAACGGCACAATGGAAAAAACCAACTCCAACGGGTCTCACCCCTCCAGCTTCTCAGCTTGACCGCGCGACTGAGTTGCTTCAGCGTAGAAATAAACCAAAATTGGCCTCCAAAACATGGGGGGAAAAACTTCGCCATGTTGGGCCTAGAAAACACAGGTGTCCCTGGTATTTACCACGGAAACCCAGGTTTTTCAAAAATACCCTAAGAAAAGTGGGTATTTGGAGTAGGGGGTAGGTGTCCTTTTAGGTTGGACATAGATGGATATCCCTGGTAGATGAGAAAAAACCACCAGGTAAACCGATCGGAATCGCCATCGGCTTTTCGAGCAAAACAACCAAAAAGGATACCTATGCTAGAAATTGTTCACCAACCAATTTGGGTCGCGATTCAACCAATTTTCGGCTCCGCTGCGACCCATGCGCTCTGCTGGAGTGGTGTAAAGAAGGGCATGTTGCTTCCAAAGGTGTCTTTGTCGAAAGACTGGCGGCGCTGGTAAATGATTACAACCACACTAAAACCAGACTATCTGTTTCTCATCTCTTCATATGTTTCAACTTGAAAGCCAGTTCGAGCAAAAACATGATGACACCCCCCAAACAACTGTGCGCATTTTACCAGAACACCCGGGTT
The DNA here is from genome assembly GCA_963377175.1 of Effrenium voratum. Taxonomy (NCBI): domain Eukaryota; class Dinophyceae; order Suessiales; family Symbiodiniaceae; genus Effrenium; species Effrenium voratum. The sequence goes on from CAUJNA010001446.1 coordinate 1,613,409, forward strand.
TTTGTCTTTTTTCTGGGTAGCCGAGTTGGGATCTTTTTTTTTCAGTCACTATTGCGATCGGTTATTGAGGTAAAGCGGATGGAAAGCGATCGCCCCTGGCGATCCAGGCCCTTGGCCCTTGAAACTGCCCAGTGCCCTGAAGAAACAGACACAGACAGGTCAGGTCAGCTTGGTCGGCTCACTTCCCAAGTTGACTGGCCAAAAAAAGCTTGAACTTTTTATTTACCACTAAAATGGTCTTTCCAAAAAGTTTAAAGTCCACCAACTCAGGAAGTGACTCGGGTGTCCGCGAAAGGTTTCAGTTCGATCCAAAAGCTGAGTCGACACCCAACGGACCCAACCGGAATCTGCGCATCCGCCTTCGGAAGGGAGACCTGCCTCGCGCCAAAAAAAAACCAAAAACGAAACGTGCGGAAAGTCGGGGAACGAGTTTTGCTATGCGAGGTAAGTGGCGACCTGGAAAGGAGGGATTTACCATGCAAAACCAGGTTTTTTTTATTTCCGAAATATCCCTGAAAAAGCGGGTGTTCGGACTAGGGGTACCTTTAAACATGGGCTACCCAAATTTGGGACAAATTCCCTTTTTTAGGGTAGATCGAGGGTTTGGGTACTTGGATGTCTTGGATCTTCAAGCCACGACAGGTAAGTAGGTCATGAGCATGGGAAGGGAACCAACCCCAGTTACCCTACTTATAGCTATCGCTATAACCTACTTACTATGTAGGTTGAACATCCAAGTATGGACTCTGGTTTCACTGGCTAGAGCCCATGAAGGACTTACAACAATGGCTTCAGTGAATATTATGTCCTGGCTACGAACCACCCTGATGTACGTTGCCCCTTTGCGCATCAAAGCAGGAGGGTCTTTTTGCCACCTGTTGTGAGAAAATTGGCGACCCCCTCAAAAAGGAATCCTTCACTACAAGGGGGTCGATCATTTTTCCACCAAAGGTGGCAAAAAGACCCCCTTGCATCAAACGGACCCTCGAAAAACTTCCAGTTTCAACTCAGTTGCTCAGTGACACTGGGAAAAAGGGGAACCTTTTTGGGGCTTGGACCATGTTTAGTGGGGCAGCCACCAAAAAGAAGGGGGAAATCATTGGTGCCACTGAAGAACTGAGTTTTCCTTATGCGTCCTTGGACAAAGCTGACATGTTTCATGGTTCCCTAAGGCAAGCCCAGTGCTACCAAAGGCAAGCCCCGCAAAAAGAAGGGGGACAAAGATCTCAGGATATCAGCCTCTGCTCATATGGCTTGATGTGAACATGGGGTTGTCTTAACGTAGGCATACCCCAAACAACAAATATGTGTCCTTAACCCCCCCAAGAAACAAAAAAAAACGGGGGGGAAACAAAAACCAAAAAAAAGAAAACACGAAACGAAAAGAAATGCGAGCTCAAATAAAAAACATATCTAAGCTATATAGGATTCTGAAAAAAAAAAACACTGGGTTTGCTTTTTGTTCACCCCGTTTCGCTCCGAGCCTTTGGTGGACATACTCTTCCAGCTTTCCAGCCCTTCCGTGGGGCTCCCTTTCAAACACGACAAATTGTTGCTCACTGGCTGAGTGGATGGCCCAGAAAAAGTCCAAACTTTAAACTTGCCACTAAAATGGTCCAGCCCCAAAAAGTTTAAAGTTCATGAACTCAGGAAGTGAGATGACAAATGGTTGTTTAAACCAAACTTAATGTAGAAGTGAGTTTTGCAAAACCTGTAGGCCCTCGGGAAGAGCCATCTATCAGCTGAGAAACGTCCAAATTTGGTCACCACAATAAATATCCAAACCCAAAAGTTGAAAGTCCAGGAACTCAGGGAGCAACAGGTTGTTTGGGTGTCTGTTGGAAGTTGCTCAGGGAGCAACAGGTTGTTTGGGTGTCTGTTGGAAGTTGGTACCCCTTGTTTGGTAGGGTTTTAAGGGGAAACCATTGCGACAAAAACACCATTTGGGGGGTCCTCTAAAAACACACACACACACACACACACACACACACACACACACACACACACACACACACACACGCACACACACTTTGTTGGCTGGAGGGAGAATGAACAGGGCTCCCCATATTTCCAAGCTAAACTCATCAACCCGATTGCAAGGGGAACCTCACCTTCGGCCCGACAGCAGTGATGTTTAAAACCAAACCAAGCAGTCGAAGATCTAGGAATCGAGGCCAGAAGAAATCCCACAAGGCCGCAAGCAACGGAAACCCTACCCTCAGGGTTCCACCCCCATGAAAAGAATGGCAAAGAGCTAATTTGGATTATGACAATCCTAGCTAAACAGTGGTTATATGAACCCAACCATTTGCTTTTTTTGTGGGAACTGGACAGCAGGGCTAAGCGGTCAGATTTCGGACTTTTCGAGAGCTCGAACCGGATCCTTGAAGGCTTGGGACTAGACGCGGGCATCCGGCCTCGTCTCTGCCTGGCGAGTGTGCCTTGTCTCTTTGCGCACACATCTCCCCCAATTCAGAAACAACATGGACTCAAAATACCCTGAAACAACAAAAACGTGTTGTTGCCCAACAAAATATGGGGTGAACTCCCTTGAATAAAGGGTAGATTGAAACTTTATTAGGGAACACTTTTCGGTTTGCAAGCACCAACAAAAACGCCCCAAACGAACCACAAGACAACCGCTAAAGAGCAATCAATTAACCTCCGGGAGACCGGCTGGATGATCAATATTCCATTTAGGACGTGGGTTGAACATCTAAGTATGCTACTTCCGCCTGGCTCAACTACACTGTATGCAACACTCGATTCCAGGTGACAACCAATTGGTCCGGAGTCTGCTCCGCTTTTGTCAGCCACGGCGCAACTCCAGAACAAATCATAAACCGGCTCTGCAGCAAACAGCATAGGTCTTGTTGGCGCTCACGGTAAATTCCTTCTCCTAGTAGGGGCATGAAGCAAATACTGCACAACTGCCTCATGGCCCTTCTCTGCAGCAACTTGCAATGGTGTGGCGCCCTGGTTGTTTGCCTTCTCTTCGTCAGCACCGGCATACAGCAAGCAATGCACAACTGCCTCATGGCCTTGCCCAGCAGCAAGATGCAATGGTGTGGCGCCCCAATTGTTTGCCTTCTCCGTGTTAGCACCGGCATGCAGCAAGCGATGCACAACTGCCTCATGGCCTTGCCCAGCAGCAAGATGCAATGGTGTGGCGCCCCGATTGTTTGCCTTCTCCGTGTTAGCACCGGCATGCAGCAAGCACTGCACAAATGCCTCATGGCCCTTCTCTGCAGCAACATGCAACGGTGTGGCGCCCTTGTTGTTTCTGTTCTCTTTGTCAGCAGCGGCATCCAGCAAGCACTGCGCAACTGCCGCATGGCCCTGATCTGCGGCAACATGCAACGGTGTGGCGCCCTCGTTGTTTGCATTCTCTTTGTCAGCACCGGCATCCAGCAAGCACTGCAAAACTGCCTGATGGCCCTTCTCTGCAGCAAGATGCAATGGTGTGGCGCCATGTTGGTTCCCCTTCTCTTTGTCAGTACCGGCATCTATCAACAATTGCGCAGTTTGTGCATGGCCCTGCGCGGCAGCAAAATGCAACGGTGTGGCGCCCCGGATGTTGGCGGACTCTTTGTTGGCTCCGGCGTGCAGCAAGCACTGCACAACTGCCTCATGGCCGTGCCAAACAGCAAAATGCAACGGTGTGGCGCCATGCTTGTTTGCCTTCTCTTTGTTAGCACCGGCATCTAGCAAGCACTGCACAACTGCCTGATGACCCTGCACTGCAGCAATATGCAACGGCGATCTGCCCAAGCTGTCTGCCTTCTCTTTGTCAGCACCGACATCCAGCAAGCACTGCAAGACTCCCAGATGGCCGCTTGAAGAAGCATTAAACAAAGGTGTCACAAGTGTGTTTCCGCCAGCAGCATCGGGATCATGAGGCTTCTCCAACAGCTCTATCACGTGGTGTGTGTCGTTTGTGTTTGTCGCTTGCAATAAGTCGATGCCAGTTGCCAGACCGTCTGCTCCACCTGTGGCTGCTTCAACATATTGCCGTTTGATGGCCGTCAAACACTCAGCATTCTCTAACGGACTCTCAGGGCCCAACATGCCCAGGTCGCCAGCCAGAGCGAGCTGCCTAAAATTCGGCAACAGCAATCCTTACTTGATCAGTTGCTAAGGGGAGAAAGAACATCACCATGGACCATGTGTGAATAAAAAACACGAACAAAGGAAAGCTGGATGCCAATAGGAATTGGGAATCTCCTGGCGATGTGGCGTCGTAACAGGTCAAAAAAACAATCCGAATGTTCCTGTCCACGCAGCTCGTCTTGCCACCGGGAATACTCCGCCGTCGTCATCACATCCGTGCCATCTAGCAAGCGAACGCATGTCATGTTCGTGAATCGGGCACTGCGCTTGACCTGAATGCGTCTGCGTCACACATATGCTCGCTGGCTGGCAACATGCAGTGCATTCAGATGGTACCTGGATCGCCAGTTGCGATCGTTTTCGTTCCATGCACTCAAACCCCCTAAAGCCAGCAACAGTGACTGGAAACAAGCAGCAACTTGGCTATCTAAATAAGTTGTGTTGGGGTTGGCCTGCAAATTCCATGAGTTCAAAGCTTATCCCCAGAGTTGAGGGCACCTGAATTCTCCATGACCCTGGAGTGCATTCTTAAGATGGTAGTTCCTTGGTCGGCGTTGGAAGAAGAGCAGAAACATATGTTTTAGCAGTTCAGTGGTTGGATTTCAACCACTAAACCGCAATCAGCAAAACATCGAGAAAACAAATGTTTACCAAGAACAACAACAGGGATCCTTACATTATACACGTTTCCTTTTATTTTGGTGTTCAAAAAGGCATGTTTCAAATGGTTGCAAAATGGAGATCTTTTAAGGAGCCCTGAACAATGGTTCTTTCTTGTCCAACCCCAGGCCACCCAGGCCACCCAGGCCGCTATGCCGGGCCGCGGAACCCTTTAAGGCGGCTGTGGCACCCGACACAACCCCATTGATCTTTGTTCATGATGTCAACCCTTTGCCAAACAAAAACAATGGCTCCCTTGAAAAATCCGAGAAAAAATATAAAATAAATATTAATAATAATAATAAACTTTCAACAACAATACCCTGACACGTCTTTGGAATAGGTGTAATTTTGTTGGGATCCCGTCAAGCACAGATAGAAGAACCATCCGGACAAATCCACATCCGGCGGACTCCACAGAATCATACATTCTATGTTTCATGTTTTGTCTACATGAACCCTACTACTCACAAGCATAGGGTGAGTTGCAACCCGAATTTGTGTTGGTTGAGATTCGAGACATGGCCATGGGTCAAAATCCAAATCGCACCCCCAGTGAACATCCCAATCCAACCACTAACATCCCTGTTCTAAAACGGGTGGTGATTTCACCTACCAACCAAAATGGGATCCCAAAACGGCTTTGAGCCACAGCCACATGGCTGTGGGTCAAAAACATGTTCCCAAAATGGAACCCTGGTAAGTGGAAACATGGACCAACACCTGCGGTCCCCTGGTTTGATTTTGACCCATACCCACATGCTGCCGCGGCCGGGAAGGGGAACAAACAAAAAAAAAAACGCGCCCAGCGCGAGAGCTTCTCCCACCAGTCGCCTCGGCGGCGCCTCGGCTCATTTCTTTGTCGAGATGGGTCGATGGAAATGGATCAAAGACCCAGTGACCCTGGAAAAACAAGGGACCTGGTTAGCCAAGTTGCGATCGCTTTTTTCAGTCACTGTTGCGATCGGTTTTTGGGGTAAAGTAGATGGAAAATAACAGCAACTGGCTAACCAGGGAACCCTGTTTGGGGAAGACCATTTTTGGTGGACATGGTGTTGCCTTGTATGTATCACTAAAAATGGTGACCAGCCATAGTTCTAGGGGTACCTTGCCAAACGACGACTTCCGATCGAGTGGATTGGCTAAAACAAAGCAACCAACAACGTCTCAGTTGTTCAGTGACTCTGAAAAAAAGGAACCTGGATCGCCAGTTGCGATCGTTTCTTTTCAATGCACTTTACCCCAAAAACCGATCGCAACAGTGGCTGAAAAAAGCAGCAACTTGCCTATCTAGGAACCCTTTTTGGGGAAGAAAGTGGGGCAGCCACCAAAAAAACGGAAAATTAATTGGTGCCTTTGAACAACCGAGAAACCCAGCCACAGTAGCAGCCAAACCAATGAGCACAATTCCCCGGATTGGCCAACCGAAACTTCAAGAACTCTCTCTCACCACTCACTTCCCGAGTTCATGGGCCAAAAAAAACGTCCAACCCTAAGGGTCTCGATTGATTTTGGGCTCTCAAAATGGGTTGCTTTTGAGGTGCATTGGAGGGATCATGACCCTTAAGGGAAACATGTTTGTTTGCTCCAAATAGGCAACTCAATGGACCTCTCCCATCTTTTCTCGGATTCGATCGGCCTTTCGACTTGCGCCACCAAAAAAACTCTGTGGCTGACCTACCTCAAAACTCGAAAATGGAAATTTGTCATACACCCACAAATTATGGGGTGAAAGTCCAACTTTGAGGTTAGTTTGGGGGTCCGGGTAAACCTTTTCCCTTCATATTTCGCCACGGTACCAGTGTAGACCGTTCAGGATTGTCATCATCTAAATTGATTCCTTGCCATTTGTAATGCGGGTTGAACTCTAGGGTTTTCGAATATTGGCCAAATATAATGACCAAAACAGGAAAACCAAAAGGTCATGAGGTCAGTTTGGAACAACTGAGCAAATGGAAGACCTAGCCAAAAGTGAGAAACTCACTTCCTGAGTCGATTTGCCAGGAAAAGTCTAAACTTGTTCTTTACCTCTTTACCGCTAAAATGTGTCTTTTTCAAATAATGGAGCATGGTCCCCGAACCATGCTTCAAGAATGCATCCGTGCCGGAAAACAATCGCACCCGTTGACGGCAAGGGGATTTTTTTCTTCTCCACCTACCCGGCTTTTGAGTATGACTCAACTGGTCCTTCCGAGTTGAAAGTCCAACTCGAGTGAGGGAAAGACACCTCTCACCAAATCCGCCTCGCGCCAGGGTGGGGACCCCCAGTGTGTTTTTAAAGTTCGGGTGTTTCATCCAGCCCCTGCTAGCCCAAACCTAAACAGGCGATTTTAGAAATGCAAAAAAAACAGGATTTTTGGCTCACAGAAGGGCTGTTGATTTGTTTTAGAAACCGGTGCGTTTAGTGGATTTGGTCCGTCAGTAGTTTGACACACATCTGTTTGGTGCCTGTTTTCTAAGGATACCCTGTTCAGGGTCCAAATGCTTTTGGCACATGCCCATGTCTTGGCCCACAAGAAAATGTCATTTTCAGAAGAAAAAGAAAACAACATGTGCGTGGGTGTGTCGTTTTTTAGGGGGCCTCCAAAAAAAGTTGGCCTTCTTTTGGTTTCCTTTGAAACCAAACAAGGGTACCGAGCCTCAGAACAAAGGACACGCCCATGTTCTGTTTCTGGCAACCGTGTTAAGTCTACCCCAAAACAGGTCACAACTTGTTTACCACTCTCAGTCATCCAGGCTGATTGGTTTACAGTCAGCACCCTAGCTGACCGGCAAACCCCTCGAAACACTCAAAGTCATGACCCTTCTTGCTTTTTGTTGCTTCCTGTTCGCAGTTTTGGTTCTTCTTCTTCAATTGTTGCTTTTCATAAGACTTACTCATGATACCTTCAAACTAGCCATAAACAAAAAACAACAGGTGGAATTCACTAATCCCATAACTTTGGGTTGCAACTCACCCTTTCAGTTCAGGAATGGTGAGGCTCGGTACCCGAACCCTCAACCTTCCCTTAAACATGGGTCATACTGTGGATGGACGAAGTCCTGCACCACCTAACAAACCCTGTTTTCTCATGATTCCCCTGTAAATACCAACAAGCAATGGTTTCCCATGGTTGCAAAGTGGTGCGAAATGGTTTTTGTCCATCCACAGTAGCACCCCCCAAAATTTTGTGGACTTGGTGAAATCCCCGTATTTTCCAGCTGGTCGTGTTAGGGTGGTAGGGGTGAAAAATCCCATGTTTACCTAGGGGTAAATGTACTACTCTTGTTGGTTCCCTTGTTCTTTTTTTGGGTTCCTTCATATATGTGGGTTGGACCAAATTTCTTTGGAAAGCAGGGGTTGATTATTATTGGGGCGTGTCCAATTCCTTTTAGTGGTTGGATTCAGACCACTTTTGGAGTTGGAACACCCCCCTAATGGGACGGGTAAACAACCAAATCCTGGGTCAACATTTCTAGGGGATGTTCCCCTCCAGTGGTCTGATTCCAACCACATCCAGGAACACCCCCCTATTCATAAACAGGGATCCTTACATTATACACCTGAACATTGCAACTTGCAAACGGTGGTATTCAACTTCATTTTGGCGGAAAAAAACAGCCACATGTAACTCAAATGGATGGGCAAAACAATTGGATATATTTTTTCTGGAGCCCTGAAATAAACTGGTTGGTTGATGGGGTCAACAGTACTTCCGCCCCCCCCAAGCGTCTCCGTCTTACGCCTGCGATTCGGACTTCGACCCCCTCGAGGAATCCGATTGGGACTCCGCGCTGGTGAGCTCCAGGGCGCGGGAGAGGCCTTCCTGCGGAGGGAATTTCTTTCCCCGGGGTTCAACTTGTCCCCATTAAACATCTCTACTCTTGGTATGGTAGCAAAAAACTATGTTTTTTGCAGAACCCCCAATAAAAATGAACAGAAAAAAAAAACAAAAACTAAACAACATGCCAAGAACAGCGAAGTAAAACAAAGGTTGACCCAATTTAGATGATGACAATCCTTATATAGGTAAAGAATGGTGGCGAAATATGAACCCAACCATTGTTTTGTTCAACGGTTGTTTGAGCCCCAGGGCTAAAATTTGCAATATCCAGGGCGTTGGGAAATAGAACAAAAAAGAGGAAGAAGTGTTGGCAATACTAAAATTGAAATTGTTGGGAACTGCCTGGAGTCTCCTTCTGACCCGAAATAAAAATGGGTCCATGACCCGAATCATGATTTTGGGGAGTCTGACCAACCATTTCTAAAGGGTCAGAAGGAGATTCCAGGCACCCTAAGGGTTGTGGTTTTGTGCCAATCCCCAAAATGGGGGAAGTTGTTCAGGGCCTTGGAGGAATTGGTCGCTATGGGTTCTCCATTGCGTCCGGGGATCTGCATTGAAAGGGTCCTGACCCTTGAGGCAGTGCCATCGAGGGAAATGATCGGCGGATCGGCGATCGGCTGAAATAAACAAAAAATCCACCTGGACCCTGACAATTCCCCTAAACAAACATGGGTCGGAGCTCACCCATGCCAGATGCTTTTGTTTGGGGGGGGGCTATATGTCCAACTTTTCTGCTGGCATGTTGAGGTTTTGAATCGGCCCTCAACGCAGTGCTGAACATCTAGCCCTGGTTGGTTCATATCTGGGCTGTCCTCAGATCCCCCGCTAAAAGTTTGACTTTTAGTGGGTTAAATGGACATCCAACCACTAAACACTCAAAGACTAAAGGCTAAGGAACCGGATGGCTGGGAGCCACCAAGATATGAGTGCTTCTCAAAAACACGGACTCTACGACATGTTCTCCCCCTTGGCTTCCCTTGAAAAAATGTGTCCAAAGGGGAGTCGACCATTGGGAGAACCACCCATGTTTCACCACCTTTAAAGCCATGCATTTTTTCTGATTGTTTTTTTTTTTAAACTAGCAATTTCCAATGAGATCAGAAGTGGGAATCTTGACCTTCGGTTCTCATTTTTCACCACCATGGTATCCCGTTCAGGATTGTCATTGTCCAGATGGGGTCCGCCATTCTTTTCACCGGGGTTGAACCCTACGGCTCGGTTAATGCTAACCCCGGATTAATAAATAAACCCCTGGTTGATTAATAGGGGGGTGTCCCCTTTTAGTGGGGATTCATCACTTTTGGAGGGAGCACCCCCCTAATAGTGGGACGGGTTTATTAATCCTGGGTCAACATTACAATTTACGAATGACTGGTTTAACCAACTAGGGAGGCTTCTTTACGCGGGTTATAACCAAACGGTTGCCGTTACAAAGTTACAACTTGCGAGTTTGGTTGAAGAAAGTCTATGGGTAGTCTCACTTCCGAACGAGATGGGCCCAAGACAGCTCAATAACACTTGTTGGGAAGTAAAATGGTCCAAACCCAAACGCTCCCAACTACTCCCTGGGCCTTCGAAAAGAGTTGATATTTGAGGGCCCTGTCCCATTCAGGGTCGAAACGTTTCGACCGGGTCCTTTTGCTCAGCGTCTGGGAAACCCAATAAGTGACAGCCCAAAAATCGATCGGAGCTCGATCGCAAGGGTCGTGACGGGACCCAATGCACCTGGGCTCTATGGAGAACCCTGACCCCATGGCCGAAAAAAAGCAACTCGTTTTGAGAACCCCAAGAGAGTGGGGACCCTTAGGGCGGAAGTAGTTGTATGGGTATCTCGATCAGTGGCCTTTGTGGGACGCACCTGGGTTCCAAACGCCGCCCATGAAAAAAAACAAGGGGACCTAATTTGGAGGATGATCCTAAGGGTAAACGATGTCAAACATCTTATTGAATGCACCCTATGGTTCCGTTCCGCCTCCAAGAAAAGACTGGCAACGAACAAACAAAAACAATTCGGACATGACGATCCTTACCTGGATAGCCGAGTTTCTGCATTTTTCAGTCACTGTTGCTGGTGTTTGGGGTAAAGTGGATGGAAAAAAGCAATCGCAACTGGCGATCCAGTTAGGTAAACAATGGCTGCTGTAGTCTAAGATGGTTTCCAGTACCCCCAAACCGAGGCTGCCTCCAGAGATCCAAGGGATATACAGCCACTATATAGCCACTACTGTGGATGGACGAAATCTATTTCGCACCACGTTAAAACCACGGGAAACCACGGTTTGTTGGTATTTTCAGGGGAATCATCATTCTATGGTTTCTCAGGTGATGCTGGATTTCGTCCATCCACAGTATGTAAGGAGTATCTACCTCAACTTATGCGTATGTTTCAGGGTTGAGTTGCCACCAATAAGCCGCGGTTGGGGGACCGTCCGTAGGCCGTTCAGGATGGTCCTCATCTCCAAAAAAAGTCCCCTTGGGCGTTCTTTTCAGGGGGGGAGAGGGAACCCAGGGATGTCCCAAGGCCATGCCACTATGCCCGTCAGGTGGATACAACACCCCAGTGTATGGAGGGTGTGCCTTCTACTTTCACCCAACGGTACTGCAAATCGCTTTGAACATGTTCACACACTCTGGAGGGTCCAATCCGCTACCGCACCCACGAAATGAGTCGCCATGGGAACATTTGGCATTTTGCGATCGCTTCTTCAGTCACTGCTGGTTGGGGTAAAGTGGATGGACCCTATAACTCTCGATTGATTTTGGGCTCTCAAAATGGGTTGTTTTCTTTCGGGCCCATGAGGAATTGGTCGGGACCCGTTCTGCGGCCCCTTATGGGGTGTGCATTGGGTCCCGGGGTCATGACCCTTAGGGAAGAAAACAAAACGATCGCTGGCGATCCAAGCATCGATTGCCCATCCTTGGCGCGCATCAGCTCCTCCACTTCCTCGCGCCCCACGCGGACAAATTTCCACGGGTCCACGTCAAGGGGATTGGGAGGCGACGGTTTCACATGGAACCCGACCACAAAAACACCGAACATGGAAGCCGAAACAAAAAAAAAACCAGGCCATGTGTAGAGGAAACTCCCATTTTGCCATGTTAGCTTGTAGGGTACCTGCACTCTTCTCCGTTTTCCGAGCCCAGTGTTCAAGACTTGGTGCGAGAGGTAGGGAATGACCGAGTCCGGGTGAGAATGAAGCGGAAGGGGATTCCCGTAAAGGAAAATGTTGCTTTGAAGGTGTGGGGAAAAATCCATTCTCAAGGGTCGTTTGAGGGTCCAAGGTGTGCTTAAAAATATGCCCAACAAAAGGGGCTCCTGTAGAAATCTCATGCTTCTCGTTGGGAAGCTAGCTTAAAATAAACTGCCTAAGCTCCAGCAAGGACCCTTGATTGAAGAAGTCAGGACTGTCAGGTTGTCAACCCTGCACTAACAAAAGGGATCGGCATTTACCCTGGAAAACCGATCGTTGTCCAACAAATACATCTAAAACATGCTGTGTTTGGAGAGGTTGTGGTACCCCCTACTCCAACTACCCACTTTTTAACGGGTATTTCTGGAAAAGCCAGGGTTTCCTCCCTTTTTAGTCAAGGATGAACATTCATTTCACAGCCTCAAAACATTGTGGGTATTTGGAGCGTTGTGGGGGTGCTCAATGATTCACCTCTTTCAGCTCTGGGCGCCCTCGCCTTCGCCATCTTTTGGAAGTGGAACCAGGTTTTGCTCCTCAGCGAGCTTTGCTTGCTAGGTCCTCCACTAAAGAGGTTAGAATAAGGGTACACGATTTTTTTCCGGTAGTCTGTTTTAGCAGGGGAACCCTCCCCCAAGAAAGTTGGTGAGAAAGGGCACTACTGGGGGACCTAGTTTGTGGCGCGGACTGAATCAAATTCACCCGGACACACGCCCCAACAGGGAAACAAAAAATGGGTAAACACCCGGACCTTGTCCCAGCGGATTTCTACGGGCACCTTTTCTAGTTGTTTTTTTTTTTTGAAGTGGGAACATGGCAAGGCTCATAGCCCTACTTTCTGTGGATGGACAAACAATGCTTTTCACAGAAACCTGAACGCAACTCCAGGGGAAGCCTCAAAAAAACAGTAGACTTCTGATCAGGCGGATGCTGCCAAGGGCATTCCTTCCCACGATCGCATCGATTAAGCTTGATGAACTCGCAAACTTGTGGTTTGGGTCCCGCCACACCCACACCTACAGCCACACCCACACAAAGCCCACAGCCACAGCCACACAAAACCCACACACACAAATAAACACAAGCACAATCACACACAAACACAAACACAAACACAAACACAAGCACAAACACACAACACACACAAACACACAAACACAAACAAACACACACACACACACACACACACACAAACAAACACACACACACACAAACACACACACACAAACACACAAACACACAAACACACAAACACACAAACACACAAACACAAACACACAAACACAAACACAAACACAAACACAAACACAAACACAAACACAGACACAGACACAGACACAAACATAAACACAAACACAGACACAGACACAGACACAGACACAGACACAGACACAGACACAGACACAGACACACACACACACACAAACACAAACACAAACAGAAACAGAAACAGAAACAGAAACAGAAACACAAACACAAACACACACACACACAAACACAAACACACGCACACAAACACAAACACAAACACAAACACAAACACAAACACACACACACACACACCACACACACACACCACACACAAACACAACCACAAACACAAACAAACACAAACACAAACACAAACACAAAACAAACATAAACACAAACACAAACACAAACACACACTTGCCCCCATTCAAAAAATAACTCAAGGAGACCCAATTTAGATGATGGTAAACGCTGGTGGTATTCATCCGCGGCGCGCGCTGTCGTCGTTGTCGGGGTTTCGGAGCACCACCTCCGCTAGAGCTACGGCTGGATCTGGGGAGGGCGTTCTTCTGGGAGCAATAGGGCTCCCTGTGTGTGTATGTGTCTTATTGTTTGATTGATTGTTTGTTGTTTTTTTGTTTGTTTTTGTTTGTTTGGTTGTTTGTTTGTGTTTTGATTGCTTTTGATTGTTTTGCTTTTGTTTGATTGTGTGTTTGTGTTTTGATTGCTGCTGTTTGCTTTTGTTTGATTGCTCCTTTGCTTCTTTGCTTGTTGTTGTTTGTTTTTATTTGTTTGGTTGGTTGTTAGTTCGTGTTTGTGTGTTTTTGTTTGTGTGTTTGTTTGGTTGCATATTTGTTTGCTTGTTGGGTTGTTTGCTTGTTGGTTGGATTGTTTTTGTTTGCTTCTGTTGTTCGTTTGCATGTTTGGTTGGTTGGTTGGTTGCTTGGTTGGTTGTTTGTGTGCTTGTGTTTGTCTATGTGTTTGTGTGTTTGGCCTTACGGCTTCAGAGCTCCACTGGAAGAGTCTTTTGGACCTCAATGCCACAGGGGCTTGTTCCCGTTCCAAGGGAAGAGCCTTTTCAGAGGATGGCGAACTTGCACACCTTTGTCTTCGATTGGCTCGTGTTTCAGAGGGCCTCTCTGTGTTCTGAACATGTCAACGCCATGGCTGTGGTTTCCCTTTACCACAAGGGGGCTCCCTCCAAAGAAACGCACACCCAGAATTCCCCTCTGACCTTCCCAAGAGGAAGCTCTGAAAAACTCACCTTGGTCCAACATGTCTTCTTTGTGGCCTTGGTTGTTTTTGCGCTACCCTTGGTAGCCCCAAACAAAATCACGGGGCGAATCCCCAATTCTTTTTTCTCTATGTCACTTGAGGCTCGCTCCAGGCGTGTGTATGTGTGTGTTGTTTGTCGTTTTACAGGAGCTGTTAAGGACCCCCCTGCTAAAAGTGTTCTTAACTTTTTGGGGGTTTAGTGGAAAACCCTTCACTTGAGTTCAACCAAAAAGTTAAAAAGTCTCCAGGTCCCTTGCCCAATAGCAATTAAGCAACTTCCCAATGGCTACGTGAACCCACACAATTCCAAACTTGGTTGCTTTGTCATCCCCTGCTAAACGCTTTTCACTTTTAGTGGTTTAATGGAAACCCATTGATTGGCAAAAAGCTAAAGTCTTAACATCCAATCAAAATGCAAAGTAAACGTGGTTGGTGAATTGCTCCCCCAAAAATAGGGCTCCCAAAGGCTCCAGTTCGATTCGTTTAGGGAACTCAAACCGCCAGATTTTGAGACCCCAAACACCGGAGTGGGGTGTTTAATGGAGCGGTCGAGGAGTCCTCCCTTGAAAGGTGCAGGAGCCCCTGGGCATGGCGTTTAATGGTCCACTTGAGCCCTCAAATTTCCTTTCACATGGGTGATAGCAACCCAAAAGTATGGTTGGCGACTTCCCTTTTTTGTGGCTAGTTCTTTCGGGTGCTTTAGTTGGCTTATGACCCTGGTTCCAACCTACTTGCGAAGTATATAGTTTGACATCCAAGTGCCACCATGGCTTTAATATGTTTGCACCCGAAACTGAGATCCGGGAATCGACCCCATCAGAACAAAAACACGTTGCCCCCATTCTGTCCAGTGGCACAGGCTTCCTTGGACAAAAAAACACAAGTCTAGCCTTGGACTTGAATATGGGGAGAGTCAGTACAAAGACCATCAAAAAAATACCCTTCTGAAACCATGGGATAATTTTCACCCAGACTTTTAAGTCGCCAAAACTCATGTTTCAGGCTAGGAGGGTCCAGGCACCCTCCCGGGCCGATTTTCCAGTGCCAAATCCCCTAAACCCGCTGAAGCCATGCCACTCGAAAGAACTACCCATTAAGGGAGTTCACCATGTTGGTTGGCAAGAAGCCATTCTTGGAGCCTCACAGTTTCAGGTCCCAAACCTTCCAATCGAGGTCCCAGCCCCTTGAAAATGGAGGGTCCGATGATGCTTTGGAGTTGGATTTTCGTTCAGGGTCCGGATGCCAGGATTAGAGTTAGGACCAGTTATAGAATGTATACTTTATTGTTTGCTTCACATGGAGTCACTGGTAAAATGTAAGATGTGTACCTGGAGTCTCCATGACCCTTAAAACATGGGCTCATGGACCCATTTTTCTAGGGGTCAGAAGGACTCCAGGTATAAGTCCACTTCAGGTGCCTTTTTGGTTGGGGGCGGACAGCAGGTCCCTGGGCCCGCCTCTGAGCTGATGGCGGGGGGCGACAGCACCTGGAAAAGGAATGCGGATGGACGGAATCCGAGGCCGCTTGAAGCCATGGGAAAGCCAATACTCGGTTGCGAAATCTGCGAAGCCCTGCTAAAGGTTTAACTTTTAATGGACAAACCCATTAGTTGGCAACAAGTTAAAGTCCTAACATCCAAGCAAAATGCAGCAAAGAATAGGTAGTTACAGGGGAATCGAATCATCCCAAGCTTTGTTGGGTGCAGAATTTCGTCCATCCACAGTAGGGGCGGGGTAAAAATCCAAGTTTTTTTCTCCATCAACCCTGGAAGGCTGATATCAGAAGGGTACCAACTTTTTTCGGTCGTCCATTTTAGGGGAACCCTCCTAACCAAAAAAAACGGGTGAGAAAAACGGCACCTAGCTGGGGGACCTAGAATTGGTTTCCCAGTGCCTCCAATTCAAAGGGGTCGACTCGTCGAATCGAAGGCACGTCTTAGACACGCCGGGCCTGGGTGTCCCGCAGGTCGCCTTGCACGGAGAGAATCAAGTGAGTCTCCTTCTGACCCCTAGAACAAGGGGTCATGAGCCCTTAATTTTGGGGAGTCTGACCCCGAGACCCTTTCTCAGGTGGATTTGAAGGGAAATGAGCGGGGAATTCCCGGACCCGAAAGAACTACCCAGAAAAAAGGGAAGTCACCAACCATATTTTTTAAGTTGCTAGAACCCAATTTAAGGCAAGTTTGAGGGTTCAGCTGGACCATGCACTTCCATTTGCTTAAGCCCCCGGGGGCAAAAAAACAGAAAAAACATAATTCCAGTGGTGATAGATTCCCTGTAAAACCAACAAGGGAAAATAAACAATATTATTAAGCAAATGGAAGTTAAACACCATGCCCACTGGTACTTTGTGGGTTCAGTTGCTGCCGTTGGGTAGTGGGAGGGCAACAGCGTCCAAGGGATTGGGGGGCATTTTCCCAATGCTCTAGAGATTGACTCCTTCTTTTCAACCATTATTCTTCTTTCCAAAACCCGGATCCGTTTTTCCTGGGTCTGGTTTCCTGAAAAGATCCGGATCCCTGGAAAGAATTCGGAAATGGAAGGTACCCCTGGAAATTCCCTATAAAGCCAACAAGGGGAAACTGCTCACTGGCCCCTGTCGGACTTGGAAACAGGTGATCACCTTTTGGGCCCATGCTCCTCACTTCCCTCTGACCCAAAAGCGTCCAAAGGATGGGGGGGGAAAAGGATCCCAAGCGGCACCATTCGAAAGCCTTTCAGGCATCCGGCGCAAAGTTTCCGTATGCCCCAAATTCCCGGCCTTTTTTTGGCTAGGTCCTCCAGATTTGAGAGGTTAGAAGAAGGGTACCCGATTTGTTTTCTTCTGTAGTCTATTTTAGTAGGGGAACCCTCCCCCAAAAAAGGGGTGAGAAAGGGCACTACTGGGGGACCTAGTTGGGGTTGTGGAAAACCGATCGGTTCTCCAACGGGTTAAATACCCGGAGCCTCAAAATTCCCACGACGTACTACCCCAAAACCATGGACGTTCATCCCATAAATGTGAGCCCGCAACCCATTTTTTATGTTGGTACTTGGGGATTGTCTTCTTTAGAATTGGTACCCCTTTGTTTTGGCAGGTGTTCAAGGGAAACCCATCGTGATTAGAGTGAGGCCCAGTTATAGAATGCATATTATATTCCTTGCTTCACATGGGGTCACTGGTAAGATGTAAAATGTATCATAGGTCTACCCCAGCCATTTTTCAGTTGGAATGTTGTGGGTTCAGGAGGTGCAAAGCGGCTTGGGTCTGGGCTGGCCATCTTCGGCCTCAGGTGGCACCGCGAGACTCCGTCGGTCGATCCCCAAAACCGAAACCTACGTGGGTGTTCGGCGAAGCTAGCAGTGGTTCGCCACCTGGGTTGCTCATTTCCCGAGTTGATGGGCCAACAACAAGTTCAAACTTGTTGCTTGCGATAAATTCGCCAAGGTCGCCAATGTAGTATGTTGTAACAGTAACCTTTCAGCTGTAACCCGCTTTGTTCAGCCTCTTTGAGTGAGGTAGTCATATCCTAGTTGAATCGACCATCCAAGTAGTTTGTCTTCTTGCGGCGAGTGAGAGAGCTGTCATTCTAGTTGAGTGCACTGCAAAACCTGTTAAACATCTAGGGAAGGATACCAGTAGGTGCCTGGACCGTCGTAACATACTTTAAAATGGGACATACCCAAAATGATGGTTGGTGCCCTTGGGGTCCAGGAACTTAGTTCGGGGTATAGCCTTCCTTGGCTTGGCTGAACATCCAAGCAAGGTCCAGGTAAGCCTTCCTTCCATCTGCTTAAGCCCCCAGGGGGAACATACATTGATATATGTCCAGTAGTCATAGAATCCAACTCTACAACCAACAAAGCCCCCAGGAAAAAATAGTTCCAGTAGTGATAGATTCTATGGAAAGACCAACAAGGGGCTTCTATTCCCCCCACCTTAAGGTGGGGGTCCGGGACCCAATTCCATATATATATATATAGTCTTCCCAAGAAAAGGGAAGACGGAACCATAAATGGAATTTAAGGGGTCGCCCCCTCCCCCAATTCCATTTTTAAGGGGGGTGGGAATATTCTTCAGCAAATGGAAGAAGAGACGCGCTCCACCTCTCCGACTCTTCTCTCAGGGCTCGGCTGCCCAGGGATCGCCGGCCAACCTGACGTGGCCGGGACCATTTAGCATCGAGGCTCAAAGGCTCCATAAAAAGTGCGGGGCAAACATTAGGCACCCGGACCCTCACAATTCCTGCTAAAATGGGTGAAAGGCCCCAACACTCTCGCAACTTTCCCTTAAAAGTGGGAATAGCTCCACAAAAAATCTCGGGTGAAATCCCAAATTTTTAAGTTGGTAGTTTGAGGGGTCCAGGTACCTGAGCCCGCAAACTACCCAATAGAAGGGATTTCGTTTCATAAGTGTGGGGCTTTGACCCATTTTAAGGGGAATCTTTTCAGGGTCCAGGTACCCAACATGAAACCCTGGTGAAAAAACATGCGGTTTGTGGGTGGCTCAATTTTGACCGATATCCATTGAAGAACGTTTTAGATACCTCCATTGGTTTTGGTGTTGGGCCAAGATGCAAGTTTGGGGCCGTTTTGACAGCCTTTCTTTTTGGTTTGCCCGAGAACAACCCACGCAAGAGTACCCCAAAAAAGACAAACCCATTTGAGGAGACTTCCTGGGTAGAGTCGGACCCCCCGCGTTGGAAGCGTCCTTTAGGAAAGGCGCCTTCTCCGGAAAAGGCGGTTTTTGTTCGCCCAATACTGTAGGGGCGTTTCGCCACCGCCAACCCTCCGGAATTTTGATCTCTAAGTTGGGGCTCGATGTTCTCCCCTTATTTTAAAAGGCCGAAGCAGATTTCGGACCCTTCATGCAAGGGGACCCAGAGATCTCCGTCAAGTGGACCTCGTAAAGAGCTTCTTTGGCGGCCGAAGACCTCCATTAGCTGTTTCGTCTTGGGCAAAATGTCGTATATGTCCCTTCACAACTTGCAATGTTGGGGCAAATCCTTCCCCATTCTTTCCAGGGATCCTTCTTTCTAGAAACCCTCCGGAAACCCAGGGAAACGGATCCGGTTTTCGAACAGAACGATGGTTGGAAAGAATGGACCAGGAATCAACCCTTAGAACAACTCCTCCCCACCGCCGGCCGCCGACCGCCGATCCGACGTCCGATCCGACCGCCTGCGGGATCCAAGGCCCGCAGCTCCTCGCCTCGGACTCCACGGATGGGAGTTCTCTCGGGGCAAAAAATCCTACCTGGATGTATCCCATGGTTTTTGTTTGGTAATGACCAACCATTTTTTAAGGGTCAGAAGGAGACTCCGGGTAGGGGCAACGGCATCCGGTTTCTCGGGTTGACAACTTAAAGTTGTCCTCTTCTTTGTTAACGTCCTCCAGTAGAGAGGGTAGAATAAGTTGGTATCCGATGTTTTTTTCTGGTTGGTCTATTTTAGTAGGCGAACCCTCCCCCAAAAAAGGGTAAAAGGGCACTACTGGGGGATCTAGTTGTTCTTTTTTTACAGAAAGAAGAGAGGAACAAAGGGGCACCACTGGGCAACCCAGGGATAACACATACATGAAACCCACAAACCATCGGAGAAAAAAAAACACGGAACACACACACACACACCCACAAACCCCAAAAAAAAAAAAAAACGGCCACCAGAGGCCGTTTCCATGGACCCAAAAAGGCCATGGCCTCTGGACGTTACGTGAGGTTTCGTGGACCACTAATGTCTTGGAATCCCAAGCAAGTATTCCCTGGGGTTCAGTTTCCGCCATTAAAACAATGCTTGGGTTCATGTAGCAACAGTGGTCAGGGAGTGGTTGCTCATCTAACCTCAACAAACACCAAGGGCTCAAATCCAAATCCAAACCACCAATCCAAACCACCAATGCAAACCACCGGCTGACTTACAGCAACACCAAACATCAACGAATATCACCAAACAACCAAAGCAAGCTGATGGTTCAAGCCCCCGGGACGCGAAACTAATATATTTCAACCACGTGGTTGAAAAGTTACCCATGGTCATTCGGAAAGCCAATAAGAAGGATTTGTTTGGTAGGGGATGACATGATGACTTGGTTTCGTTCCACCCCTGGAATTTGGCTAAAGTGGGGGGGGCCTAATGTTGACCTCATATTAATTTGATAGGGGGGTGTCCTGGGTTTAGTGGGGAATCAGACCACTTTTGGAGGGGCCAAAACCACCCCCTTCTTAAGTCAACTGGTTTATTATGCTGGGGTCAACATTGCCCTTATCTTGAACCCTGAAGGGTTTTCAATGCAGTCCTACCTGAAATGGAGGGTCAACATTTGGAATATGGAGATCAACATATTTGAGATTCCAGCCACCAAATGGTCCAAAAAGTCCCTAAACATGGAAAATGTCTCGATACCACCTAAAATCCCTTCGATTCCCCTGTAAAAATAATAATCAAGCAACACCCTAAACATGGAAGATGTTGAGATCACCACCTAAGAAAAAACAAAACCCTGCAATGATGTAAATATAAACAAGCATTATGGCTTCATTCCCATGGTGTCAAGTTGCTGCGAATTGGATTTCGTAGTATCAACCCCCTCCACGTTTCCTTGCGCGTTCCGAGAAGCGCAAGGCCCAGTTCTCCGTCGCCAGGCGCTGGACCTGCCGCCCCGAGTGTTTTTTTTCGTCGGTTTCCTCTATGGACCCGAAAGAACTACCCGTGAAAAATGAGCGATTGCCAAGCAAAAGTTTGGAGGGTATAACCCGTGTTAAAGTTGGAATTGTTTGAGGATTCAGGGTTTCTTTCCGTTTGCTTTTCCCCCCCTGGCTCCGAACCTCTGAACTCGCAGTTGCGTCACGGTGGTGGACGGCGTGTAGATGCCCCCCTGGCTCCGAACCTCTGAACTCGCAGTTGCGTCACGGTGGTGGACGGAGTGTATATGCCCTCCCCTGATCTCCAAAGGTCCCATCCAGTCAGGACTGCGAAAATCGCAGATCCCTTCACTCCGCACGGGAGGACATAGGAAGAACTGCTCATTCGTGCAGTCACCTGGGAGACGCTCGAGCCCAAGGCGTTCCGCGTAAAGAACTCCACGGTTCGCTCCACGTCCTCTGCCTTGCACCACTCCCCTTTCAGGCCATGCAATCTGCCTGCCCGTCTCAAGGCGGCCGCCAGCAAAAAACTGAGAGAGAGAGAGAGAGAGAGAGAGCAAGGAATAATACAACATGTTCTTAAGCAAATGGATCGAATGCCTACAAGGGGAACTGGGATCTGGATCCATTTGCCCTCCCACAGTTGTTCACCTGCAACCTGACGTTTCTGCGGGTCCTGGTTTGGACCATGTTCCATGATTAGAGTTAGGCCCACTTTTAGAATGTATATTTTCTTGTTTGCCTCACATGGAGTCACTGGTAAGATGTAAAATGTATCCTAAGTCTATCCCAGTTTCCTTTTAAAGGGACCTGGTCTTCCATGTTCCTTGGTGGAAGGGTACCTGGCTTTGGGAACTTCAAGGCCTTGCCAGCCTAAAACCGAAAGGAACATGGCGAAGGGTTGCCTATAGTGGCGAAACGCCTGGAACCCACCTTCCCCCTACCTGGAGACTCCAATTAAGGTGGAGGGGGGTGGGGGGTCCGGGACCCAATTCCAGTTATCTTAGGTGATATCTACCCCCTACACCCAATACCCACTTTTTTCAGGGTATGATGTCGGCCCTCTACTAAAAAAGGAGGTATTTACCACCGAAAAACCAAGTTGTTCAAAAAATACCCTAGAACATTTGTGTATCTGGGGTAGGGGGTAGTCTTCCCCAGGAAAAAGGACAATGGAACCATAAATGGAATTTAAGGGGAAACCAACCTACAAACTTGGGCGATTCGCTCTTCTGGGCGGTCTGCCGTTTTTCCACGGCACGCAGAAAAATCGGCCAGTCATGCTACCGACACATTGCATGCGGGATGCTAAAAGTGATACACTTTTAGTGGGTGAAATGACCCCCCCGCATGACTTATTTGGGTGTGGCTCAAAATTAAACAGGAGGGGTTACGCAGGGTTTGGTCCATGTTTCCACTTACCAGGGTTCCATTTTGGAATTCCGGTTTTTTGAGCCACAGCCATTTCGGCTTTTGGTGTTCTCTCATTTGTCGCCTTGGTTTCTTCGGGGCCGCTGGACAGTGTTCAAGATGCTTTGCTTGCATTGCCACGGTCTTGTACCTTTCCTGTTTCCGCGCCTTGCTATTTTGGGAGAGTGTTTTGCCAAACGGGACAAGGTCGATTCTCAACAACTGAGGTCGATTCTCAACAACTGGTTTATTGCAGCCCAAACATCAGTAGTTTACCTTCTTCAGGGTGGTTTGAGGGTCCAGGTAAACTATTCGTATTGACTTGCCCCTTCTACTACTTGGATGCTTGGCCAAGATAGCAAGTTGTTAGTCACCCGGGTTATACTCCACGCATTTTCAGGCTCGGGGATATCTGGCTCAGGGTTGTCGCCAGGATAACTTAGATGACCAAGAACTTACTGACTTGGCAAATCAAGCTAAGTATATTGATCAACCCCAGTTTGTTAATAATGTTAACCCCGGATGAATAAACCCCTGGTTGATTAATAGGGGGGGTGTCCCCTTTTAGTGGGGATTCAGACCACTTTTGGAGGGAACACCCCCCTAATAATGGGACGGGTTAAAAAATCCTGGGTCAACATTACTAGGGGATGTTCCCCTCCAGAAGTGGTCTGATTCCAACCACCAAATCCAGTAACACCGCCCTATTCATAAACTGGTTGGTTGATTCTGGGGTCAAACAAATCCCCACTCTGCCCGTCGGATTTGTCCGCCTCTGGATGACATTCCAACTGCCTGGCACAGGTTCGTGAACGCGAGCCAAGGGATCCGGATGGCTTCGTATGGGTCGCCCATCTCTTTTTGGAGCTGAACCCGCCAAAATTATGGGATGAATTTTATGTATTGGTAGTTTGAGGGTCCAAGTACCGCTTTTTGGTGGGTTTCAAAGGAAACCAAAAGGAAACCAAAAGGAAACCAAAAGGAAACAAGCACAACTTGCTTCCATTTGCTCGTTTTGCCTCCTGCAAAAAAATGAAATATTTCCGGCAGTGATAGATTCCCAAACAAACAAATTTTAAGCAAATGGACGTTGTTGGGTCCCAGGACAAACGAGCCACCCATTTAGAGCGGCCGGACAGACCCCTAAGGACCTGGGAAGGCTTCCGTCAGTTGAAATGTCGAGCTCGTCCGTTGCCAAATGCCCGCCTTGTTGAAGGCATTTCTTGGAAAAACCGATCGGTTTTCCAGGCTGAGTAGTCCCATCCTTTTGTCAAGGATTCACAAATCATCCCCTGTCATGCCATTAAACCAGTGGGTATTGGGTGTAGGGGGTAGTGGGAAATGCTAGGACCGATGGGCAAAGGCCCTTGCTTGCGACGCCGCGCGAGAGATGCTCTTTTTTTCCCGACATGGGGCTTTCTGGACCCGACATGAAAAAAAAAGGAACTCACCAATCTAGAAAACAGTTTGGATGCGCTTTTTGTTGATTTCACCTGTTCTTTCCGGTGTAGATTCTTTTTTAGTACTCTTTTAGTACTCTTTTACTATCCTACATGGGTGGATCCACAAAAGCCACATCCAAACAGCTTTCTAGAACCAACCATAAAGTTCGGGGTTGCAATTACCCATTTTGAGGCTCCTTTGGAGGCCACATACATTTTGGGAATTCACCCGCCACTCAGTTGCTCGAAATAAAAGGTGATCACCTTTTGGGCCATGACTAAAAGTGGACCAAAAAGGGGAAACCAAAAGGTCAAAAGGTCGATCCGGTTTGGGCAAGTGAGGCCATAATGTTTGGGTTGCAATAACCCATTTTGAGGTTCCTTTGGAGGTAACCCATTTCCAAAAAGGGGGGGGACACGGGCCGCTCGCCACTGGGCAACTGGACATTTCATCTGCCTGGAGTCTCATTCTGACCATTTAAAAATAGGGTCATTACCCAAGCTTAAGGGGTCATGACCCCTTTTTCTAGGGGTCAGAAGGAGACTCCAGGTACTCCCTACACAATACAAACGTTGTTTTCAGGGCATGTCGATCCTTTACCAAAAAGCGGGCTAGTTAACCTGGTCAACCGAACGGTGTTCACAAAAACAAACTCTCAACAAGGTGGTAGTTGGAGTAAGGGGGTAGGATAAATTCAGCTACGGCAAAGAGGAGCGCTTCCAATTGTCAGGATCTGGCTTGGTCGAATCTGGGCCAAAGGTTAGGCCATATTTAATGTGAAAATGGGCCCTCAAACTACCCTTAAACATGGGATTTCACAAACCATAACTTAGTTGGAATTTTGAGGGTTCAGGAAGGTGGTTCCCCAAACAACTGGAGCCTCCGACTCATTTTCACGCGCGGTTTTTGATCAAAGGCAAATGTCCCCAACTCACTAGCCGGGGGGGGTTCTTCTCACTTTCTGCATGGATTGGTCACAAAAAAGTCGACACTTTGTATTTACCTGGAGTCTCCATGACCCTTAAAAAATGAGGTCATTACCCAAAGTTGAGGGGTCATGACCCCTTTCTGGGGGACTCCAGGTACAATGTACCAACTCCACCTGGGACATGGGTCTGAGAAACTCGCCCAAAGTGGAAAGTGGTGGGCATGGTTTCCCTGTGATTAAGGGGCATGACGCCCAAAATTGGGGGGGTGATGGAGGAACCCGCCGTGGGTCTGTCGGAGACACGAACTCTGTCAGCACGGCTGCCTCACTTCGGGGTCGAAACCAACCCATGGGCCACGTGGGGTTGGCCGTGGCTCCCAGCTGAAGGAGCTGTCCTGACCCTTTCACGCACGAACCACGCAGAAAGCACTAAAACAGCACAGCAAAGCACACAAACAAACAAACAAACAAACAAACAACCAACCAACCAACCAACCAACCAACCAAACAAGCACACAAACGTACAAACACGCAAACACTCACACACACACACACACACACACACACACACACACACACACACACACATTCAGCCAAGAACAGGAGCCAACAGCAAACATGCACGTCTGTTTTCTTGTTTCCGCTGAGACGCGTCAGATCCTATCTAGCTTCTCTTGTATCGGAGTGCTGTCACTGCCCCGTGTCGATTGGCCCCAGGTGACAAGGGTGCCATCTTGACAGATTGCAGCGAAAGCGCCGAGGTTGGCTTGAATCTGCTGGACGCTCCTCGCAATGCGAACCCGACTTGGATGACTTTAAGTGGTTGACCACCTGCAAGTCACCATGTGGATAGGGTACATCCTACGTCGGCGACTTATCAACCAACTCAGATGTACCTGTAGGTAATGAAGGGAACCAGCCATCAAAAACACCAAAAAGACCATGGCGAAGGGTTCACCACTGTGGATGGACCCAATCCTGCACCACTCGGACACCAGGGCAAACCATTGTTTGTTGGTATTTACAGGGGAAGCATCAGAAACCGTTGGGTTTTAACGCGGTAAGACCCCCGTAGCTAAACCTGAGCGCTCTGAACCTCTCATCTGGGTGAATTATACTATTTCACCAACCTGAAATAAGGTGGTTGGGGGGGCTATTCCCGACATAAACCACCATTTGCGGTGAGGTCGTGTGAGGTCGTCATTCACCCAGACTCATTACTGTCCCCCTGTTTCACGCCCCACAAGTCAGCTCTTCTCTAAAAAGTTCCAGGTGACAAGCAGAAATAGATTGAACAACACTTAATGTATCAATGGAGGCTGCAGGATGTCATAACCCAGGTGGCTAACCACTTAACTTTCTAGGAATAGCTTCCTCATTTTTCCAGGAAAAATCCCGGGGGAAACGGATCTGATTTTTGAAAATAACCATGGCGGAGAAGAATGGTTCCAATCAACCCCTGGAGAAATGTCGGGTTTTCCTGTTGGCTTCCCCTAAAAGCTACCAACGAGGGGGTAGCTAAAAGGACGCTTGAACTACCCATAAACAAGTTGGAATCCAATATCCAAGTAGGACTCCCTGCATCCAAGACTCCGGAAGGAACAGTGACCATTGGACCTACAAATTGACATGGGAGAATGCGAAAAAAAAAAAAAAAAAAACAAAAAAAAAAAAAAACCCAAGGCTACATACCTGGACCCTCGTCTCTACCCTGAAAAAGATATTTCACCCATGATGTGGGGTTGCTATAACCCATTTTCAAGTCGGAACTTTGAGGGTTCTGGTCGGGGGTTCCTCCAACATACATGTTACAGTGCTGCCCTCGGATGCCCTGCGAAGACTTTTTTAGCTTTGACTTTTAGTGGTTTCATGGAATCCCCACTCCACCTCAACTAAAGCCAAAAAGAAAAGGAAGCGGATGGCTAAATACACAAGTTCAACACGCTTGCCATCAATCGGTCTCTTAAAACGGCCAAAATCTGGAGGTCTTCGTTCCAGAGGCCCCTTGCCAAGACCCTGGCTGCTTAGGACAGGGGGCTGGTGCGTTTTGGGACAACCTCCATGTGAGAATTTTCGTCCCCTGGAAATATGGGTGTGGGTCAAAATTAAAACTAGGGGACCACAGGGTTGGGTTTGGTCCATGTGTCCATTTACAGGATTCCATTTTGGGTACCTAATTTGACCCACAGCCATATGGGAACCTACCCCCAGTGATACATTCCAACTCTAAAACCAACAGGGAAAAATGCCTTCACTCACTTCCGATCGAGAGGAATGGTCAGAAAACGTCAAACAGTCTTTTTTGACCACTGAAATGATCTTCCCAACAATTATAAAGTCCATGAACTCAGGAAGTGAGAAAACATATTATGACTGTCAAATGGAAGACACATGGCGAAAGGTCTCGAAATGGAGCTAAGGATCTTCAGCTGATCCTGCACGTGGCTGCTGTCGCCGCCAGATTCTTGGTCGCCCCATGTCCTTAACCCACGCCGAACGCCTCTAATAACCGGCTTCTTGAAAGTATGATGTCGAGCCCTAAGGAAACAATGAGGTACCTCGCAAAAGCCAGGCTTGGCGATCTGTGTAAACAAACAAAAACACGTACATGTGATATCATCTCTAGCTTAAGTTGGTTGGAGTAGGGGGTTGGTTCCTCAAATTGAAAGATCAGACCCCCAGAAACAGAACACAAGTTGATCTGAGACCTGAAGGCAACGGGAACGCACAGTCCAGTCGCCTGAGCAGACTTAAAGAGAAAAAATCAAACTCAAACCTACCAAAGATCCATCAATCAGAAGCAAACAAACAAACACAAATCAAAATATAGAGGAAGAAAAACAGAAACACCACCACACGAAAAAACCGAAAAGCCCACCAGTAGACAACCAAGGGGTCACTACAGAGCCATCCTCGCGGATCGCCGCGAAGGCAGCAAAGGCGCCGGCGGCGGCTTGGACGTGTCGAACTCCAGTCAGTTGCTCGCGCACCTTCCGGCTGTCGCCGCCATCGCGTGAACTGCCCCAAGTGATCCTGGGGCCGCTAGGGGTGTCTCAAGATGGATGGACGAAATCCATGCAACGCACCACCCAAGACACCCTATGATGATTCCCCTGTAAATACCAACAGGCAATGGTTTCAACCATGGTCTCAAAGTGGTGCGAACGGATTTCGAGGACCCATCCACAGGGGTGTCTCAAAATGGTGAAACAAAACAGCCTGGATCCACATAGCTTCATAGCTTCATGGCTTCCTTCCTGAACCCTCTCCCCTGCAGCGGGGGACAGGGGCGCCAGGGAATCGCGCGCTACTCCCAGGCAACACTGGCGAGCCGTTGCTACGCACTTACAAATCCGACTTACAAATTTGTCAGTTTGCGAACCCCTGGGAATGTTTGCTTTGAGAAATCCAGCAAGACCAAGGAACGGGAAGATGGTAATAGCCCGTCGTACGCAGTTGGGTGGATTACCGTACCCCTTAATCTCCCGCTTTTCAGCTTGCCCTCAAATCCCGAGTTGATAGGTCAAAAAAACGTCCACACTTCTTGTTTGCCACCAAAATGGTCCACCAAAAAAGCTAAAAATCCAGAACTAGAGGTTCAACTCACCAAAGCACCAATTCTAATCACGGGCAACGTCACCAACCCCTTTTTGAGATGCCTATAATTTGACCAGACCCTTGACTAAACATAGTCCATAATTGGAAAGCGGCACAGGGTCAAAAGTATGGTTGCTTGTTTGGCCAAGGATCACTCTGCCATCTTCGCGAATTGCAGCAAAGGCACTGCCAAAAACACCTGTGGCTGCTTGAATCTGTTGCACACCGACAAGTTCCTCTTGGACAAACCTGCTGTCCCCGCCATCTGCTGGATGTCCCCAAGCGATCACCGTGGCATCAGAACGGATGGCGGCAAAAGCACCGTTCGTGGCTTGTATCTGCCGGACTGAAGTCAGCTGTTCTTGTACGAAGACGCTGCAACCGCCTTTTTCGGGCTTGCCCCAAGTGACCACCGACCCGTCTTCACGGATGGCAGCAAAAGCGCTATCAGTTGCTTGGATCTGCCGGACGTTGGTCAGCTGATCCCGCACCTTGCTGCTGTTGCTGGCTGACTCATAACCCCAAGTCACTACAGAGCCATCCTGCCGGATAGCAGCAAACGCACCTGGGTGCTAAGAATTGTTTCCGTCAGTTGGGGGTTGAAACTAAAAAAGCACACAGAAAACACACACGCACAATCCATTTGCTTGTGGCTTCTTTCTTCCGGCCGGTGAACACTCAATATTCCAACTTAAACACGGGTTATAGCCAACGAAACTTATGGTTGGTGAGAACCCATTTTTTAGCTCGTAGTTCTGTCAGGTCCAGGAAAATGTTCTCTTTCGCAGTTCCAGGCATCATGATTGGAGTTAGGCCCAGTTATGGAATGTATATATTTTATTGTTTGCTTCACATGGAGTAGATTCACAGCTGCTTGGGAAGCTTGCAAAAACCAGTCTACTTGTGTCTGCAATTTCGAATTGCAAGACTTGGTAGGTTTGCCAAACTGAAGGTGTCGGTACCGATCACAGCCCTCAGTCTGAAGGTCACTGGAAAAAATAAACTGTATGCTAAGTCTACCCCAGGCACCGAATATACCCCTGGTAGCTTGAACCTCTCGGACATCAATCAGCTGCTCTCGCACCTGGCTGCTGTCACCGCCATCTCCAAGGCTTCCCCAGGTGATCCTTACCCAAAGAGAAACAAGTCCTGGTCAGCTGCACCCGGTCCTCCAGTAGAGAGGTTTGAATAAGTTGGTATCCGACTTTTTTCTGTAGTCTATTTTAGTAGGGGAACCCTCCGCCAAAAAAGGGTAAAAGGGCACTACGGGGGGACCCAGAAGAGAACTACTCCACAAAACAAATGGGATTTCACCAACCAAACTATTTGCTAGAATCCCACACCTTTCCAGAAAAAAACAAAAACTACGGGTTACCTGGACCCTCAAACTACCAACTTAAAAAACAGAGGGGAAAAAACAACGATATTTCACCAACAATAAGGTTGGTTGGCTATGACCAATCTTTAAGGGAATGTTGAGGCTTCAGTCAGCTGTCATATCCTCAACCCGTGAATGGTTGCGTCATCCATGCAACTCGCCACCGTTCAGCAACTCTGGAATGATTCGACTCCCCTGCAAATACCAAGAAGCAATGGTTTCAACCATGCTTTCAACGTGGTGCGAACGGATCTCGTCCACCCGCTGCATCATTCAACCAAGCCCGGGAATGAGGACATAAAGATTGCTAGAGAATGGGTGGAATCCGCCTGCAACGCGCACCCACGCCGTCATGACCCTTCAACAATCTGGGCTGGCCTCAGATCCCCTAAAAAGTTAAAACTTTTAGTGGGTTAAATGGAAAACTACCACTAGACACTCAATTTGCTCAAAAGCTTTTTGAACCGGATGCCTGAAAGCCAAGACATGGGCTGCCACGGCCCCTTTGGGCAATGACCAACCAGTGTTCAAGGCTCAGAGACTCCAAGTAACTTTCTTTTCCCGGGGTTTGCGGATCGGGTGACCCTTGTGGTTGGCTCAGGAAAGCCATCTATGAAGCCTGGAGGTACAAATCCCTTCTAGGTCCTCCAGATGTGAGAGGTTCAAATAAGTTGGTATCCGAGTTTTTTCTGGTTTATCTATTTTAGTAGGAGAACCCTCCCCAAAAAAAGTTGGTAAAAGGGCACTACCGGGGACCTGGCCTTTTAACCTTAATGCTGGATCTACTGGGTGTTGTGCCCACAGCGAGCATTTTAGGTTCACAGCAACCCTGGTTGCCTGTATAGGAGGCAATCAAAGGAACCACCTCAACAAAACATTGAACCGACAATAGGTAGTTACCTATTTTCGAAACAATTCAACTGACTCGCAAGTCATAAGTCTGCGTAAGACGATTACCACTGGGATACTCTGGCTGCAAAGTAGAGTAACAAAGGCTCAAACAACTTCGATTCGCTGAGGATCACTGTGCCATCTTCGCGAATGGCGGCAAAAGCGCCATTCGTGGCTTGAATCTGTCGGACGGAAGTCAGCTGATCTTGCACCTGCGTGCTGTTTGCGCCATAGTCTGGACTGCCCCAGGTAACCACAGAGCCATCCTTAGCAGGGTTGGGCCACCACAACTTGCACATCTTGAAACTGGGCTGTCCGTATTCTGATCCCCTGCTAAAAGTGACTAACTTTTAGTGGGCCAAATTCGGAAACCCAACCACTAAACTCGGAAAAAAATGGAACTGCCACAAAACCCAATCCCCCTCCCCAAAGAAAAAGAGGGAAAGCCCCACTAAGCCCCCTAAAACAACCAACCCCTGGGTTATGGCTTGTAAAGACCGACCACGGAAACCGCTCCTCGCGCATGGCCGCGAAGGCCCCGGCGGTAGATTGGATCTGTCGGATGTTCGTCAGCTGAGACTGCACTGCACTGCTGTCGCCCCCATGCTCCGCACTGCCCCAAGTAACCACGGAGCCGTCCTCGGTATCTCTCACCTTCTTTTGGAACCAAAGCCAACGGGGCCCCACGAAAAGCTGTGCGAAGAGTCGTCCACTGGAAAAACGGAGAACCATGCGTCTAGTAGATCTACCTGGAGTCTCTATGACCCCTAGCAAAATGGGTAATGACCCCCTGTTTAATTACAGGGTCATGGAGACTCCAGGTTGTAGTGATAGATTCCAACTTTAAAGCCAAAAGGGGAACAACACATCTCCAGCAAATGGGAAACGTTGACCCCGGATGAATAAAGCCTTATTCATACGGGGAATCCCCACTAAACCAGAAACAGCCCCTCCCCACTGTCCTCAGATCCCCCGCTAAAAGTTTGACTCTTAGTGGGTTCAATGCAAATCCAACCACTAAACACTAAAAATTTGCTGAGAAGCTTTGGGAATGACTGGACACCACCAAGTAATATGACCCCCAACCATTGCTTTCATGGTACCTCCTGAATCCCAGGGTGAAAGGGCCCCCCATGACATTCGACGTTGGTGAGCAACACGCACTTCCTGATATGGCTGTGGTTGTCAAAACTGTTTTGGGATCCCATGTTGGTTGGGATTGGTGAATTCACCACCCATTTTAGAACCGGGATTTTAGTGGGGGATTGGGATGTTCACTGGGGGTACGATTTGGGCTTTGACCCATAGCCATATGGTCTTTTGTACCCAATACCGTTCCCTTTGCGAACAAGAAAATGAAGATAAACGTACTAACTGTTGCTCATGCACCAGTCAACCAACCAACCAACCAACCAACCAACCAACCAACCAACCAACCAACCAACCAACCAACCAACCAACCAACCAACCAACCAACCAACCAACCAACCAACCAACCCAACCAACCAACCAACCAACCAACCAACCAACCAACCAACCAACCAACCAACCAACCAACCAACCAACCAGTCAACCAGCCACTTTGAGAGTACCACGACCCTCACACTACCCTTAAAACGCTTAAACATTGGCAAATTGGATTTCACCAACCATAATGTTGGGGCTACAACCAAATTTTTGGTTGCAATTTTGAAGGTTGGGGGTTTCCCTTAGGGAATGCCCCCATGAGTCTGCCATGAGTCTCTCATGAGGGGAATGCCCGCCAGCCGGTTTCCCTCAAACTACCCTTTAAAAATGGGATGTCACCCCCATTCTGGGGCTATCACCCATTTTAACATGGAATTTGGAGGCGAAGTCTACCCCCCATATAAAGAGGGGATTCCCAAAAGTATCACAGCGGATAGTCTTGATCCCACAACCCTTCAGCCCGGTTTGTTCGGTTAAGGTACCTCAAACTGTTGAAAATGGGATATTTCACCAAGCATGGTGG
This sequence comes from Effrenium voratum, assembly GCA_963377175.1. Taxonomy (NCBI): domain Eukaryota; class Dinophyceae; order Suessiales; family Symbiodiniaceae; genus Effrenium; species Effrenium voratum. The sequence continues at coordinate 1,645,973 of CAUJNA010001446.1, forward strand.
TTGGTGAAAAAACTGGTGGCTGGTTATCACCATTTTTTCTCCAAGGGAAGTATGAGGCTTCACCTCAGCTCTTTTGGCTTGCGTGCTTTTTTCTTTTTTCCGTGGGCTTCCAGGTGTCGTCCCGGAGGGCGGCAAAGGCGAAGCCGGAGCCGCGGATCTCGCGGACGCCCGCGGGGAGCGGCGCCAAGGGCCCGGCCTCGCCCCAGGACACCGCGGCGCCGCCCGGGACGTACCTGGCAGCCGGGGGTTGGAAGCCTCATGGAAAGAAAGACCAGGAAGCAGGCAAACACAGAAACCAACTAGACCAAAGGTGACCAAACTGAACTAAACACACACACACAAACAAGCAAACAAGCAAACCAAACAAACAAGCAACCACACACTCCTTCTTCCGCACGGCTGAGGGGATCAATCCGCAAGCACACACTCAATCAATAAAACAACACAAACAAGCGAGCGAGCGAGCAAGCAAGCAATAAAGCAAACACACACTCTTATTCGTTTTCTTCCACACGGCTGAGGGCAAACACACACTCAATCAAACAAACAAACAAGCAAGCAAGCAAGCAAGCAAGCAAACAAACGACCAAACAACCAACCAGCCAGCCCACCAACTAATCAAATAAACAAACACTGATAATCATAAAGAAACAAAGGTATACATAGAGGAAGACAAACACAAAGAAGGCAAGGCACGAAATAAAGAAAGACAGAAAGAAACAAATATATTTAAACAAGAAAAGAACATCAACAAGACAATAAATGGCAAGTGAATCATATTTAAGAACCATCAAAAGCGCACAAGCAAAACAACCAAACACATTAATGACAAACACATAAACCAAGGAACAACCGCACATAAAAACAAGAAACGGGTAAACAAACAAAGGAACACATGCATAAATTGGTGCATAGATAAAGAACACAGAAAATAAACAGATAGGCAAAGCTAACACTTACCGAAAGAAATAGTCAAAAGATTGTGCAACAACGCCAATAGAGAAAGGGGACAAACAAGAAATGAGAAAGGACGGAAGAAAAGAACAAACATAATAATAATAAATACCAGAACACTGAAAGACACGCAAACAAACGGACAAACAGACAAACAGATAGACAAACATAAATAAAGAAGAAACTCAAGAAGAAAGGACATAAAGAAATAACGAACAAATAAATAAATCAACAACTGAATCATAAATAATAATAATCATAATAATAATAATGATAATAATAATAATGATAATAATAATAGTAATAGTAATAGTAATAGTACTAATAATAATAATAATAATAATAATAATACTAATACTAATAATAATAATAATAATAATAGTAATAATAATAATAATATATTACTAGAATAACAACAGGAAATACACAACACAATAAATAAGTAAAAAATGAAAAAGTAAATATATAAAAAAAGAGGCACAAACAGAAAGAACACCATAAAGAACACTAAGAGTTCGAAAACAACTCTCTCCAAGAAACCAAGCGCAAGGGTGGGGGGGTTTTCACCCGGAACTCGGGAATTTGGACACCCAGACATGGCGGTGCTCTGCGAAGACCCCCAGGAACTGAAGCTGGCTTCGTTTTTGGCTCTCTGTTTTTTTCCCCCGTGGCAAGGAGAGCTGGAAGGAGCAGCCAAGAGACTGGCCTGGCTAGGGGTACAAGGAGACTTTCTCCTTCTCTCAACCTCGTGCAAAAAAATGGGTATGCCGTTGTTTTTTTTTGAGGAGCCATGCTTTTGTTGGTAAAGGGAAACCAAAGGCAAACCACCCATAAATTTTGGCGGTCCACTAAAACACACACCACACCAAGAAGAAAACCACAATTTGGGGGGCTCCCCAAAAACTGACCCACCAAGACCTTTCAGTCTTCCAAAAAGAAGGGCCTTGCACCCTACGGTGCGAGTGGATAGGCCCTGAAATCGATCGAAGCGGACCCGCAAACGCAACGAGTAACCTGGAGTCTCCGTCTGACTCCTAGAGTCATGAGTCATGACCCCATTTTTTTTGGTAATGACCAACCATTTTAAAAAGGTCACCGGGAACTCCAGGTAGACCTTTGTTTGGACTTCAACATGGAAAGCCCGCTTGTCACGGGGCGATTCGGTCACACCAAAGCCATGCCCCAAGCATGGGTCAAAACCTGTCTATGGATCCAGATCGCCCCCTTTGAGCTGAGTGGCCAGTGGATTTCCATAAAGGAAAAGGCATGCTCTTTTGGCTGGTTGACTTTGAAAGAATCGGAACCCTTCCCCCCAAAAAAAATGGAGAAAAAAAAGGTGTCACTGGGCAATTGGGTATCACGAAACCAAAGAAACACCAAGTCGACCTTAACGGAATCGGACCCCTTCCCTCCAGAAAAAAACGGGAAAAAAGGGGCGGAAGCCACCGACATTCAGCGGGGGCAACGGCCCTCCGACGATCTGACAAAAATCGCCGGGCGACAGGGCGAACTCCGACTCGGTCTTCGCCACAGCAGCCTGCTGAGCGATGGCGTCCACGGTGGCGCCAGCTGTTATGCCCGCCTGCCAAGCTTAGCCACCGACAGAAACTTGGTTGACGTTGGAAGGGGAGCACAAATTGATGAAACAACTAGTAGTTGAGTGGGGATTTTCAACCACTAAACCACAAGAAGCAAACATGTAAAATGTTTCCCAACAACACACATGGTAATGTTGACCCCAAATTCATCAACCCCCAGCTTATTGATATGGGGGTGTCCCTGGGTTTAGTGGGGGCATCATCACTTTTGGAGGGGAACACGTAAACTGGCGTTGATTAATATGGGGTCAACAGCTGGCCCCATGGGGTAGGCCCCCAACTGTTGTAGGGAAATACGTGGGATGTTGGGTACCCCTTCTCGCTCTCTGCGAATGAACAATCCTGGATCGCCAGTTGCTGTTTGTTCACTTTACCTCAAAAACCGATCGCAACAGTGACTGAAAAGAGCGATCGCAACTTGGCTATCCAGGATCCAGTCTTTGTTTTTGTTTTGCCTTGCTCTCCGTGCTGCGCAGTGCCCGGCAATATCGCGTGACGCTGGCGAAATGAAACGCTTGACTACGCCGGCGGCCGAGGGCCACAAACTTGCAAACCAGAGGTGCGTGTGCAATACGCAAGCCCATGGCCACCAACGTCAGGTGCCAGTAATATTGTCCGTTGCTCATATCAGGGACCCTACCCATTTAATCTCTTTAAAGATTCATGTAAGGGCTGTTTGGGTCTCGATACGCACCCGAGGTTGCACACCAAGAGGCCAAAAGTGGCGTGTAGGGTCTTGAAAATGAGGCTGGGGTTGGCCTGCGCATACCCTTCCAGTTTGAAGGCCTAAGTTTGGGCAAAGTTGCGGGAAAGGGCATTTTGACCTACCCCCTATAAATGGCCTGGCTTCGGGTGGTTTCGCCTTCAACTACAAAGGGCTCCTGGTCTTCAACTTCTCGTCCCAGTTATTTTAGATATGGAACAAGGAAACCCTGTTGAGCAGTGGGAGCCCAAATGGATGTGGCTCAAAACTCAAGAGCTGGGTACGCAGGTTTTAGTCTTTGGTTCCATATACGACATCTATTTGAGCCACAGCCAAATGCTTTCGGATGCCGCTCCATGAACTGCCCCGACCTTACCCTCATCTTCCTCGCTTGAAAGCCGACTTTGCAAAGCCAGGTCCGCCTGGAACGACCTCGGGCCAGGCCGTAAGGAAGCCTTGGGTTAAATACGGTCATGGGATTTTAGGGAGAGGATTTGGTTTGCTCCGCGTCTCCGAAATAAGCATCAGATTTCACACCATGGTCTTTTTAAGGGCCGTGAGCTATGCTGGGGTAGTTGAGGCTTGACCCCTCAAAACTCCAACTCCAAAATGGGTTTTGTGAACTCCTTTTCTTTTCTATGGGTAGGTTTTTCGGGTCCGATCGGTACCTACGTAAAACAAAGGTAGCTGAAACTCACTGGGCGAGGTAATTTCGGGGACCTCAAACTGATTACCCATAAAAAGGTCGGATTTCACCCATTCCCTATTTTCTCCGGCGTTCTAACCCATATTTTTCAGTTGGATTTTTGGCCTCAAACCCCACGTTTACGTTGGACTTTTTCGGTGTTCAGGTCCTTTTTGCTTGTTTAAGCTGGGCAGAACCCATGTTTCATTTGGACATTTCTCGGCTCCAGGCCTCCTTTCCGCGCTTTCCGTTTGGGCGCAACAAATCCACGCGGCGTCGAAGCGAACCCGTCGACCTGCGTCGCATTCGGAGCGCCTGGCTCAGGGACTTCTCGAGCTCCAGGCGCCGCGCGCGGAAGACGAGCTGCAGAAAGCGCTGGCCGAAGCGCCGCTGGGCCGCCGCCTTCCTCGACGCGCGGCTACGGACGCGCCCGGGAGGCAGGCGCCGAGCCCCGAAAAAAAGACCAAAACTAATGGCCAAGAATGGAAGTTGGGAAGAACTAGCTGGAGTACTTTGGAGACCCCCCCCCCAAAGAGAAAAAATGGGACTCGGGTGGCAACCAAAACATCGCTCTCAAGTCTGGAGCTGCTAGAGAAAACCGCCTCCGAGCCTCAAACAATTCCAACTGCCTTAAACATGGGTAATTGCAACCCGAAGAATATATGGGTACAATTTCCCCATGTTTAAGTTGGCAGTTTGAGGCTCGGTCCAGGTAGTCATAAAAATAGAGAGTTCACCAACCATATCATGACCCATTTTGAAAATTGGTTGTGCTCAACATGCCTCCAAATACCAACCTGGGCTGAACCTGGAAGATCTACCCATAAACACATGAAAAGAACTTCAGGAACCACAACTTTCAACAATAACTTTCAGCAATTTCAGACCTGGACCCGAATTTTGAAAATAGGAATTCACCAACCATAACTTTGTCGAAGTTGGCATTTTGAGGGTGGTGCCTTTTTGCAGGGACTGACATGGCCCCATGTTTCAGTTGGCATTTTCAGGGTCCAGGAACCTTGTTTGAGGGTATGAAGACAAATGCCTGACGAAGGAGTTGTGTTTGCCATAAGCAAAAGCAAGAACTTAGGTATTGGGAGCAATTCAGGGGCCCAGTTTTGGTTCCCCAAGGCCCCGCAAAAAAAGAAAACGGGTGTCTTGGGTGGCCACTTTGAGCCACCGATCCAAACCACCAACTCATATCCTGAGTGGGTTGGCCAAACAAGTCCAAAACTGTGTGGTTGCCCACGAAACTGGCGCAGATCCGAACAGTGACCCACTGGTCTGAAACGGAACTCAATCAGAAGTGAGCGAATTCAATGGACGTGAAAACATACATGCCGGGACCCTCACAAATCCAACTAAGAATTACCTAGCTAGCAAGTTGCTGATTTTTTTGTCAGTCACTGCTGCGATCGGTTTTGGGGGTAAAGCGCATGGAAAAAAACGATCGCAACTGGCGATCCAGCTATGTTATTGTTGCAACCAACAAGTATGGTTGGTGCATTCCAACTTGTTTATGGGTGGTTCGAGGGTCCAGCCACCCCTTCTTGGTAGCTTTCAGGGGAAGCCAACAGGAAAAACCCAACTTTTCCATCATCGTTCTGATCAAAAACCTGATCCGTTGTCCCTGGATTTGTCTGGAAAGAAATACATGGAAGGTACCCCTAGAATTTCGGGGGCTGATTTTTTCCGCTTGGCTTCAGCTCACCGACCTTGCTCTCCGGGGAAAGCTGCACCGAGCACGAGCTGCCACTCGCCAAGCACACTTGCACCTCCATCGGCAAGCGCAGGGAAAGGCCGCAGCCCCGAGAAACCAGTCACCTGGACCCTCAAACTACCCATGTCAGGCTAGAACGCAAGTGGGGCTACTATTGATTTGGGGCTATAACTCATGTTCAACGGAATCTGGTGGGTTCAGGTACGCCCCACTCCAAATGCTACCTTCGATGCACAACAACGTTCAACAAATAACGCATCATCCTTTTCGGCAACTCCGTCTCTGCTTTCAGCTTGAGCTGAACGGCCGCGCTGGTCAAGCGTTCGCAACTTCCTGAGTGGATTAATTCCCATTTGCTTAATAACTCCTGGAAAAGAACCGCAGTTCCAGTGAAACGACCCTCCAAATACCCTTCAAACTTGGCGTTTGCCCCAAGATAGAGTTTGTGAAATCATTATATTTTTTATTGTTATTTTAAGGATCTAGATTGGCCTCCGCTTAAAAACGTCCAAACGGGTACCATCCAGTTTTTTTGTAGTTCAAGGGTAAACACGTCCAAAAGGGGCACCCTCGACAAAAGACACACCCGCTGGACCCTCACACTTCCCTCAAACAAGGAAATTCACCCCATTTCATTTTGGGCCAATATGTTATATCCCATTGCTCAGGATATTTTGAGGGATCCACCCCTACAAACATGACTAAAGTACACACACACACAGGTTTAAGAGAGGGCCGCTCCAGGTCAGCTCTGTAAACACGTTGGGAACCTTTCGTGGATCCGAAAGGTGGAAATCGACATGCTCGACATAGGTTTCCTTTTAGGGGAAACAGATGGCCCTGGTAGATGATTAAACCACCAGGTAAACCAGGGCCATCTATTTTCTAGCAAAACAACCAAAAAAGGACACCTATGATGCTGGATCTCTCCAAATGTCAACTTCTCAAACTCATACTCCTGTGGCTCCCGTGTTACGAAGCCACAGAGCGTCACAAAATATCCCAACAAGGTCAGCATGGCTCTCTAAGAGTCTGCATGAGATGAAGTCGATATCTTCACAGCCTGCTTGGTCATGCTTGGCCATAAGCCGGCCGCCCATCGCAAGGGGCCAGGAGGTCGTTCGGCCAGGGTGGTATATGGTCAGTAACCTCGGTCTTGACCCACAGAGTATGCTTTGAGCATCACCCCACAAAAAGTAAACTCATCCAAGATTAGCCCCCAAAAGTAACCACCTGAACTCTCAAAATTACTTCAACTAGTGATAGGCCCCCAAATTGTTGGATTTCAAGTGACCTTTAGTCCAGGAAGAGGGGGTTTCGGAGTATACGCCACTTATACAAGGGTATATACTCCCCTAACTTGCGCTTACATTCATGACAACAATATATCATCCTAAACCTCCAAAGCGAATGGCAACTTGACTATAGGGTAACTAAGGTCGGTGCCCTTACAACCATGGTTGTATGACCTACTGACCCGAACCCTCAACATTCCCTCAAAAAAAACTTCACCCCATCATGTTGGGGCTGTAACCATTTTTTTGGGGGAATTTTGAGGGTCCGGGCACGGTATTCGTGGCAAACAAATCTACGTCCTCCAGTAGAGAGGTTAGAATAAGGGTACCCTTTTTCTGCAGTCTATTTTAGTAGGGGACCTCCCCTAAAAAAATGGTAAAAGGGCAATACTGGACCTAGAAATGAATGGCGGCGAGAAGGACTTGGCCTCCGCAGCAGCTGGTTCTCCTCTCGGATGAAGGCTGCCTCATCCCCAGAGATGGCCTGGCGTGAGCGCCGGAAGCGCGCCTCGGACTCTTCTGCTGAAGCAGCTGATTGGTGGTGACGGTGGTTTGGTTTTTTGGTTTGGTGGTTTGGTGGTTGGGCTTTTTGGTGGTTTGGTGGTTTGGTGGCTCAGGGGTGGTTCTCCATCCCTCTACAAGAACCAGGACCCCGAAAACCTGGAATCATCTTGAGACAGGCCCAAACACTTCAGCTATGGGTTTCTGTCCTTCTTGAGGGTACCCTTGTTGCGGCTGGTGCATTTCATCCAGGGAAACCAACAAAACACAGCCAGCCCCTTGTAGTTTGACACGTACCCAAAACAGGCCATGAGTTTGGTAGGGAACCAGGTCTCAAAAGTGGTTGAACATGAATCCCTCCCGCCCCGAATTGTGAGGCAAGCTGTATCACTGTACAAGCAGAGTGGCCGCGGCAAATATTGTGCGAACAGGCGTTCTCCCTGGAGGTGTCGGTGCTACAGAGAGTGGCAGGGCTCAAAGCCATTTTCCCATTTGTGGAGTCGGCCTCTTACAATGCTGGGGTGCGTGCAACGATGCCCATTGAGCTGGTCATCGACATGAAGCAAGGCGTGATACTTTTCTTGTCTGAATCCGATGTTATGTCGACGTCCGACATCGTCCCCAACGTGGCTCTTTAGACTTTAGCTTTTTGGGAAATCAAGGGTTTTCCTCTGAATCCACAAAAAGTTTTCAACTTTTTGCAGAGGGGTCAACAGCAACCATTTTTTGGGGGTTGGTTTCAAGAGGACTTAAAGGAAAACCACCTATTTTGAGGGTTCCCCTATTTTGTCGGGCTGACCCGAAACGTCCTCCAACGGAGACAAAGCCAAACCAGCTTTGCGTGCTTCTTCCGGGAGATGTTTCCGGTACACAGCCGAAACCAGTTTGCACTTGCGGGTGAAATCCTCTTTTTAGGGTAGTTTGAGGGTCCAGATCACTTCATGCAGTTGCCGCTCATTCTCCTGTATTGGTCCCAAACATAGGGTCGAGCGTCTGGCTTTCACGCCTTAGTGCACCGATTGTGCAGTCAAGTCGGAGGAGGAGCCTTTGGCGCAGCTTTCATCTCCAATGCCTCGAGGCGGGAGAGCTCATCCGTGAGCATCTTCTGATCCACACCGGCAATGCCGACGCAGCTCAAGAACTGCTCCTTGTTGTCCTTCGAGAGCTTGTCGATCCTCGACATCAAGTAGGTCAGCAAGCTTGCCTCGATGGCAGCAGCTTCCATGCCCAACTTGATCTGATCCATGACGGACCCCGAAGAAGACGCAGCAGCGCTCCTGGCTCCAAGCTTTGCCTGATCAAGGATGGCCTTGTACTCGGGCAAGCTTTGGTGCTTATTATTTTCTTGGACCAAGTCGAGCCAATCAGAGAAACAGTGTGCTCCTGACAGCACATTGGTAAGGGAACATTCACTTTGCACCCCGCGCTACTTCAAATTGTCTAGGATGAAACGTACGTGACGACTTGTTGCTTGTTCAAAGGGAACACAAACGAAACCAAACATGGCGAATGGGCACACCGGTTGGCCAAGTCTAGCAATGTTCGGGAATTATATCCAACAAACATTTGTCCAGCGTGTTCCGACATTCACCCTCCAGTTGCTTAAGCCCCTGGACAAACTCCAGCAGTGATAGAGTCCCTTTAAACTCAACAGAACAAACCCAACAACATCCTGAACCGCAAAAATAATATCACTGAACGTGATGGAAAGACAACTAATATTCCACGCTTCATTTCGGTGCGTCAGAGGGGCTTTCGCTCCAAAAATCCGGGTGTCTCGTGGACGACCAAACACCAACCCCGTCGGTGCCTCGGTGCCAGTTTCAGGCCTCGAGAGGAAGGAATCAAAAGGGCCCTTCAAGGGGGGGCTTCGAGGGAGGCTGAGGGGAAATGCGGGGTTGAAGCTTTAAAATGGGCTGTAGCAACCCAGAAACTATGGAATTGGTGAAATCAACCATGTTCAAGTTGGTATTTTGTGGGTCCAGGGTGTGTTCCCCCCCCCCCATCCCCCCCCCCCCCCCCTGCCCACTTACATGGAACCTGAGGTTTCGGACAAGCTCCAGGTTTGGACTATTTTCTGTTAAAAGGAACCATCTGGTGGGTTCCATGTTGGTGGACAGGAGTTTTGGTTTGTCCTTCTGGTTCAACTTGAGAAGCATCCACATGGGCAAGTCAGTGAGTGCCCCTCCATGTGGGAGATTTTAGTGATTTACCCCGCGTCAGTCTCAAATAAAGCTCATGTGGGTGGGCCCCAGAATCCAGCAACAGTCCCGTCACTTGGCCGTTAGTTTAGATTTCGAAAAATGCTACCAAGGGGACATGTCCATCCCTATGTATCCCAATGTAAAGGGTGTTTGACAATGGCACATATGAAATGCCAAACAACATGACCACCAGAAGCGCAAAGACGCTGTCTATGTGTTACGGGCGTTTCGCCGCTATGGTGAGTAACTTTCGCCAGTTTCCTTTGGGTGTGTAAACGGTGGCAAGCCCTTGTTCACCTACAAAACCAGGTGAATCACTTGACCAGGCAAATAGAATCACTGAGATTGGTAACTGGGCTGACTTGGTTTACCATGGTTACCTACTTAAATGAACCCACCGGGTCGTCTTTTTTCTTGCGAGGCAAAAAATCGGTGTTGACTCGACACCTGCGGGACAGGGGTAAGGGGCCTTCATGTGTGAGCTCGTTTTGAAAATTGGAGAGCTGGTAACCATTGGTGCAGATATTAGAACATCAATAAACATACCTGAACCTGAAAGAGCTACCCATAAAGATGGAAGAAATTCACCAACCGCAAATTTGGCAAATCACCCATTTGCAAAGTTCTATTTTGACGGTCCAGGTATATATTATATACATATATGTATATTTGTCAGGGGTACCTACTGTGATGATAGCCGACCCTACATATCATGTGCTTTGACCCCCAAAGATCACATAAAATAAGGTGTTGCGACGGGAGCATCATCGAATTTGCCATGGGGTTGATTTGGCTTTTGGGTTCCGTCGTGGCTATTCAGACTGCTCGCGAAGGGTTACAACAAAAAACAACTGTATAGTAGAACCCCAAGCTGGTTGACACTATCCCCACTTGGTTGACCTGACAATTAATGTTTTTGCAGTTCAGTGGTTGGATTTCCACCACTAAACCACCATAAGATCCAAAATGTAAAGCACGTTTCCCAACCACAGCCACGGCTGGGTCAACCTGTGTTGGCACCCGAGTGCTTAAGAGTTGAAACGTGAGGCACTTTCTTCCAATGTCCTGGACCCCTTACCTGCAACGTCCCTACCCACCATTCCTTTAACAGACGGAACATGAAAAGAAAAAACAAAAAACACCTTTTTTGTTTCAACGGAACATGGAAAAAAAGAAGACACAAACAAACACCTTGTTTTTTTTTCCACGGAACATGGAGAAAAAGGAAGAAGCAAAAAACAGCACGGCGTGCAGATGACCGCATAAATGTCATGCTGGGGCTTAACGGAACAGGGTAATAAGGAAGAAACAAGGACAGCACAGCGTGCGAATGAACGAAAATACATCTCATGGGGCTTGCCCAGATGACCGCACTTGAGCCAGATGTTTAGATCATGTTCACCCCATATGAATCAACCAACCAGTTTATGAATCGGGGGGTGGTTTTGGCCCCAAAAGGGATCTGATTCCAACCACATTTTACCCAGAAATGGACACCCGAAGTTCATAAACTGGCTGGTTGATTAATATGCGGTCCACATGATTGTTGAGAATTCAGCAAATCCATTTGCTTAAGCCCCCTGAAAAAAACAAAAAACTTCCAGTAGCTATAGATCCCCGTCAAAACCAACAGGGGAAAATAGAGCATATTCTTAAGCGAATGGAAGAAAAGTGTTTGGAATGAGAGGAAAACGCCGCCGCGGATTTTCTCTTAGCGCCGCGGAGTTGCGCGCGGCTCCACATTCTCTGGCGCACTGTGCACCGCTACTCACTACGTTCCGACTGGTCTCCCACAGAACAAGTCAAGGAGCGGTTGGGCCAAATTTGCGGTGGCCAAGTAAGCTAGGTCCTCCAATACAGGGGTTAGAATAAGGGTACCAACTGTTCCTGTAGTCTACTTTAGTAGGGGAACCCCGGGAACCCCCCCAAAAAGTTAGTAAAAGGGCACTACTGGGGCACCTAGCTTAGGGTACCTGGACCCTCAACATACCCTAAACGTGGCATGTTCCCAAAATACCCTCAACATACCCTCCAATAGAGAGGTCTACTTTAGTAGGGGAACCCTCCCCCAAAAAAGAAACGGTAAAAGTTGGCACTACTTACTGGACCTAGCAAGTCGGGAGGGGATCCTGATCGGGATCTGAGGGTTGTAGAGTGCTTGTCCGTGAGCAGTTCACATCCGCAATCCAAGGGACAAATCAAACCCCAAAAGCACAAGTTTCAAACAGGGAAGCATTCGGGAATTAATGCTATTTGATTTTACATGTCCACCAAATTCTTTTAAGGTGGCTCCCTATCAAATGTCATAGCCATTTCTTTGGGGTTGGCCTCTTGCTAGTGTAATGATTTCTCGGGACAACTAACTTGGCGAATTTCTCACACCCGGCTTGCATGCTCAACTTATTAGTAAGCAGGTTATAACCAAGGTAACTGGTTGGCAACCGGGGTTTGGCATAAAAAGCCATGCTGCAAACAACTGCGAACCAGACGTAGGCAACGAACATCCAAGACGTCCATTTGGCTTAAGAACCCTGGAAAATGAGAGGATATGTCCAGTAGTGATAGATTCCCTCTCTAAAACCAACAGGGTGGGGAAACAACCTTAAGCAAATGGAAGAAGAAGTGGGATGGATTTGTGATCTCAGTTGGACAAACGAACAAGCGGGGATACGGAGAAAGCGGGGGAGATGGGGGGATTCCCTTGGCGTCAAGGTGCATCAAACGGGGGAATCCTCCCGTATCCCTGGTTCTCTCTGTCTGACTCAGAGGGGCTCTCTAGCTGGGAGGCTCCGCGATGGTTTCTTCTCGTCGTGCTTTGTCGACGGCATCGATCGGTCGTTTCTTCGGAAGAAAAAAAAGAAACGTTGCGGCGGCCGCGGCGCTCGCGGCGCTCTGAGCGGATTTCACGATGGGGTTGGTCTGAAGACAGAAATTTAAGCCAATTTTTGGGCTAGGGAAAGGCTAGGTCATGATGGAAAGAACAAAAAAGACAGGTACCCGGATGTACCCGGAATCTTCCCCCTGTCACGCTGCAAGCAAGCCAACAAACCATGGATATGCCCAGGGTTTGCAACTTCCTTGGACCCTAAAGACTACCCTGAACAATGGGATTTCACTCATGATGTTGGGGGGCTATACCCTATTCTTAAGGTATCCCCAATGCAAAAGACCTGCAGCACGATAAGCTTGTTCTGGTTCCGAATCGGTGAGCCGGCCATAACATGGTCAGGGCATGACCCGGGGTAAGCGAGGTGCAATTGCTCCCAGAAATTACCATCACGAATGAATCTCTTTCCGGGACGAAGTGGGGTACTAGCAGTGATTAGAAACAAAGCAAAACCACTATGAGATCCATTTATTCTTCATGTTGACCCCGGATTAATACCCCGCCTTTCAACTGGGGTCAACCCTTGTGGTTTGTTCATCCCTGACAAGTCTGCTCGTCAATGGAGATTTTGCTGCATTGAAGGGGGGCAGGACCTCCGTCAGGTTGTTGGACCCACCTTTGGCGTGGTTGCCAGCAAAAAATCACACGCTTGGCCAGTTTGAGTGGAGAACCCGGATACTGAGGCAACTCACTTAACTGAGTCATGGGACATGGGCCTGTATTTTTTGGACTGAGACCCCAAATAAAATATCGGAGCTCCGCAAAAATCTAGGGGTACCCCATTCTTTCCAGGGATCCTCTATCAGAAAACCTGAAAAACACCCAGGAAAAACGGATCCGGCTTTTGGGAAGAACGATGATGGAAAAGAATGGTTGGAATCAACCCCTATGTATGTTTAATGGTGGAGGTTCGACCTCATAGTCAAGTTGAAGGAATCAACCCCTAGAAAAAAACAACGGAATCAACCCCTAGAAAAAAAAGAAGATCCGCCCATCGAAGTTGCGCGCGAGCGTGTTCGGCTCAGCGCAGGTGCCACATGACCCCAGGCATGCTGCGACTCCAGCCCACCACGTCCGACAGCTCCTGGAAAGGGATCTGCAGCTTTTTTCTCAGGGAGGAATTCACCAACGCATCTCTACTCTTGGTATGGTAGCAACAAACTTTTTTTGCAGACCCCGGTAAGAATGAACAGAACCAAAAAACCAAAAAAACTATTCTAGCGCTACCTTCCATTTTTTGGAGGAATTCACACTCTGTCGATTTGTCCTTTTCATTTTGCAGGGAATTCCTAAAAGGTTTGGGGCATATAGGGTATCCCTGCGATTTTGGTATCCAACTTCACACTATCATTTTTGGAGGAATTCACACTCCGTCGATTTTTAATTTTCATCTTGGGAATTCCTAGGTTTGGGGCATATAGGGTATCCCTGCGATTGTGGTATCCAACTTCACACTGTCATTTTTGGAGGAATTCACATTTTGGCCATGGGTCAAAAGCCCGTTGTTAGCCCGAATTTCAGTGAACATGCCAATCAAACCACTAAAATAGGTTCCAAAATGGGTGGTGAATTCACCTACCCCAAAATGGGATCCCATTGGTTTTGACGCACAGCCATATGTTGCAATCAGAACCAGGTATTCAAATGGTTGACCCAGAATCATGTAAGGAAATACAAAGGCGGATATCCGCAACTATTTACGGCTGGGTTTATCCCGTTCTAACCTTCATCTTCCCGGGTTGTGATTGTGGCTCATTTTGGGTTGCAAGAACCCTTGTTTAAGTTGGTATTTTCAGGGCCCAGGTATAGTCTAAAACACCCGTGACGCAGCAACCGGGCTCTCAAAAAGGACCTCAAATGAGGTCCTTGTTGCCGTGAGGGGTCGCTAAACTCCCTTCAACGGACGGCCCTGTCTGATGCTTCACTCTCTATATATATATATATAATATTTATAAATACAGTCGTATACAGTCGTGCAACATCGACTCATGTCTGCAACCAACAAATCAAAGCTTAAAGATCCAATCCACTATACATACATAAATAAATATCTACCCATACCACCTACTCCAAATACCCTCTTGTTTTAGGTATTGGTGGGAAAACCCAGTTTTCCAAGTTGTACATACCAATCCAGTGTTCGGTAAAGAGTCCCGAAGAAAGTTGGTATTCTGTACAAAGGCTAAGGATGTATATATATATATATATTTATTTCGATACACCTGGTTCTCAAACTAAACTACCCATAACAAGCTGGATTTCACCCGTTCCGTAATGCTGAGTTGGACTGTTGAGGGTTTTGAGGTGTGTATATATATATATATGGCCATGGGTCAAAAACCAAAGCCCGTACCCCCAGTGAACATCCGATCCAACCACTAAAATCCCGGTTCAAAAGTGGGTGGTGAATAAATTCACCTACCAACCAAAATGGGATCCCAAAGCGGTTTTGGCAACCAAGGGCCGACTCCAATAAGAAAAAACGCCAAAAACCAATGATGCTGCTGGGTCATTGTTGACACCACCAGGAAAAAACCACAGGTTTTAGGTCCTCACCATTGGTTTTTTGACAGCCAAAAATACATCTCCTCCCCACTCCCCCCCGCTTTTCTCGGGCAAACTTCTCGGGAGCTCCGGGCCTTCCAGGAGAAAATGGCCCATTTTCGTCGGATGAACTGGACATGGGACCCGAAAAACTGGGCTGGAAGAAGAGGACCGCGGCAAAAATTGTCGGTCTTGCCTGGTTAGTGGAAAACCAAGGGAACCCAAAAAAGCAAAAAAACAAACAAACAAGGGGAGCTAATTCTGGGGAAGCAAAAAGCAAGTCGGGGGGGAGAAAACGAAAATCCCTGAAGTCTGGGAGGCCGGAGTCTTCTCCTTGGGGTCTCCTCTCTCAGCGAAAAAAAAGGAAAGAAAGAACAAACAAAAAAGAAAGAAACAAAAAAAAGGAAAACTAAAAGGAACATAACAAACAAACAAAGGAGAAAAGCCAAAAACACACACACAAAAAAAAGGACCCCCTGCGGCATCTCCGCGGGATCGACGTCCGAACATCCGAACATCCGTCGCCTGGGCGAACTCGAGGGAGGCCTTGGCGCCCTCGCAGTCCAAATCCGCCCCCGGGATGTCGGAGCGGATGAAGGTGCCCACCAAAACCTGGCCCAGCTCCACCCAGGAAGCTCGCCCCATCTGTTTGGGTTTCAAACCCCGGAGTTTTGTGGCCTGGTTTTATCCAGACCAAAGTCACCCCCTAAGTGGTGGGTCAAAGGGAAACACCCGATTCCATTTTCTGACTTTGACACCCCAGCTCCACCCCCAACCAGTTTGGAGGCTGGTCAGGTGGGTTGCGTCTGGTTGAGTCTCCAGGTGGCCAGGTGGCCGTTTTTGGGTTGGCTTCAAGGGAAAACCCACCAAAACCTGCCCAATGTGCTCAAAGGCTCCAATAGGTCCTCCAGTAGAGAGGTTAGGGTTTAGGTACCAACTTTTTTCGGTAGCCTATTTTAGGGGAACCCTCCCAACCAAAAAAAGAAACGGTGAGAAACGACATCAGATATATATATATATATATAACCTCGGTACCTCGACATGCCCTTGAACCAAAAGGTATACTGCCACCATATGGCCAATATAAAGGATAGATGCCGCATCCCTTGGGCAGTCGTGCCCGCTTTCGGCCCCGAATCCAGTACCTTGGGACAAATGGTACGGATGCTGAGATATTTGAAGAACACCAACCAGGTCCTCCAGCAAGGAGGATACAATAAGGGTACCAACTTTTCCCCAAAAAAGAAACGGTGAGAAAGGGCACCTGGCTGGGGGACCTAGTTGAAGAAAAACCACACGGAACAGATCACAAAAGAGCCCATGGGTTTCTGACGTGCCTTTGCTCGAGGGCTTCAACTGGTTCCCTTACTTGCAATATGGCTGTGGCTCAAAAAACCGGTACCAAAATGGAATCCTGGTAAGTGGAAGTTTAATTTCGAGCCACACCAACATAGCAATGTGCCATGTGCTTATGGCAACTTGCATACCTGGAGTCTCCATTGACCCTTTAAAGATGGGGTCAGACTCCCCAAAACCATGGGGTCATGTACCCATTTTTAAAGGGTCATGGAGACTCCCGGTATGCAGAAAAAACCTCGAGGGTCAGCCCAAAGCAAATTGGATCGCCTAAGATTCCAGCAGCTGCTCTCCGGTGAATTGGTTTGGCTTGGGAATTTGAATTTGAACCTAGGTCCTCCAGTTTGAGGTTAGAATAAGGCTACCCTAGCAACGGGAGCATAGGGAACCTTCCTAGGTCCTCCAGTAGTTTGAGAGGTTAGGGTTTAGGGTACACGCCTTTTTACTTTTTTGCGTCACCCCCAGTGAACATCCCAATCCCCACTAAAATCCCGACGAAATTGGGTTGTGAATTCACCTACCCAAAAATGGGATCCCAAAACGGTTTTGACCCACAGCCAATTGGTTTGGCTTGGGAATTTGGATTTGAAGAGATCCCTGATTGTTCAAGCCCAGTACATCCAGGCGCTTTGCACGACACGCTGGAAATCAGGAATTTGGCTTCCTTTGAGCCCTCAAAACTGTGTCTGAAACATGGGTTATAGCAACCCAACATTAGGGTGAAATCCGTAGTGGGGTAGTTCTTTCGGGTCCAGGTTTTGGTTTTTGCAGCCCCAAACCACCAATTGCTTCGAGGCAAGCTGCGATCGACGGATCGAGTGCGTTTCAAAGTCCCCGCCTTGGTGTTCTTTCTTTGGCGAACCTAGTGGCAAGAAAGCGGCTTTCACGACAGGCAGGCCGGGGCTGTTCGCCCACCTTTGTTTAGGGTATTTTTGGAAAGACCTGGGCTTCCATGGACATTTTCCACTTTTTTTGGGGTAGAGGGTCAACATCATACCCAACAAGAAGAGGGTATTTGGAGCTTACGCGGGACGTTCCCAGAGGCTCAGCCGGATAGAAAAAGGGTCCGACCCCAGGGACCCTCGACCCAAAAAGCCGTTGGGAGCCTGTGGGCTCATTTCGCCGCAAGCTGGTCATCCCATTTTTTTTTGCACTCCGAAGACTGATAAAGCCGGCTAAGCTCGATGATGTTGCCACATTCCCGGTAGAGTCTCCTTCTGACCCTTTGAAAATGGTTGGTCACCCAAAAAGAAAGGGTCATGGGCCCAATTGTAAAGGGTCATGAAGACTCCCGGTACTTGGTTGCTGTTGACCCTCTGCAAAAAGCGGATCACTGTTTGTGGGTCCTTTCTGGAAAATCCGAGCTGCTTCCACCAAAAAGTTATATAAAGTCCAAAGATCCTTAACCAAGTCGCCATAAAGCCACGTTCAATGGATTTCGTCCATCCACAGTATGAGGTATACAATCAAGTCAAAAACAAACAAACAAACAAACAAACAAACAAACAAACAAACAAACAAACAAACACACAGACAGACAGACAGACAGACAAACACACAAACAAACAAACAAACAAACAAACAAGCAAGCAAGCAAGCAAACAAACAAGCAAACAAACAAACAAGCAAACAAACAAGCAAACAAGCAAGCACACAAACAAACAAACAAACAAACAGACAAACAAACAGACAAACAAGCAAACAAACAAGCAAACAAGCAAGCAAACAAACAAGCAAACAAACAAACAAGCAAACAAGCAAACAAGCAAACAAACAAACAAAAACAAACAAGCAAACAAACAAACAAACAAACAAGCAAACAAACAAACAAGCAAACAAACAAACAAACAAACAAACAAACAAGCAAACAAACAAGCAAACAAGCAAACAAACAAGCAACAAACAAGGAAACAAACAAACAAGCAAACAAACAAACAAACAAGCAAACAAACAAACAAACAAACAAACAAACAAGCAAGCAAACAAACAAACAAACAAGCAAACAAGCAAGCACACAAACAAACAAACAAACAAACAGACAAACAAACAGACAAACAAGCAAACAAGCAAGCAAACAAGCAAGCAAACAAACAAGCAAACAAACAAACAAACAAGCAAACAAACAAACAAGCAAACAAACAAACAAAAAAAAACAAGCAAACAAACAAACAAACAAACAAGCAAACAAGCAAACAAACAAGCAAACAAGCAAACAAACAAGCAAACAAACAACCATTCCGCAGCCAAGCAGAGATACTAAGGACGCCAAATCCACTTCGCGCCAGCTAAGATCCATTTTTTTGCTATGAATTCTGGTTCATAAACCGAGATAGACCACCACCACTTTGTCCATCCAATTTGGGGCTGTCGTTTTCAGGCTACCATTTGTTGGGTCATTTTATCTGCAACAGGGGAGAAAGGTTGCTGTTCCAAAAAAAATATTTGGAGACGTCTTGCGACGCATAGAAAGCCGACTTTCCTGGGCTGCGCCTCAGATCCCCTGCGAAAAGTTTAAGTCTCAGTGGGTTGAATGGAATCTGCCACTAGGCCAACCACAAACCTAAAAAGCTGAGGGGAGCCACCAAGTTTCGACGTCCAAGGCGCGGAAATCCTGCGGATGTACTCGAGCATCGTCACCAACATGATGCCATCCTTGCCGTGGGACAAGGCCTCCGCATAGCCTCGCGAGGCGCCGTCTGGGGATCTTTCTTTGGGCGATGGCCTGACGGCAAACGCAAAGGCAACAAGCCAACAACAACGGAGAAAAAAAAAAAAAAAAAGGAAAAAAAAAAAAAAAAAAAAACGCTACAAAGCCTTTCCCAGTGGATCGCAGTTTCCAGCCACTTAAGTAGGTGACCCTTCGCCATGTTCCTTTGAGTTTTAAAACATCCAAGGAAGGGGTTGACCGGATAGGACCGCTAGGTCCTCCAGAGAGGTTAGAATACGGGCACCAACCTTTTTCTGTCATCTATTTTAGTAGGGGAACCCTCCCAACAAACAAAAAGTTGGGTGACAAAAATGGCCCCTAGCCGGGGATTCCTAGAATTGGTTAGGGTACCAACTTTTTTTCGGTCGCCAATTTTAGGGGAACCGAATCTCCCACCCAAAAAAGAAACGGTGAGAAAAGTTGGCCCCAAAAGGCTGGGGGGCCTGGAAGCAAAAAAATGGATCTCAGATCGCCCCTTCGCCGATCGGTTCCTTTTTTTTTAAATCTCGGCTGGCTCACGCCCTTGATCAAGACCCGCCCTTGCAGAATCAGGTGGATTCACTTAGCTTCTGCAAAACCAGGATGGATGGATTCACTTCGCTTTGGAGGCTCTTGGAGCCCCTTGGTGACTGGGACACTCGAGGAAATCGGGGGGATTTGTGGGCAATCTCGTAAAGTCCATGATGGTGGATTCCCTTTCAATCCTGGGCCCGGTTGGCCGCCGATTCTTTTTGCCGGTTTCCCCACTTCGTTTAAATGAAAAAAGGGGGTTTGAAGGGAGCCAGCAAGAATTGGCCGTTGGCCCCAGAAAGAAGGTCTGTGCCTTTCTCTGAGTATTCTGTTCTAATCCAAAGGAACAATCCGAAGTCGTTGAGGAAACGACCCCCAAAGACACACCCACCCACCCCGATTCGTTCCTGAAAAGGACGCAACTTGCGAGCGCTGGCGAGATCGAGACATCGGTCCCTGGAAAAGGGCTGCCAAAGGGAAACGGTCCCATGAGGTTTGAACCCTTTTTTTGTCACACACAAGTAACACAACTAAGGCAAAGCGATTCTTTTTTTAAAGATATGGCCACCTGAACCGGCATGTTGTTAGACTTGACGGAAAAGAAAGCCAAGTCGCTTTCTTCTGCGGTCTTCGCCTTGATGTAGTCATAGATCTTGTAGCCCTGTTTTGAGCTCAACATTGGAGTCAGTCAATATTGGCTTGAATTCAGTGGGTCTCGAAGCATTGAACGGGCCCTGGGTCCAATGTCGGATGCTTGGGGCTGTATGTTTAAAAAAAAAACACTCCCACCAATTGACATGGAACCTAACGTTTCGGGGGGTGTTTCTGTGTAAAGGGACCGGGTCCCTGTCAGGTTCCATGTGTTATGGGGCGTTTTGGTGCGATTCCAGGGTGGTCCTTCAGGGAAGCCACTCCAAATCCACTTGTGGAGTCCCCTTTTCACTCTTTCGGAAGGAGACCACACTCAAAAAGGATCCTCTGATGAAAATATGGGTGTGGCTCAAAATTCAACAGGAGGGGTTACGCAGGTTTTGGTCCATGTTTCCACTTACCAGGGGTCCATTTTGGTACTGGCTTTTGGAGCCACGGCCATATAGGAAAAACAAAACAGTTTTGGGGGTCCGGTTAGTGACAAGGGGGCAAAAAACAAATGGATTCAGGTCTGGCCGAACACACAAGTATTTCGGGTTCGGTCGCTCTGTTTTGTTGCTTAGTCCTGTTGTTCAAGTCGTATCAGGTGGCCCAACCATAGTCACATGATCATTCTGCAATGTGTTGAAAAGAAACGATAAAACACGTGCAAATAAAACAATTGAACGAGTAATCAAAAGCCGAGCTACATCATGGGGTTTCGCTCGTTTTACCCCCGAGTTGGCGGAACTGCTTGCCAAAAAGTAGGCAGACCTAAAACTTAGCCCGCATCCGGGGTACACATCAATTTGCATTGTCTGATCAACCCTAAAGCAGGCCACATAAAGCAACACCACTATCAAAGTCCCCCCCCAAGTTTTGCTTGGTTTAAATGCACCAGCCTCAAGCCAGCTGGCTGGTGACTCGACCGATGGAAACACTGAAGTAGAATGTCCAACACCGGTTGGAAACCTCGCAAAACCAAAAGCAAAACAACACAAACCAACTGAACATGGATTTGAATCAAGGGCACTTAAGGCCGTGTCGATGGCCTAAGTGACCCTTTGATTCGTTTGCTAAGTGCCCTTTTTGGCTTTATAGGGGTTGGGATTCTGTTGAAATCGAACAGCTACCCGTGCCAACTGCCACATTTGATTGGGGCCGACCCGGAAAGCCCGAACATGGCA
Organism: Effrenium voratum; assembly: GCA_963377175.1. Taxonomy (NCBI): domain Eukaryota; class Dinophyceae; order Suessiales; family Symbiodiniaceae; genus Effrenium; species Effrenium voratum. Next base: position 1,667,454 of record CAUJNA010001446.1, read on the forward strand.
TTTTGAGTGTCAAAGCGTGTCATTGAGTTTCAGTGGGGGTGCGAATCGAGGTCACTTACCCCTTGAAAAGATCACTTACGCTAGTGTCGCTCCCCCCTGCGTGAGTATCATTCGTGTGTCGCGGCGGCTCGATTTGCGGGGTCTGAGGAGGGTTCTGCTGGGGAGGGCAACCCTGAGGGTCTAAGTGCCCTTTAAGTGGCTTAAGTGACCTCTTTGGACTAAGTGCCCTTATTTTCAAAATGGATCATAGCACCCAAAACATGCATCGAGGGCACTGAAAAGAAGCTGGAACACAACCTGGCGATTTCTTCCTTGGAACCCTTTCTTGGAACTTGAGTGAACCAAATGGAGTGATGGTTACCGAGAGAGGTCTGCACATCAACTCTCCACACTAAGCCAAAAAGATGGCTTTGGGGAGTAAAAAGGGATCTAAGTACCTCCTTAGAAGGTACTTGGACCCTCTGGGTAATGGGGCGGGCCGGTGAATTTCAACGTTTGTCCGTGCTAGTTTGTTGGTCCAAGTGATACCTCGAAACTGTGTGGCTTGTTGATTCCGCAGGGTATAGTCAGTGCAGGAGACGTCGCGAATCCATCACGAGACGTGTCAAACACGTCAAACATGTACCTGTGGGTCCAAACCCTGTACCCCTGGTGAACATCAAAGCAGGTGGCAAATGGATGTTCATCCACCCCAAAATGGAGCCATAGGTTATGCCCCATGGCCATGTCTAAGGAACCGCATGGCTGAGATCCGCGCAGAAAAGGCACGCGGGATTGGCCATCCCCTACGGTTTTTGCAGGGTTTCTTCCATTTGGTGAATTAAGGCCCCGGGAAAAACATGAACATATGTCCAGTAGTGATGAATTCCGTTCAAAACCAACAAAGGGGAAAAAAAACACAAAACAACTAAATCTTAAGCAAATGCATGTGGCAAGACTATGGTACTGGTGGAACCAATTTTCACTGCCGGTCCATTCGATCGTGGATTTTTCGCAATAGAAAAACTGTGGAGCCTTTAGCCACCTGAATCCAGCATGCGGAGCATGACCCGAATCCTTCTTTTGGCTAACCCCCAACGTGAGGTTTACAATCAAGTGAAAAAAACAAGCAAACAAACAAACAAGCAAACAGACAAGCAAACAAGCAAACAAGCAAACAAACAAACAAACAAACAAACAAACCCCAATCGCCACACTGCAAGCCAGGTGTCCTTTTGGGGAAATAGATGGATATCCCTGGACTATGAACAAACAGGTGAGCTGGGCCATCTATTCACCAAAACAACCTGCCTGGATGGCCAGTTGTGTTTTTTTTGTCAATGCACTCAAAACCCCAACAACCGATCGCAGAAAAAGTGAAAGCGGCAACTTGGCTATCTAGGTGGGTGCCTGGGTTTCCTGGATGGCTTCCCTGGTGCTTGGGTTCCGTTTTCCATTTTTCCATCCTGAAAATGTCCACTGCAGCCACGTTCGTAGATGCTAAGGGACCCACACCTTTTGCGGTGAAGTTCTTTGCGAACTTCCTACGTCACCCAGGCTATCAACGTGAACACATTCATGCTCAGAGGCCCACACAACGCACCCAAGGCACGTCCCCTCAAAGGCCAAACGGTGCCACTGGGTAGCCTCCTTTAAAGGGTCAGATTGCGGTCCTCTATTTGCGAATGCGTGCTCTGGAACACACATAAACACAAATATGTCCAGCAGTGCTAGATGTCCTTCTTTCTTTTTTTCCTTTTAAAGCCTTCTTTTTTTGAAGCAAACATTATCCTTAACACAAAATGGAACCGACCCCCCGGCCCCCCATCGCGCCCGCACGGTGATCTTGGCTTCCGGGGTGTCATAGTCCACCTCTTGGAACATCCGGCCGCGCTCCTGCGAAGCTGTCGACAGACCTCTACCTTCAGGCCCCGGGCTCCCGATGGAGGTGGCTTGTGGTGCTTCCAGGTGGCCTTTCGCGGGAAAAAAAAAAACAAAACAAAAAAAACATCTGTTGGAGGTAGCCTGGCCAAGTTGCGACCGCTTGCTTCTTTGTTTTTCAGCCACTGTTGCAGGTCCTTGGGTTTGAAGTGCCTGGGGGAAAAAGGAAAGGCAAAAAAAAAGCAGCTGGCGATCCATGGCGGTTGTTCTTTGGAGCCTGCTGCTTTGGTTTGACTGTGTGCTTCTTGCTGGTTCAAGGGGGTCGCTTGGCAGTTTCCCGGGCTTCGGGCGTGGGGTGCTTTGCTTCACCACCGCTCTGAATCTCGCCTTCTGAGTCTCCATCTTCGATGGGGTTAGCACCAGGGCGTCTTGCTCCCATTACAAGAATGGCCAGGACCAGGAAAAGAATGGCGGCTTACATTCCCATGGTTTCAATGGTGGATTGAAGTTCAGGGCGCATGTTTAAAGGGTCAGACTTGGTTGACGTTGGAAGGGGCGCAAAAAAAATCATTTTAGCAGTTAAGTGGTTGGATTTCAACCACTAAACCACCATAAGCAAAAATGCAAAGAACGTTTCCCAACAACAACCATGCAGAAGGAGACTGCAGGTCTTTTATTTGCCGTTTCGGCTCACCCCGGAACCCAATGGCCCATGGAATTAGGGGCCCTGACCGTCTGAAAAGAACACCTCAACGAAGCCCTGGCCATGCCCCCTTGATTAACCTATGTTTAATCCGAGCCAGATTTGGAGACTCCAGGTACTTGGATTCTTAAATGTCCCTTCAGCCTGGAAATTCGCTCCATAACTTTAGGGCATAAAACAAAAACATCTATCCGTGAGGGTACAAGTAATTGCCGGGGTGTTTTCTTCTTTTGTTTGCGGACCCCAAACATGGTGATATTGTCCCTTCATGTTCCTCTTAACCAAAAAGGGGTTCCCTACAAGACATACCTGGACCCTCGAAATTCCCTAAACATGGCTTGCCCCAGAATAATGGTTGGTGAATCCCAATTTTTATGGGTTCCTGGAGTCTCCATGACCCTTGCAAATTGGGGTATGACCCGCATGTTTGATTCGGGTCGGATTTGCAGACTGGCAGTTATTTTTGGGTCGGATCAACACTTAGGTTGATCAAAGGGTCCTTTACACATAGAATGAGAATTGAGGGACACCACCAAGAAGATATGTCACGCACTAAATGGGAAAAAGTTACCCCCTGGTCATTTGGGGGGCCCTAAAAAGCCGGAAGATGGAGTCCACCCCCCACTTAGACCGTTCCATTCCGAGAAAAGCAAAAACAACCCCCAGAACCAGCGACCGCCAAAAAAACAAAAACGAAAAAACAAATGAACAAAAAAACGAGAAAAACAGAAAAGAACATAAGCATGAAAATAAAAAAGGAGAAACAAAAACGGAACAAGACAACAAGAAGCCAGCGACCGCCCAGATCCCACCCAAAGGGATCGGGGGGCCTTGAAGTCCACCGGGGGCCAAAAGTCCAGCAAGGTGCCCGGCTTGGCCACTTGGCTGTGCTTCGCCCACACCCCCAAATAGCCTCCACAGAGCTTTTCGGGCGCTGAGTTCGGACCCTGCCCTTCCATTTGGTTGAGACCCCTGGAAAAAAAAGAAAAAACACATATTCCAGTAGTGATACATTCCTTTTAAAACCAACAAGGGGAAGGAAATATGACATATTCTTAAGCAAATGGAAGTGCCTGAACCCTCCAGAAAAACCCACTGAAAATTGGGAGTTCACCAACCCTCATTTTGGGGCGAGAACCCCTTTTTTGAGTTGGAATTGTGAGGGTGCACGTAAATTTAAAAAGGAAATTCACAAGAATGTTGGGTTGCAAATATCCTTTTCCCCAACAGCTGAAAGCTTTGGGGTCTCAGCCCAGATAGGCTCCGGGGGGTCCGGGGCGGCCCTGAGGTAAGCTTCCACAAGGGTTCCACCAGGGTTCCACCAGGGTTCCACCAGGTTCTGCCACGGCTGCGGGTGGTGCGAGCACCAAAAAGAGCACTGCATGTTGGGGGTATCACCTGGGCTTATTTTATAGGTATTTGAAGGTCCGTCTGCATAGGGGCCGGAATAAGCAGAAGGCGCCTTAAGCCCAAAAAAGCCGCAGGGAAACACCTAAACGATAGTGGTTTATTTCAGAGCTTGTTGTTTTGAGGGTACCCTGACTAGGTCCTCCAGTAGAGAGGTTAGAATAAGGGTACTCTTTTTTCTGCAGTCGATTTTAGTAGGGGTTTTGAGTGCATGGAAAAAAATCGCAACTGGCGATCCAGGCGGTTCTTGGACTCTGCATTGCGGACCACTGCAAGCTAAGAACCTCATGTGCGAGGTAGACGCCTAGAGCATACGATCTGTAATACCTTTGTCCCGGGGAGATGCCAAAACCCACGAAGTCGGCTTCTGGTTTCCCAATTTAACACGAGCAACATGAGGATCCCCTAACTGAACACACGGGGCTTGCTTCATGGACACATCTTGGACACAACAAATGTCTATTGAGTCTACCCTAAAAAATGCAGTTGATGGTCGGAGAACCCACCTGGACTGTCCATGACGCTTTAAACATGGGGTCATTGGGTCACCCAATTTTATCACCCAAAGGCTCCTGGTTTCGATGCAAGAAAAGGGGCCCGACTTCACATCCAGGTTTTGAGACCCCCAAGCACCGATTGCCGGGTGTTCAATGGACGGGTCGAGAGGTCTTCCATTGAAAGCCGATCGGAGCCCTCATCAGGCAGATACATAGGGACCCGCTGTACCTCTTGAACCTGGGGCAAAGAACAGCCAATTATTTTGGCTGCTTCCCAGCACAACCAGATTCTATGCAAAAATGTGGTTAGACGCAATTACTGGCGGTTTGAACCAAACAAGGAAACTCCCTTGGATCCAGTTGATAACCCCACGTTTCCTGGGATTCCAGGATTACATGGCCAAATGGTACCATTTTGGGATAGGTGAATTCAACACACAAGTTAGAACCTATTTTAGTGGTTGGATTGGGATGTCACTGGGGGTACGAAATTTGGATTTTGACCCATGGCCACCTCGAACGCTTGAACCCCAAGTGCTGGATTGTGTTTTTTTGTTTTTTTAATGGATCCATTTCCTAAACCCACGCCGAGGGCTTCCCATAGCCACATCGAACCGCTCGAGTCTCCAGCGCCTTTCATGTCGTTCAGCGCCTCGTTGATGAAGAAGGCCTCCTCCACCTGCGAACGCGACCTCGACGGCCTGCGGACCTGCGGACCCCCCCTTCAGGCCTGCCGGTTGGGGGCCGCGGGCCTAGGTCCTCCAGTAGAATAAGCTGGTACCCGATGTTCTTTCTGTGGGGAACCCTCCCCCCAAAAAGGGGTAAAAGGGCACTACTGTGCCAAATGGGAATTCAAAGTATCCAATGTGCCAAATGTTCGCTGGTACAAGCGATATTCCACTTGGCCAGCACGGCTGTTTTTAGCCACCCTTAGCGAGCCATTCTAAATTCAAGACGTCCACTATCTTGGTTGATTTCCCCTGACTCTTAGCATGAGGAACCTTGCACCCTCAAACCTCAAAATGCCTGCAACTTTGGAAGACTCAAATGTGCGGAGAGGCCTCGCATCGTCCATAAGCCCCAAAGAGATCTTGGGGATGATAGATCGAATCGATTTCAAGGAAAATAGTCACGTCTGGCAATGGAAACCAGTTGATTGTTTGTTACTCAAGCCAGCCAGCCAGCCAGCCACCCACCCAGCCAGCCAGCCAACCAGCCAGCCAGCCAGCAAGCAAGCAAGCCAACAAAACAAGCCAACGGCCAACCAACTAACAAAACACACAAACACACAAACAAACAAACAAACAAACAAACAAACAAACAAACAAACAAGCAAACACAAGCAAACACTAAACAAACAAAAACAAACAAGCAAAATTCAAAGCAAACAAAGCAACGCAACGCAAAAACAACGCACGCACTCGCACCAATCTAGGATATTCTAGAACATGAGCTGCAGGAGTGTACGTACCCTCGGACGACATGGTTAGTTCACCACAACCATCAAACAATGAGGGGAACACTCCACGCGCACAAACACACACATGTTGGAAGACATGAGTGTTTTGCAAATGAGGTAATCTGCCATTGTCCTTTCGTTTGCTTAAGCTGTTCTCTTGGTTATCTACTGACAGGCAGATTGATCCACTGGGGTTAACGATGGTCAAAGACGTACATTTGCTGTAGCTCCCGGGAAAAAAAGGAAGATCATGTATGTCCAGTTAAAACCAGCAAGGGAACATACCAATAACAAAGCAACTCAACATTTCAGCAAATGGAAGACAATTGTTGAAGATGGTTCAAGAGAAGACAATCGAACTCAGGGTTCTTCAATGCGGCCTGGCCGCCGCTCCGATCCCAGCGTTTTCGGGCTCAACGTTTGGCAAGGCCTTTTTCGCCCTCAAACGCCATCTTTGGTCCAAAAACAAAACACCTGGTCCCCGAACCCTCCAAACTCACTTCAATGTGGAGTAAAGCCGCAAAACCCTGGGGTGACTCCAGGTTTTTGGGGCAGTTCTTTCGGGCCCAGGTCCCCAAAGCCCCCAACCCAATGCAGGGTGCGACATATTCGCCCGGTCTGAAAACTCGAATCTTGCCCCGGGGCGATCGGGCCGATGGCCGCAGCAAAGTACCGCAGGTGACGATCGAACTCTTCGTTCTTGAGCCTCAATGTGACAACTGTACAAACCACCAGGAAAACCATTGTTTGAGCACCCCAAGGTTGGCTTTCATTGGCTTCCCTTGAAACCAACTAGGTCCTCCAGTAGAGAGCTTAGAATAAGGGTAACTTTTTTTTCTGGGGAACCCTCCCCCAAAAAAGGGTGAGAAAGGGCACTACTGGGGGACCTAGGTGTACAGTTGAGCACCCCAAGGTTGGTTTCGTTGGTTTCCCTTGAAACCAATCCAAAGGCTACCTGGACCCTCAAACCCATAGAACAAGTTGGAATTCACCAAACCAGCGGCTCCGATCGGCTTCGACTGTCAATGGAAGACCCCTCGACCCCGGAGTATTGGACACCCCAGAGGTGTTTGGGGTCTCAAAACCTGGCGGTTAAGGAGGGCCCTAAATAAATCCAATTGGAGCCTCTGGGAACCATGATGGTTGCACCTCACCCCATTCTTCAATTGGAAGTTTGAAGGTCCAGGCACCAACCCCGTCTGGTAGACGCGTCCAAGTTGTCCACTGCGGGAAGCAAACAGTTGCACTTAGGCATGTGTCAAAACGGAATTTGCTCCCTAAAAAAAAACATGGAGTTGGTCTTCCTGTTGGCTTCGTTTTTGTTTCCCTCCAAGCCTGCCTGACAAGCGGATTCCATTTAAAACACGCCCGCTCAAAACAACTTCTACAACTCCCAACTTTGGCAATTCAACGAATCAAAGCCATGGCCCGAATCTTTTGGGGTGATGCCATGTTTACAAGGGCCATGGCGAGTCCAGGTACCCTTACAAAATGTGATGTTACCCACCGCAATTCTTAGGTCCTCCAGTAGATAGGTTGGAATAAGGGTAATTACCCTTGTTTGTTTAGTCTATTTTAGTAGGGGAACCGAATCTCCCAACCAAAAAAGAAACGGTCAAAGGGCACCAATTGCTGGGGGACCTACTGTGGATGGACGAAATCCTGCACCACCTACGAGGCCCTGGAGGGATGATTCCCCTGTAAATAACAACAAGCAATGGTTTCCCATGGTTTCCAACTGGTGCAGCATTTTGTCCATCCACAGTAGAATTCTTGGCAAGATCCCATTTTTGGGCAAACCCGTGGGTCCGAAGGAATGGCTGGTGTGAGGCCAAGTCCGCCCTAATTTCCGCGTTGCGGTGCGGCCGAATCGCCCATGGAAGCGTCCCGACGGGTTTTTTCAGGACCCGATGGATCTCAAGAATTTCCGGTTCACCTTAAGCACCTGCCTAGAAATCGCCAAGTTGCGACCGCGTTTTTCAGTCACTGTTGCTGGTTTTGGGGGTAAAGTGGATGGACAAAAGCAGCAACTGGCGATCCAGGTGGAGTCTCCTTCTGACCCTTGGATTGAAGCTGATTTCCTTCGGCCTTCCTTTTGGCATGGCTTTCGGTTTATCCCGACTGTTGCTATGCTTGGTGTGAATTCACGAACGTGCTGATGTCGCCCAAAACGAAGATTCGAGTCAGGGCAACCCATTGTCAATTTGTCAGAAGGAGACTCCCTGGAGTCTCCATGACCCTTCAAAAAATGGTGGGTCATTACCCAAAATCATGGCTTTATGCACCCATTTTTTAAAGGGTCAACCGGTCAACTCTGCCTGGATCGCCAGTTGCTGCTATTTTTCCCATGCACTTGACCCCCAAAACCGATCGCAACAGGCACGGGAAAAAGCGATCGCAACTTGGCGATCTACCTAGAGTCTCCACCCTTGAAAAATGGGGTTGCCCAAATTTAAGGGGTTATGACCCCATTGAAAAATGGGGTCATGGAGACTCTAGGTAGGCAGGCGTTTTGCTTTTCTTCGGCGAATCCGAACAAATTGGAGCCTCTGGGCACCTTCTGCAAGGACCTGTTAGCTAGCAGTTTGGTTGAAAAGACGCCCTCTGCGGAGTATGGTGTATTTGGCACCCGAAAGAATCAAGCTTAATGGGCTCTTTCAGCATGTCCATACATGTTGGGCCGCTATACTTCTAATATCAAAACAGCCCAAGAGGTCGACACCATACCTGAGCCGTTACAATTCCCCTAAAGGAGATTTACCCCCAGAGTTCTGAGTGATAACCCATTTTTATGGGTAGTTTTGGGTAGTTTGAGGGCCCAGGTATATGCAAGAAGGCTTTGGACCACAGCGTGGGACTGTCGAATTTGGCGGCAGCGGAAGGGACCCATTGGGTTTGGTGTTGGCTTCCGCTCAACGGGATGCCCTTTTTCAGGGCTCATGTCATGGTAACAAAAACCTCCATTCGAAAAATACACATGCAACACCCAAGGCCCTAAGCAAAGTGGTGGTGAAAACCGGGAAAACGGGCCCTGGTTGGCATTGGCCGATTGTTCCTAGGCGCTTGTCCGCGGACTTCTCCATCCAGTCCTTGAGCAAATTGAAGAAGGTCTCCCGCTGCTCTTTCCAAAGAGCCATCTGGTCGGAAGCGGCTCGCGTCAAAACATGTGGACCGGGACGAACCCCAAATGGCGCGTAGCGGTTTTATGTAAAAGTACCCTCAAATAAAGACACACCCATGTGCTTGGCTTTAGTTTAAGGGGGGTACGTGGTACCTCACAAAAGAGGGACCATTTTTTGGAGACTGGGGGTGGTAGTGCACTTTTTGCGATTTTGAGGCTTGATATCTTGAGCAAGTTGCGTGCGAAGAATGAGTGTTTGTAACTTCTGAATCAGTCAACGGGGTCCTCTACTTTCCATTTGGGTACCTTGCTGCTAATTGCTGTGCTCATTCAAGCCAGACTAGCTGCAATTCTCTGAGCACATGTCTGTCATTCCTGTCTGGCCTTAGAGTTGAACTAGAATCAAATCGATTCCAGAATGGAAAGACAAGCTTGTTGTTTCTGCTAATTTGCGTGCGCTTAAAAGGAGTGAAAACCCAGAAGCGACAATGCGATTTCAGTTCTAATGGTTTACAAGCTTTAAATTGCCACGTGTTAAGAGTTAATGATATTTTACTTAGAACACAATGTAAAATTGCACTTTGAAATAGAATTAACATAGGGCTTCCCTCCAAGTAGGATTTAAATTGGGACTTATATAGAAACTAATAAGGAGAACCAAGCTTGGTGTTTCTTCTAGCTTTGAAGCCCTTCAAAAGGAGTGAACAAACCAATAAAAAAACATGCAAAATGCAAGTTCTATTCCAATTGGTTTGCAAGTGTTAGATTGTAAGGCTTTAAGTTTGAATGGGATTTCGGTTAGAATTCTGGTCAAATTGTCATTTTGATTTAGATGTTAAGCAGCACTTCCCTTCCAAGTGGGATTTCTAATTTCTAGTTTAATTACAACTCTTATTCTAAATCAGATGCTAAATCGGAGCTTATTTTTGCACACGTGAGTTCCCTTTGAGTTTAACTAAAATTCATATTGCGAAATCGATTCAAAACAGAAAGTCCTTTCAAGTCTAAATAGGAACTCCTTAGAACTATGACTAGAGTCTAGAAAGGAATTACAAGCTGGTTGTTTCTTCTGAGTAGTTCAATTACACGTTTTGAATCATATTTCAAATGGGAAATAATTTCCAAGTATCTAGAAATTGGGTAGAATTTAGCTATAATTTAAACAGAATCTGGTAAGGATAGACAAGCTGGTTGTTTCTCCTTGATGGTTTAAATAGACTTATTACGCTTAGTTTGATGCTTAAGAGGACATATTAGAGTTCATATTGCAAAACTGATTTGAAGTGGAAGTTCCTTTGCACGTAGGACTGTAAGTAGAACTCAAATGGAAATTGAATAGAATTTAACAATGAAAGACGGACTATGACAGACAAGCTGGTAAGTATTTGCTTGGACAACAGCAAACAAACCACAGAAACCCGAAACACCTCGAGAAAAGCCAAGCCAGAAACCAAACAAACAATAACAAACAAAGACACTAACAAAACCGATAAAGCACACAAACGAGAACACATTTCCAGAACTCTTTCAACATGGGTTGTCGCCGAAGAGTTTCTATAGATGGTTTGATTGTTTGTGTTGTTTCTTAGGCTGTTTGGCCCCTTTGACGCCGCACATAGGCACCTGGACCCTCAAACTACCCATAAAAATGGGATATCACCCCATATTTTTGGGGTTCAAACCCATGTTTAAGGGAATTTTGAGGGTTCAGGCAGTTCTCAAAAGTATGGGCTCGAAGAAATGAAACCCACCCAGACTTTGTTGGGAGCCCTCGAAGTGTGGATCGCTTGCGAGTCCTTGTTGGAAAATCCGAGCCAAAACGTAACGTGGGCCACGACGATGAGAGAAACGCCGTGCCAACGTTAACCCACAGTGGGCATCGAGCTTTGGGGCAAAAGAAAAAGAAACCCAGGGAACCCTGGGGAAATGGACATGGACGAACACCTGCCTAGATAGCCAAGTTGCGATCGCGTTTTTCAGTCACTGTTGCGGTCGGGTTTTGGGGTAAAGCGGATGGAAAAAAACGATCGCAACTGGCGATCCAGGTGGTTGAATTTGACCCATCTTCCAAGATGTCAGATGGCTGTGGTTCAAAACACCGGTGCCAAAATGGAACCCTGGTAAGTGGAAACATGGACCAAAACCTGCGGTTTGCCCCTCCGATCGTTTCATTTTGATTGCCACACCCAGATGCCTTCTTGTAGAGGCTGCTCTTTTCGGGGTGCCATTCTGAGGTCTTGGAGTCCACCAACAGCTTCGGGATCTCGTTCAGATACTTGGCCGGGTCGTTCGTGAAGGAGGTGTACCTCAGCTGGAGGGAGCTGAAGTTTTCGGACATGTCTCATCCGCCCCCCCCAAAAAAAAAACTTTTTCTAGGGGTACCTTCCATTTCCATTTTTTCCAGGGATCCGGATCTTTTCAGGAAACCATCAAAAACCCCGGGGAAACGGATCCGGTTTCTGAAAAGAACGATGGCAATGAAAAGAATGGGCCTAGATAGCCAAGTTGCTGTCTGTTTCAGTCACTGGTGCTGGTTTTTGGGGGTAAAGTGGATGAAAAAAAAAAAAACATCGCCACTGGCGATCCAGGGGGGAATCAACCGCCTAGAGTTTCGTGCGCGAAACCTTGGCCCTTCCGGACCTGAGGCTCTCTTGGGGCCAAGGTTCTGAAGGCCCCAAGCACCGGAGAGCCGCTGGGGAAGAAATTCTATCGGCACCAAGCCTTCTTTCATGTAAAACGGAGTCCCTTCCCAAGGAACCAAAAGGCGTCTCTTCGTCCATGTGCGTTTTCGCCCCCTGGAAAAAAAGAAGATATGTCCAGTAGTGATAGTATAGATTCCCTATAAATTAAACCAACCTGGGGAAATAATAAACATGTTCTTAAGCAAACGGAAGTCTTGGCTAACGTTCCCGCATCAATTGCACCCCATTGGCTTCCGCGGGTTCAACACCCGATGAAACTCATTTCTTCGCCGCTTCACTTTGACCTCACTTCCGATGTGGATGGCCGCAAAAGCACAGTTGAGTCATCATAAAAACCCGGTATAAAAATAGTCTACCCAGAACCATGTAAAGAAATAAGAAGGCGGATATCCGCAGCTATTTCTGGTTGGGATTGTCCCTTACTAACCTTCATCTACCCGGTTTTTGCTTGTGGCTCAGTTTTTGTTTGAAGTTTTTCCATGGCGGCCAGACCGTGACTAAAGTCCAACTCGGTGAATCAGGGAATGCAACTGCTTGACATGGGGAGCCACTTGGAGCCACTTGGCCTCAAGCAAACCGCTGATCTTCTTTTAGTGGTTTCAGGAAACAACATCGTCCAATGTTCCCCACACAAACCGGGAGCACCAACCGGGAGCGCGAAGGTGCACGTGCTACACACCTCCGAACTCCTGCCGTCCAAATGCAGAAAAACAACCAGACATCCCTGGAGCAGAAAGGAGCCTCAGGCAAAACCTCCGCTACAAGCGCGCGCCGAAACGGGTCTTAGGCCGATGCTTGCAGTATCCCAAAGGATGTCCAGCTTAAACTGAAGGTTTGGAGGTCTATATTCCATACCGCCCCCCCCCTTTAAGGACTTGTTGCAATCCAACCCCCAGTGAATCCAACCAAAAACCCTATGGGTGTTAATTTTAACTGGGCACCCTTTGCTGGACAGCATTGGGGATTTATGTCCACCAGCCACTTTTGCGGGGCTACGATCTGTTAAAAGCTCATGCCTGGCTGTCATAAAATGTCCGGTAACCACAAAATGCCTTGAGATGGGCTCGCTTGGGCGAGCTAAGCCACAGCCTGGCATAGCCTAGCGGTTTTGGGCTCCCGAAATACATCGAAGCCGAACCATTGAAATGTCCTTAAGGTTTCCAACTTGGTCCCAATATTTACCCCCTCCAAATACCCACATATTTTTGAGGGTATGAGGTCAATCCTTTACAACAACAGGGGTCGGTACTTACCCTGAAAACCGATCGGCTTTCCAAAACAAGCCAGCTAAAAAAACAAGGAGGACCCTCAAACAAACCAACTTATAAATGGTCGATTTCACAAAAGAAAACAAATGTAAATGTAGCTTGCCTTTTTTCACCGCTTTTCTAAGGCACCTGGATCGCCAGTTGCGATCCTTTTTTCCCAAGCACTCAGAACCCCAATCGCAACAGTGACTGAAAAAAAAGCGATCGCAACGCAACTTGGCGATCTAGGCACTTGGTTGTGATTTCCCATATTTGTCAAAGTTGCCTTGTTCACCGCGTTTTTAAGGCGCCTGGATAGCCAAGTTGCGATCGTTTTGTTCAGTCACTGTTGCTTGCTGGTTCTTGGGGTGTTGAGTGGATGGAAAAAGGCGATCGCCACTGACGATCCAGGCAGTCCGTTTTTTTTTGTGGCACGTAGTGATTTCCCGTATTTCTCGAAGTTGCCTGGTTCACACCGCGCTTTTCATTCAACTGTTTTTTGTGTGTGGCTCAACCCCTTGCCAGCCAAATTTCTACTGGTACCTACCCCATTCTTTCCAGGGATCCGATCTTTCTAGAAAACCTCCGGAAACCCGGGAAAACGGCTCCGGTTCTTGGAAAGAACGAGGGTTGAAAAGAATGGACCAGGAATCACCCCCTAGACAAATGCATCGCTCGGCTGAAAAAGATTGCCCCAACTTGGCCCGCGGGGCTGCCGGCCCGTGGGTCAATCCTTCGGGAAAAATCCCTCCCAGAGGCTCCTGGGGCTTTCAATGGACCCGAGCCCTCCACTAGACACCCCGCGGGCTCCGGTGGTTGGGACCCGGTCTCAAGGTTGTTGGAAGGCCCCAAATCAATCGAATTGGAGCCTCTGGGCTAGAACAGGGCTGTGGGAAATGGAATCGAATTGGAACCCCCAAAGACTAACCCCCTATATAAAGGGGGAGATTCCCTTGTGTCACAGAAGTGGGGACCTGGACCCTCAAACTACCCATAAAAATGGGATATCACCCCATATTTGTTGGGTTCAAACCCATGTTTAAGGGAATTTTGAGGGTTCAGGGATAAACCCCGAGCGATCCACCACAACCCGCGAGAAAATTTGGCGACCTCTTTGGATCTCGAGGTGCTGAGGCGCACTACCTCAGGTGCCGAGGTCGTCGGGTCAGAGGACGACATGACCCCAAGGTTCGGGGCCCCGAACCACCGGATATGACCTGAAAGAACCACCCGAACCCTCAAACGAGCCATAAAAAAAGGGGATTCCACCCCCAAATTGTGTGGTAAGATTGTCAAAATTCCAACTTAAACATGGGTTATAGCCAACCAGACTTATGGAATTGGTGAAATTTCCGACTTTGTTTTGCTTTTTGTAGTTCTCGAAGGTCCAGGTTCCCAAAAGAAAGTTGGACTCCGCCAATTCCAGGGGTGTCATAACTCATGTTTAAGTTGGATTTGTTTGAGGGTTCGAGCCACCCTTAAAACAATGGTTGGGTTCATATGTTCAACCAGCATTGTTTACCGTGGATTGTCATCCAAGGGTCAACCATTCTTTTAATGGGGGCAAGAAACCCCGCGGGGCCTAAGCGTCAAAAGGGACCCTCCAGAGGGCTCGAACTGGACCCATTGGATTTGGTCTTGAACCTCAAAAAATGAGGGCCGCGAGGGCTGCGATGCGCTGGGGCACAGGATGCTAGAAATGTAGCTCTGTATAATGTTGACCCAGGATTAATAAACCCGTCCCATTATTAGAGGGGTGTTCCCTCCAAAAGGTGATGAATCCCCACTAAAAGGGAACACCCCCCGACGAAAATCTACCAGGGGTTTAATTATTAATCCGGGGTTAACATTACATGAGGGGATGCTTCATCCCTACCTGGACCCTTCACCCAGGGGTTCGAACTTTGAAGGCTCTCTTTGGACAAGCTTGGCATAGGAAAGCTACACCTGAAAAAACAGATGTCTCCCCAAGGCAGTCTGCTACTTCAATGCACCTGCACCCATGCAGCTTGACATTCCTCACTTGACCTGTTCATCCATAAAAGGCAGGGACACGGGTCTGATTCGGCTTCTTTCGGATTGAAATTGCTGACTTCGGATCTATCACACATTTTGAGAGCCCCAAACAAGATTCGAGTTCGGCCCAGTTATAGAATGTATATTTTATTATTTGCTTCAATTTTAGTCACTGGTAAAATGGTATATATATATATATCCTAAGTCTACCCCAGAAACAGCGGTTGGATGCGGTTGGTGTGTCCCATGCTTCGGGGTCTCGCTCGGATGATCTCAAGACCTCAAGGCGCTCAGCTTAAAAAGTCGCATGTCTCGAAAGACTTCTTCTGTGGTTAAGGAGGGGCTTCCCATGCAAATATCTGGATCGTCAGTTGCTGCTGCTTTTTGTTTTCTCCTTTTCTTTTTTCCGTGCACTGTACCCCAAAAAACAACAACAGTGACTGCAAAAAGCGATCGCAACTTGGCTATGGTACCCTCTACAAGAACCAGGGCTCCAATTCCCAAACCGCTAAACCGCCACAAAACCGATCGAGGCACTGATGGTCCCGGGGAAGAAGAAAAACCAACATGGCGGGTCCGAGAAATCTGCTTTTTGGCAACCTCCAAGAACGGGACACAAATTGTGTTGCACTTGGCCAAGCATTCCCTTTCCAATTCCTCGGATTCGGGTTGAGCATCTCCAAAGGGCTTGAACCGGATTCGGTTCTGGACCGCACGGGCGACTTCGGATGCATCGGGACAATCAGAGCACACCATCCCAAGACCTTCGTAGCTCAGAAGGCCCTGGATCGCCAGTTGCAGTTGTTTTTTTTGGTTTTCTCCGCTATTTAGTTTTGTTTCCGTTTTTCTTTCTCCCTGCACTTTACTCCCAAAACCGATCGCAACGGTGACTGAAAAGAGCGATCGCAACTTGGCTATCTATCTAGGGCCTTCGTATGTCCAAGGGGCGAAGGCCCCGAAGAGTTCAGATTCTCTCACCAAAGGCTCCCGGCTTTTTTTTTAACGAAAAAATATACCTGGACCCTCAAACTACCCATAAAAATGGGATATCACCCCATATTTTTGGGGTTCAAACCCATTTTTAAGGGAATTTTGAGGGTTCAGGTAATAATAAAAAAGGCCCGAGAACCAGGTTTTGAGGGACACGTCCAATGCTTCGGGACCCGTCGGGGGGTCTTCCATAGCCTCTGGGTTTCGTGCGTTTGGGAAAGAACGAATCCCGTGACGCATGGTTCACCGGGCCCCCCTTCAAAGGCACCTGGATCGCCAGTTGCTGTTTTTTCCCATGCACTCAAAACCCCAGAAACCTCCGATCGGCTTCGGCTTTCGATGGAAGTCCCAGACCCCCAGCCCACTCCGGTTGGTTGGGACTCTGAAAAATCAAATTGGACCCTCTGGGTCGACTCTGGGTGCTTAAACCTTGGCCAAATTAAAAGCGGCCCGGAATCTGACTTCACCTGAGAGTGCTGCCATGGTCGCCCCCAAAGACCCAAGAACAGGAGCGCCCCTGATAGGCCTTCTTGTCGCTAATTACTGTGGACACCCGAAATGCATGCAAACCAACCACAACTTGTTCCCTTGCCATATAGAGTTGTGTCAGGCTATTGGGATCAGGGGGCCCTCTCTTTTCTTGGTTGACGTTGGAAGGGGAGCAAAAAACAAGCAGTTAAGTGGGGATGTCCCACTAAACCACAACAAGCAACAATGTAAAATGCTTCCCAACACAGGGATCCTTACATTATATACACCTGAACATTGCCTTGTAAATGGTGGGCTCCCTTTGTTTTGTTGGAAAAAGCCATGTTTCAAACGGTTGCAAAATGGAGATCTTTTAAGGAGCCCTGCAACAACAACCATGTTTTGGCGTTTCTGTCGTTTCGTTTTTGCTTCGAAGCCACCGAAGAGCTTCTTGTCCACATATCCAGCGCTGTTGGCCTTACACTTCGTCTTGCCGCCCTTCGTCTCCTCGGTGGAAAACCCTGGTGGGGAACCAAAGGACCACCGATTTTCTGGGTTGCTAAACCGACCTTTTTGCAAAAAGTGAATCACTTTTTGAGGGTTTCGTGGAAAACACGTGAAATTTCAACCAAAAAGGTGAAAGTCTAAAGATCCGTTGCCCTATAGCAGTCAAGCTTTGAGGCTCCGATTCCCTTCTTGAGACAAACTCAGATCCTGGATCGCTTGCGGTTTCGTTTTTTCCGATGCACTCAAAACCATCCAAAAACCGATCGCGTTACAGTGACTGAAACAAGCTTTTTCGCAACTTGGCTATCTAGGAAGCCCTTTTAATACCGTCTGAAGCAACTGTGAAATTGCTGCTCCTCACATTGGCCAATTGGTTTACTTGAGCAAAGCGACAGTCCATTCCAGCGGGTCGACTGTACGGGT
Source organism: Effrenium voratum (assembly GCA_963377175.1). Taxonomy (NCBI): domain Eukaryota; class Dinophyceae; order Suessiales; family Symbiodiniaceae; genus Effrenium; species Effrenium voratum. The sequence goes on from CAUJNA010001446.1 coordinate 1,684,854, forward strand.
CCGGACATGTTCAGGGCTCAAAAGGGGTTCTTGGCCTCCAGTTGCTTATGTCCCACAAAAAAACAGACACGTTTCCAGTGGTAGATTCCAGCTCTAAAACCAACAGGAAAAAATGAAGAAATGACAACAACAATGAAAGTAACAAAACAAATTCTGAAACGGCAGATGGAAGCAACCTTTTTGTACACCAAAGCCGAACATCAAATAGCTTTCTGTGTCGCACTCCGAGGGCAATGACTGGGGCATTGTGGGTGGCTTGTATAATGGAGGCATGGAGGTTGCATACCGCATGGCCCTGGGGTTCAGTTACCATCATTGCAACAATGGTTGGGCTCATATTTCACCATTGTCTAATCCTTCAGGATTGGAACACTGGAACCCTAGGGTGATGTTGACCCCACATTCATCAGCCCCAGTGTGTTACGGGGGTGTCCCCAAGTTTAGTTGGGATTCAGACCACTTTTGGAGGGTTGGTTGATTCATATGGGGTCAACATTTCTGGTAAACGAAATTCACCAACCATAATCTTGCTGGTGCTCAGCAGAGAATGAGACATGGAATGACCCCCATAAACCATCCAACTGGTGGTGTCCTGCAGTCGGGAATCCAAAATGGTTCATTCCATGTCTCATTCCCTGCCTATCGCAGCAGCAAGTAAACTTACGCGGGTTGCCACACATAACTTCAGGCTACCTGAACCCTCAAATGTCCCTTAAGAATTGCTAGCCCATGGTAGCCCCAAGAGACAGCTATGTTTTTAAATCTCATTTGAGGGTTCAGGTACCTGAACCCTCACAAGTCCAACTTAAAAAGGGGTTTTGACCCCCAAAATGAGGTGAACTCCCCTGTTTTAGGGGGAGTTTGAGGCTTCCAGTTGCTGTTGAGTCCGCCCCCCGAAATTGACGCTCGGCGAAAACTCCGCGAGGCGCCGTGTCGGCGCAGCGGCCCCAGAGCCGCTCCGCCCAGCCCCACTCCTCGGCACCTCGAAAAAAAACGAATGGCCAAGTTGCGGGGCCAGGGTTCCCCTGCCCTCCCAACTAACAAAGGCCAGTGCCAAAAGGCCAACTCAAGAGGAAAGTAGTTTTTTTTTTTTTTTCCCAGGGTCTGTGCACAAACCCATGTTAGGTGGGAGGGTACTGAAACAGACAAACCGAAAAAAGTTGGTACCCTAAACCCCAACCGCTCAATCTGGAGGACCTAGAAATCGCCAAGTTCTTGCTTTCATTCTTTTCAGTCACTCTAACGCGATCGGTTTTTGGGGTATTGAGTGCATGGAAAAAAAGAAACCGCACCCGATCCAGGTCGTTCGTCCGGAGCGTTCGGTCGTGAAAGTCGATGGGGGGGCTGGGGGGGGAGGAGGGGGGAGGGAGGAGGGGGCAGGGAGGAGGGGGCAGGGAGGAGGGGGGAGGAGGAGGGGGAGGAGGGAGGAGGGAGGGGGAGGGGGAGGAGGGAGGAGGAGGAGGGGGAGGAGGGGGAGGAGGGGGAGGAGGGGGGAGGAGGGAGGAGGGAGGAGGGGGAGGAGGGGGAGGGAGGAGGGGGAGGAGGGGGGAGGAGGGGGGAGGAGGGGGGAGGGGCTTAAGCCCCTAGAGGACTAAATGTTGGGCTATCAGCCATGTTTGAGCCATGTTTAAGTTGGAATTTTGGGGAGGAACCTACATCTGATGAACAAAGTACGACGAACATGACCTTGTGGGGGGTCCACAGATCTTGAGACAACCCTTTTGCTGCTGGAAAAAAAGTCCAGTGGTGATAGATTCCAACTCTAAATAATCAACAAGGAGATGGAGGGTCCTGCCTCGTTTGTTTTTTCCCCCGCAACCCACAATTATGGGTTGGTGAATTCCTTTTCTGTTTATGGGTAGCTTGACGAGTGTCCAGGTTGAGGACAAAAAATGGAAACCCAAAAAAGCGAAACCAACAGGATACTTCAGGTCGATTCGCTTTGGTTGCAAGTGAGTCTAAGATGCCCCCCCCTCTTTCGGTGGATTCCCCGGTATCATTTTAGAGTTCAAAAATCCCCACCAGCTGTGTTTTCCGTGGATGCCCCGTTCGCCACATTGCAAGATGTAAATTCAACCACTATGGGGATACAAGGGTCCTGACCCTTCCATTGCACACCAAGCATGGACAACCCTGCCGCCCCCTAGCTGCATTCGTGAGCTGCGTTTAAGTTTGGACCCACTAAAATGGCCATGGGTACAGTGAACATCAACCAATCCAACCACTAAAATAGGAAACCTAAAATGGGTGGTGAATTCACCTACCCAAAAATGGGATCCCAAAACGGTTTTGACCCAAATGGTGTTCGTCCTGTGGTCGTCCTGTTGGTGTCCCTTTAAAACCGCAAAACATCGGGCACGGAGCCTCAAAGAAAGACATGGAAATCTGAAATAGAGAGTGTCACGGCACGTCAAACAAGTGTGCAGGTACGTGTACTTTGTTTGAAGAACCTTTTTTTTGTACCTGGACCCTCAAACTACCCATTAAAAAATGGAATTCACCCCCATCATGTTGGTGCAATATCCAAGGTGTTGATGGATATAGTTGAGGGTCTAGGTGCCTTCTTTGGTTTTTGGTTTTCCGGGGGGGTGGTCCTTGAGGCAAAGCACGGACCCCCGAGTACGTGATTCTCGAGTTGATGCGGAAGGCAGCGCGAGTTTGAAGGGACTTTGAGCTACCTGGAGTCTCCTTCTGACCCTTTGAAAATGGGGTCATTACCCAACATTTTCAGAGGGTGATACCCCTTTTTCTAGGGGTGGAGAGACTCTAGCCGCGAGCTCCCACCCGAAACTGAGCTCCAATCACCTGAAACCCCAATTGATTTGGGTTGCTTGAAAGGTCCTCTGGTTGAACAAAGGGCAGACCCTTCTCCAAATCAACCAATTCGAAGGAAGCTGACATTCTGAAATCGACCACTCGTTTAAAGCAACTTGATCTCCTCTTAGGTTTTCCCGCGGCCATCTCGCGGCTAAAATCGTCTACGGCGCCAAGAGTTGCGTGACTGGAATAACACACTCCCAGTCACAGTCTGCCTTCGCGCCTATGAAGACCCCCTGAACCCTCACAATTCCATCTAAAAAATTGGTTATACTGTGAGTCCACTTTGAAACAATGGGAACCAGTTACTTGTTGGTACTTACAGGGGAATCCAATCATCCCAAGCTATGTTGGGTGGTACGAAATGGATTTCGCAACCATCCACAGTAGCAATGGAATGGGTGAAAAATCAACCATTTTGAAGTTGGATTCCAACTTAAACACTCTGCTTTGGGTCCAGGAAGACGTAAAGCCTTAGGGTTGACCCACCTCAAGCTGCAACTGCAAGCCCTGAAGTCGATTTTCAGGGGACGCAGCCGAACAAACACTCCTGCAACCACCTGGACCCAGCTTCAACCTACCCATGAAAAAGAAAAGGATTTCACCATATGTTTTGGTTGCGATAGCCCATGTTTGAGGGACGCCAACTTAAAGATGGGACGATTTACCCATTCCATGATCCCGGAGGGTCCAAGTACCTCATGAGTAAAAAGGGGTCTAAGTACCTCCTTAGAAGGTACTTGGATCCTGTGGGGATTTTGGGTTGCAGCCCATTTTTAAGGCGGGGAAGGTTACCGGTTCAGGTAAACCTAGGCGAGGGAGATCCTATGCAAGAGCCATTCAAACTTAGCCAAAGTGAGGGGAATGTGTCTTCCATTGGCAAATTGAAAGCTATTCTAGGTCCTCCAGATTTGAGAGCTTAGAGCAAGGGTACCAACTTTTTTCTGGTTTGTCTATTTTAGGGGAACTAGAAGCCTTGCTTAGCGGATCCCAGCTGATGTTCATACCCCTCTCCCCAAAAGAGGTATATAGCCCTGATAAAGTGGCTTGGAAACCAGGGAAGCCAAAGAACCGGTATGAACAAGGGGTATGTACTTCCACCCGACCCTTGCTTTCCATGGGATTTTGCTTTTTTACAAGCTATCGGCGACGCGCCCAGATTTGCTCCATGCTCCCCGCCGAGTGGCCCAAGGGATTGGTCTCATTGCGCTTCGCGCAAAGATTCGGTGGGATGCCTGGCGTCCAAAGCTCCCTGACTTCAATCCTAAAAAGGGGTGGTCCAAGGGAGGGAGGTTTGCTAAGACTTTCGCTGGTACCTAATGTTGACCCAGGATTCATAAACCCGTCCCATTATAGGGGCGCGTTCCCTCCAAAAGTGATGAATCCCCACTCGAAGGGGACACCCCCTACTCATCAACCAGGAGTTTATTAATCCGGGGTTAACATTACTTGGATGTTCGATTCGCCAAGTTAGTAAGTGGTTGGCACCTAGGTTATAACCCACTGACAAGCCTACTTAAGTGGGGCTCACCCAATCATTGGTGGGGGGTTATATCCCAGGTGGCTAACCATTTACGAGCTTCGCCGAACATCCAAGAACCCCCTTACGGATTCCACAATGACTGAAGAATTTGGTCAGAAATCAAAACTCTGCCTCGACCCTCAAACTACCCACACAAGAGTGGAATTCATCCCCTGGGGCCAAACCCAGGGGTGAAATAGCCACTCGCAGCACACCTAGTTCTAGTACTAAGTGAACTTCTTGTTGAACTCATTTGTATCAAAGAGCTAAAACAACAAACCAAAAAAGACAACATACATATGCATACATATACATATACATTCCCCCGGGTTTTGACGCCTTTTGTGCCGGTGGTCTAAATCTAATTCGGACCTTTCTTCAACATCTAAGTAGACATTCTGCTTGAAATATGACCTTATTGGAGTCTATGTGTAATCATAATTGACATTTTATTTGGACATAGGTTCGTAGCCAAGCTCTAACTTAAAACATGGATTATTGTTGAACTGTTTTTCTTGCAAACATAAATTTTAAAAGTCGCATTTAATCTCAAACATATTTGGGAATAAACTCCCAAATAGAAATTGATGCTCAAAGGCCGAAAGAACTATGTCCGTATTGAATTCTAGTTAGATTTGAACCATATTTGGAAATTGGGTCCTACTCAAATCGGATGTTCACGGGTCAATTGACTTCAGTCCAAATCAATTGATATTGGAACTCCACTGAGGGTCTTCCGGTGAACTATGTCCTAACATTTGGAGTCAAGTCCTAGATGAATTCATCTCTGGCCACAAGGGTGTGGCTGTCAAAATGAAACAGGAGGGATTACGCAGGTTTTGGTCCATGGATCCACTTACAAGGGCAGCCCATTTTGTGTCAAGTCATCTGAAATAAGCCAAACAGCTGCGGTTTTATCTGGAAGTAAGGATAGGAGGATTTGCCTGGGCGTCCAAGAGGAAACGGGCCTGGGCCCGGAACCGACCAAATTTCCGACTCGGTGTGATCTGGGAACAAAAACATACACGAGACGAGCTTAGCCAAATGGACACATCGAGTTGAGGATACCCCTGACCTTCCCTATTTTTTCCCTGGGGGGGTTCCAATGGGAAAAACAAAACAAGAGGTCTAAACTTTTTTGTTGGGGGGGTCCTGAAACATACTTCCGATCAAGTTGATGGGTCAAGAAAAGCAACCACATTTGTAAACTCAGTGACTCAGTGCTACAGTTTAAAAGCTCATTGCTGTTGCTGTACATCTACAAAACATGCGCATCATACACACACACACACATATATATATATATATACATACATGTGTATATATATATATATATGTATATGCAAATTATCATGCTCCTCGCCTCAACAACTCGTCGACTTTGCGCCAAAGTTTGCCCCGCCTAACTTTTTGGCTTCCCTGATCTCGTCCAGGGTGAACTTGAAGTTCGCCGCCTTGCCGTTGAGGTCTTTCATCCTCGCCCTCAGCTCAGGGCAAGGATCTTGTGTCCACCGACCATGGTTATACTTACAGTAAGGCGTGTCTGAAGGTGTGGGCTTTTGAACTGGGGATTTAATAGTTCTTATGTTTCTTTGACACTTTTCAAACAACAGGATACAAACACGAGAGAACCAGAACAGACCCTAACTCGGCCAACATGGATACGTCGGGTCTGAAATGTTGTTCTTACTTGTTTTTGGGGAAACGAGGTGTTTCACGCTTTATCCAAAGCATGCAACAAAAACCATAAGCCCGTTGGGAAGCGGTAGGATGTGGGACATGGATCTAAAAGGTGTGCTTGGTGTTCTCGTGTTGCATGTTTTTCATTTCCCGTTTCAGGCCTGTGTGCAAGAGCTTCTGTGTTCAAGTGCGTTTGTGTAGATCACATCAATACTAAGTGACAACGGAGTGAATGTGTACAGAACATTATGTTGGAAAGGAATTCGTGTGTACAAAAACAGTGTTTTGAATTACGTGCGCAATAGAAACGCTTACTTGTTTTGGAAAGGAACTCCAGTGTAACATCTGATTAGAATTGCAAAAACTTTTGTAAAGCCACAATTTACAAAGTAAAACATATTTTATATGTGTCCCTTATTAAATCCTATATTCTAAAGATATTCGGAAAGCAAGCATTCACGGGTCCCAAAATCGTGTTTTTAATCAGCGACAGCGCTACCATGGTCAGAAAGCACCGTAAAATGCAGCGTGTGTAGCGTTGTTCCCACTGAGTTCACATCTCCACCAACGGCCACCATCCAAGATTCAGACACAGTAAATGTTAAATTTAGAATCTAGGTCCCGATGGCCAATTAGAGTTTAAGCAGAATGTGGTAAGGACTTGCTCTAATCATAAAGTTACCCTTATAATCTTCAGAATTACACAGTGTTGCTCTTTTGCAATAGAGTTCCTTGACAAATCAGCCAAGATTTAAACACATCATATCCAAACATTGGAAACGTGTGAAACACCTCAAGTTCAGACCCATTGAAGAATGGTTTCGGAATCTTGGCGCACAATTCTCTGGGGTTGAATCTTTGGTAGACGTGCAATCCAGGTATGACTTCGCCACCTGCAAATCGTACTTTCATGGGCGGCCAGCACGGCCCGTGAGGCACGAGAGGCCCAACCACTAACCGCGCCGCCGCAACACCCAAACGGGTGGGCACCACATCATGCACGGGTGGCCACCCAACTGCGGGCACTGCCCGGGCAGTGCAGTAGCCACAAGCAAAACCGCAGAGCAAGTGTTTCTTTCTAGGTAGAAAAGCATGGACAGAAACAAACAAAGTTGCACTACCATGCAGTGAGAGCACAAGCGTCATGCCCGAAGACCTGCGTCACAAGTCGAGCCAGGTCGGTCATGACCAGCCCAAGCGCAGGCAAGAAGCAACGCGTGCGAGATACACCATCACGAGCGGAGGCAATGCATTACGCACACCGCGCAGCAAGGACCCATGAAGACCTCCACCAACCCTGGCTCGAAAAACTTGGCCCCCTGCACCACCAAACAAGCGGAGCAGAATGCGATGCGCAACTTCCGAAGAAAGACACCGCCTGCACGAGGGAACGAGAAAGAAGGCAACCACGAACTGCAGGCGGCCAGGAGAGCCTCACAACCACAAAGTCCAGTGCAAACCGAAGGGTGTAGCCCACCTCGCACGAAGTGCTGCTGCGCGTTCGGCAAAGCTCGACAAGGCCACATTGAAGATGATGAGATCCAAGTCCGAACCAGAACTTGCGTGAAGGCCATGGACTCCAAGCACGCTAGCACAGCACGGGCCACGCTGCCCCGCACCACCACCGCTTTGTGGATGCTTGACGTTTCATGAGGAGGGGTCGCCAAGCCTTGGTTAGGCCTACCTGAGGCAAATACACCGAATCCCGAACTGGTAAGCCTGCTGGAAAATTGGCAGACATTTACGAGTGAGTTGCTGGGGCCTGAATTTGGAGACAGTCAAGGTGTATGGAGGCCTTGCATGCCAACCCAATCAAAAGAGAAAAGATGGGTTGTCAAATGGGCATCTTTTTTGTGCCATGGCATTCAGCAGCCTAGCCCTGACCTCTTAGCACCCTGGCCCTGGACACCTTACCTTGAGGCTGGAAGCTCGATTTGCTTTGGTTGGAAGTAGGCGAATTCCCCTGCCCACCGGCGCAAATGTCGGTTTATGGCAAGACATCCAGACCTTTGTTGAAGGGAAACCGACCCTAAAAGTAGTCAAACTCCCTCGAAATGCAACCACTTCAAATGACCCACCAAAAAAGTCCAAACCCCGAAAATTAAAGTCCGAAACGGAACTCGTGAAGTGAGAATCTTTGAGCTTTTGATCTGGGTGTCCGCGCACAAAGTTGTCCGACACTCCTTCTCCGTTCTCCAGCTGAGCGGAAAGCAAGATGGCGGGGGGTCTCGGAGGGCTCCAACGAAAAGAGTTGGCACCGGTTTGTCAGCTTGAGGGATGTAGGTGGGATGCTAGGTTGGGAGGTTGCCGTTTTCTGGATGTTGTTTGTGTATGTTTTGCTCCCACCGCAGAAACGAACTTGTTTTGGTCCCAAAACAGATTGGAAGGACAGGACGTCTTTGTTGGCAGGTGGTTACGACAGCCTGTTCTGTGATATTGCGTGTGCCATCCTATGACGACTTTAGCACTTTGAAGGGGTTCCCTTGATATCACAGAACGTGGCCTCAATCTTACACATGTTGGCTGGTTTGTCCATACGGTTGCACCCGAATTCTTTTGGCCGGTTGCACAAAAACCTAAGGCCACACGGTCGTACGGGTACGCATTTGATTGGACAATTAAACGCCACATGTGATGCGGCTTGTCCGGGCTTTTGTTCAACAACATGTTGCGGGGGGGGTTGCCCAGACCGAACTCTTCGACGTGGGTTGTGAAGTGTGCAAATTCTACGCAAGTAGCTGCAAATTGTGGCTTTGCTGGGATGACAGACAGTCTGCTAAATGTCCAACTTCGCGAAAATACGTGGTGCTGGCAGGCGCAGCATCCTTATTTGCTCGAAGCTATAGCTTGTGTCTGCAAAGCAGCACTGCGGCTTGACTCTCTCAGGGACATCTCGGAATGCTGGGGTCTATTGCCCCAGGTGCTCTGAGACATCTAAAACCACCGGCGGCACTGTGGCGCCGTCAGAAAAGCAGTTTGGACTGCGCAGTTGGAGCGCCAGCTGCTGAGAGTACACTGATGGCGTGTCGGCTGGGGGCGGGATCGACAAGTTTCAGACGGATTGGCCTTGACATGTTTGAAACATGGACCCGTGTTCTTTTTCCTCCCCCCCTCTGCTGCGAACACGCTGGGGGTCGGCAGGCGCCCCGCCCACCCCCCCGTCAGCCCAACATGTTGAACGACTACGGGGTACTTAAGCGTGCATTGAGCGGAATGAACTTGCCTGACCTTCAGCCCTTGAAAACATGTTTGAGGGCCAACTCATCTGTGTTTTGTAACTTTGTAAGAATAAAACCACGACACACTAGAAGACAGGTGGCCCGAAAGCATCTTTACCGGGCTCGCGCTCGTCCTCTTGGAAAGTTGCTGCGGGCCAGTGCTCTGCGCAAGCTATTCTATGAAAGTGCCCTGCGCAAGTGTGCTGCGCAACTTGCTTAGTGCACGCTGCTTTGGGCAAGTTGCGCTTCGCAAGTGCTCTGCGGAGGTGTGCTGCGCAAGTTGCTCAGCGCATGCTGCTCTGTGCAAGTGATTGATGCAAGTTGCCCTGCGGAAGTGTGCTGTGCAAATTGCTCTGCGCAACTTGCTCTGAGCAAGTTACTCGGCGCAAGCGCTCGGTATACAAGTTGCTTTGCGCAAGTGCTCGGCGCACGCTGCTCCGCGCAAGCGCTCCTTGCAAGTTGCTCTGCACAGGTCGCTCTGCGCAAACCTGTGTTCAAGTGCTCTGCGCAGCTGCTGCGCGCAAGTTGTTTTGTGCAAGTTGCTCTGCGCAAGTGCTCTATGCAAGTTGCTCCGTGCGAGTTGCTCTGTGCAAGTTGCCCCGTGCCCGCGCATCCTCTGCAGAGATCGGCGCGGTCGATGTCTGAAAAGCTGGGGACTTTTTGTCGATTTTTGAGGAGCTCGCGCCACCCTATGCGCGGATCGGCGTGGTCGACGCGCTCTCGCTGTGGCGCCCGGCGAATTTGGAAAGTACCAACCCTCTGCGGGGATCGTGCGTGTCGTTCCAAAGGGGACATGTCGAGAATGGTGCATTCACAAAGATCGTTTCCCTTCCCCCCCTTGCCCCCCCTAAGATGTTTCCCTCCCCCTTCCCCCCGTTATAACATCCTTTTCCCCCCTAAGATCTTGTCCACCCTTTCCCCCGTAAGATCTTTTGTGCTCTTCCCCCCCCCCTGAAGATCTTTTCCCCCTCTTTCTCCTCCTAACATGTTTTCCCCGCTTTCTCCCTAACCCCTTTAAAACATCTTTTTCCCCTTTGCCCTCCTAAGATCTCCTTTTCCCCCGTAAGATGTTTTGCCACCTTCTCCCCCTAAGATCTTTCCCTCCCTCTCCCTGATCGTTTCCCCCTTTGTCCCCCCCAAAGATCCGCTCCCCACTTCCCCCCCCTCAGATCTTTCCCCCCTTAACATCTTTTGCCCCCCTTCCCCCCCCTAAGATCGTTTCACCCTTTCCCGCCCCAAGATCTGTTCCCCTCCCCCCCTCCGTCCCTTAAAAAAGCTTTGTCCTCCTAAGATCTCTTCCCCCCTTTCCCCCTCTCCCCACCTAAGATCTTTTCCCCCTTTCCCCCCCTTGTAAGACCCTCCCTTTGCCCCCAGTTCCCCCCAAAAATCCTTTTCCCCCTTTCCCCCCTTAAGATCTTCATTTCCCTTCACTTTCCTTCACTTCCCTTCATGTCCCTTTATGTCTGTTTTTGTCCTTTTCCTACATTTCACTTCGTGTCATACATTTCCATGCATTTTCCTTCATTTCCATTTTCCTTCACTAGCATGGGTAACATCCCCAGCACCACTTGCATCACCCACATCCTAGGCAGGCGCTGATGCGGATGATGCAGGTGATGCTGGCGATGTTTCCAAGGAGATGCTAGACCCGGGGGGAATGTGTTTACGCAACTGTGTCCCGCAAGGACTTAGTGGAACGTCTTGGAATCACTGCGTGGTACGTGGTCAGCCCCCCCCCCCGCAATCTGAAACCGTGCCCCTGAGAGGGGCAAGGGGGGGGTAACAGGTAAAGAGGTAAGGAGCATTTCATGTCCAACACGCCGCCTATTGTCGGCGGACTTTTGCGCAGAGTCGCTTCTCAACTTGCGCAAAGCAACTTGCGCTGAGCACTTGCGCAGAGGATCTTGCACAAAGTGACTTGCGCAGATTAACTTGCACTAAGCAACTTGCGAAGAGCAACTTCTGGCCAGCACACAAGCTACACATCCTCTTGGGCAACATCCCTGCATGCCGGTTTCATTTGTTTGCATGTGATGCTTGAAGAGTTTGATCAAGTGCCGCATGCGAACAGCACGCAAGCAACACCTTCGTCTAGGCAATCACTCCACTACCATCCCTGCATGTTGGTTTCATTTGCTTGCGTGTGATGCTTGAAGAGTTTGACAGATGCGGCAGCCAAGTGCTGCATGCCACAATCAACAACCGCTGCACTGGCATCCCTGCATGTCGGCTTGATTTGCTTTTGCTTGATGCTTGCAGAGCTTGACCGCAGCATTTCCATGTTTCAAGGCAAGCAGGCCAACGGGCAATTGAGCAAGGGATCTTGGGTCTGGTGGCCTTGCGCAGAGCAACTTACAGTAAACTTGCGCAGAGCAGATTGCGCAGAGCACTTGCACGGAGCAACTTGCGAAAGACAAAAAGAAGAAAACACAACAGGGAACAAAACTCAGTATTTTAACACCGACCACGCCGATCCCCGCAGAGGGTGGCGCGGGCATTTTAAAATTCGCAAAAACAAAAACACTCAGTAGTTTTTTACATCGGCCATGCCGATCTCCGCAGAGGGTGTCATTTTCGCAGAGTGGGTTTGGTCCCGCCAAAGACTATTCTAAATGTCGCGTGTGAGCTTCTTCGTGCACTTTGCTTGTGCATTTTCCCTGTGAGGATTCCCATGCCTTTCGCTATGCGTTTCTCCGTGCAGTTTCCCTGTCCAGTTCCCTATGCATTGCGCCTTTCAGTTCGCCATGCATGTATCTGCCGACTTCCTTGTTCAATTTCCCTATGCATTTCGCTATGCGTTTTTCCGTGTACTTTCCCTGTGAAATTTCCCGCTGCATTTCGCTATGCATTTCTCTGTGCACTTTCCCTGTGCAGTTTCCTTATGTATTTCGCAATGCATTTCTCTGCGCACTTTCCCCGTGCAATTTCCCTATGCAATTCGCTATGCGTTTCTTTGTGCACTTTCCCTGTGCAATTGCCCTATGCATTTTGCTATGGCTTTCTTTGTGCACTTTCCCTGTGCAATTTCCAGTTGTATTTCGCTATGCGTTTCTCGGTGCACTTTCCCTGTGCAGGTTCCCTCTGCATTTTGCTCTGCATTTCTCTGCGCATTTTGCCTGTGCAATTTCCCTGTGCATTTCGCTACGCGTTTCTCTGTGCACTTTTCGCTACGCCTTTCTCTGTGCAGTTTCCCTGTGCAGATTCCTTGTGTTTCGCTACGCATTGCTCTGTGCAGTTGACCTTCGGGAAACACAACATACGTGTCTATTTTAAGGGGACGCCCAAAATGGCTTCGTTTTCCTGCAGGTGTCCTATTGAAACCACCAAAGAAAAGTGGGGTTCCCCGACAGAATTTGACCAACGAGAAGCCTGTATCCTTTTTGGTTGTGGGTCTCTTGAGTCGTGACCCTTGCGCAGGATCCAACCGCTAAACCAACTAAAAAGCTCCAAAAAGCTAAAGGGGGTCCTGGATGAAAGATCCATTGGACACCCCGCTTCGGTGTTTGGGAGTCTCAAAACCATGCTTGAGAGCCCCAAATAAATCGAAGCTGGGAGCCTTTAAGGGAAACACACAGGACGCTGGCAGAGCCGATACATGGCAAGCGATTCTTTCTGTTGGGTTGCGGACCGTTTTAAAGCGCGTTTTGCATATGACTAGCATGGATCATTTTTGAAGGGTCATGGAGCCTTCAGGTAAACTAAGGCAACCTGGCACTCGTACCTCTAGGGGTTGATTCCTTGTTCATTCTTCTCAACTATCCTTCTTTTCAAAAACCGATCGCTGTTTCCCCTGCATGTCTGAAGGGTTTTCTGATGGTTTTCTGGAAAGATCCGGATTTTTGGAACGAATGGAAATGGAAGTGTCCCCTAGAGTACCTCGACACGCCTCCATACCTCGATCTGACACTCGGTCGAGCCTTGCCGAGCCATGAGGCGTTGGGCTTCTGGAGGTCCGGACGCACCATCTCCTTCGTCCCGTCTCAGTGCGCAGGAGCTGCTTCACCCAAAACGCCAAAAGCACACACACACACACACACACACACACACACACACACACCAACGATCCGCCTGAAGCCTCAAATGTCCGACCTGAACATGGGCTTTATCCGCCCAAAGATATGGACTTGGTGACATCCAACTTTGTTATGGGTAGTCACACACACACAGAGACACACACACACACACACCCACCCACCCACCCACACACACACACACACACACACCCACCCACCCACCCACACACACACACACACACCCACCCACCCACACACACACCCACCCACACACCCACCCCCACCCACCCACCCACCCACCCACCCACCCACCACACACACACACACACACACACACACACACACACACACACACACACACACACACACACACACACACACACACACCAACGATCCGCCTGAAGCCTCAAATGTCCGACCTGAACATGGGCTTTAACCGCCCAAAGATATGGAATTGGTGACATCCAACTTGTTATGGGTAGTTTATGGTAGTTTGAGGGTTTAGGTGGGAGTTTTGGAGTCCTTGTGTGTTCCGAAAAATCCCCGACAGGGCCTCGGTTTTCCTTTGCAACCACCACAAAAAACTGGGGGGTCCAGGTGCCCTGAAAACAACAATCACGAGCCACCCATGTCCCAAGTATTGGGTAGGACCTCTTGCGGAGTTAATCACCCTTGAGACCCAATTAAGGCGTTCTCAAGCTGGACAAAAGCTGCTTCGCGCCAGTTGGTGGCTTATCGCATAGGGCTTCATCTATCCCCAGTGGTGCGGTTTGCGGATTTCGTCCACCCGCAACCCAAAACCTGACACCAAAACCAACACGAGCTTGGCGTGAGCCCCAATATTCACTTCGTAAATATTATGCGTGTCATCTGACCTCTATTGGAAGGTAAACATTGCCTTTTTGAACAAATGGCTGTGGCTCAAAAAAAACGGTACCAAGACTTCAAGATACACCCCCAGCAAAGTGGAAACATGGACCAACACCTGCGTAACCCTAGCTGTTTTATTCTGAGCCACACCCAAATGACTTTTTGCAGGTCCCATTTTCATGCGTCACTTCCACAATGTTCTCGTACAGAGCTGTGAGAAATGGAATCCACTTCTGTGATACAACAGAAAGGGCCTAACCCCAAAGACTATTTTGTTCATATAAAGGGGGATTCCCAAAAGTATCACAGAAGTGGTTGGAGAAACCCCGAGTGATCCAACCCTGTTCTCGTACCAACTATCCTTGATTTGTTAGAAGACTGGAAGGTCAGATCACGAGAATTCGCCAGAGTTCAGAAGGAAGCTCCGCATGTTTCTTGTACTCCGCGATTACTTACTAGGCAACTGGCCAACCCTATCCGACCCACAGTTGAAAGGATTGATTGAAAAAAGGCAAAAAAGCAAAACCAACAGGTTAAAAGGTCGATTCGCTTGGGCAAGTGAGAAGGAGGAATGAAGGAACAACAATTAGAGTCAAGAGCGTCTCTTTGGTCGTGGCATATTTGTGTCTCAAGTAGGTGTTCTCGTTGGATTAGACTTCGGGGGGGGGGGGGGCCGGCTTTAACTTGCATTCCCTGCCGCTCACACCAGCACGCCAAACTTGGCGGGATTTTGAGGGTTGTTTTAGGGCTTGGGGGTTGTTATAGCTTTAAAGCCCCCCCATGTTTGGTCTAGGGCCAAAAGACGAGCCATCGAATTCCATGGCATCATGGTACCCGAGACAAAAATCAAAGAAAAAGAAGCCCAGCGGCCGGCGAGGATCACATCCACACAGCCCCTGGCGGTGATGATAAGGTAAACAAAAATAGAGGTATAGATAGATAGATCGGGTACCCTAAACCCCAACCTCTCAAATCTGGAGGGCCTATTTCTTTTATCCCAGCCAGTTGCCCATACCCTGGGGTCACCCAGAACCTTTACTAAAAAGGGAACGGTTATTTACATGGGTGCTCAAAATTAAACAGCAGGGGCAAGCCGCAGGTGTTGGTCCATGTTTCCACTTACCAGGGGTTAATCTGGGTACCGGTTTTTTGCCATATGTATATATACATACCCCAAGATTTCCTGATTGATTTCGGGCCCTCAGAACGAGTCGGTGGTTGAAGCTTGACTTTCGCAGCCTGTTCTTTTTCGGGACCTACCAGCGAGCACGGTGCGCTTGGCGGACGTGGCGGACATGAATTCTGCTTGGCGCTTTATTCTTGCCCGGCTTTTGGTCGTGCTGCACTTGGTGTTTTGGTGGTTGAAACCCGGCTCTTGTGGTCCTGCCCCTTGGGATGTTTAAAAATTGCCTCCGTTCACGCGGTCTGTGGCGTCGTGAATCCTTTTCAGAAAATCCCAAGTTGGATCCCTCCGTCTAGATTACTTACACGCAGTCACAGCCTCGGAAATCTTATTTTCCCTGCTGGCTTGACACAAAATCTATCACTACTGGTCATATGGCCCCAATTTTGTCTAGTAGACGAATTTGTGGACCTGACAAGTTGGCCAATTGGTCCCCGTCGAAGCAGCTGGGCCTTCTTTTCACACCTCTCATGGTGTGTGACATAGCCAAAGGTACCTTAGAGGTTCCTGGAACCTCAACAAATACAACAAAGGAATTCGCCAACCAAGTTGTAGGTTGCTACAACCAAGTTGTAGGGAATAGTGCGCAGGCTCCTGAATTCTATGCCAGAGAAAGAGTTTGGCGTCTACTTGCGCCCAGCTGTATATCATGTATGCATATTGAATAATATTGGCTATCCTGCTGGTTTCCCTCAAAAAAGCGACCCCCCCACAACAATGCTACCGGCAAAAGAGATGCAGCATTGCAACGTACGTTCCTACCTGCATAAACATATATATAATATATATATATATACATATGCGTGCACGCTGATATGCGTGATCCTCCAATCAAGAAACCCAGACGACTCGATTCCAGCCTCTTGGTAAGCCAACCAACCCCAGTTACCCCAGTTGAAATCTTGGTTATCACCTACTTGGACCCTCACGAGTCCTTTACATCTTGGATATTGCCTAAAAAATATGGCATGAGTTTCGACTTAAGGCGCTAAGTCGGTTGAACATCCCTCACTTCCCGAGTTGGGCAAAAGCAACCTCCAAAGTGTTTGTTTGCCACCATGGTCCAAGCTCAAAGTCCGAAACGGACCTCAGGAAGCCAGAGATCCAAGCACCTGGAGTCTCCTTCCGACCCTTTAAACATGGGGCAAGAACCATTTTTCAAGGCTCCCCCATGATTAGAGTTAGGCCCAGTTGTAGAATGTATACTTTATTGCTTGCTTCAATTTGAGTCACTGGTCAAATGGTCTACGCCAGACCCCAGGTACCCCCGAACTGCCAAACCAAGAACTGTCCCGTACTCCAACTACCCACTCTTTTTTGTGTATTTTTTTTGAAAAACCTAGGTTTCCCATGGTAAATACCTCCTTTCTTCGTAGAGGGTCAACATCATACCCTAAGAAAAGGCCGGGTATCTGGAGCTGACGGAGGTTTTGCTTCTCGCGCCGCCTGGCGGGCTTGGCGCGATCGCAGTCCACCAAGACCTCCCTCAGCTCGAAGCACAGGGACAGGTTCCCGGCCATCTGATCGTAGTTGCTGAGGCTGGCCAAGTACCTGGTCAGTAGAGCCATCCAGCCCGGGTCCAGCCGCCAGAACAAAAATATATAAAAATAGCAACCACACATGTTCTCATAAAGGGCGTGATATCGGGATATTATCCAGCCATAGGCGTCCTTTTGGGGGAAAAAGGACACCTATGCATCCAGCCCTTTAGCCGCCTGAAAGAAAAAAGTACATAGCAACCACCCATGTTCTCATATAGGGTGTGATGCAGGGATATTTAAGATTTTGAGGGCACTTGTCCCGGACTTGTCCCGTGTTATATTGGCATGCCTTCGAAGCGATAAGCGCTGGATCAATTTTTTGCGAGTGGCCCTCGGCCTAAGTTCTGATCTCTCGTGCTAGACAAAGGTCATGTTTGAACCAGGAATCAACCCCATGAAAAGAAAGGTCGAAACTTAGATGCTGAAAATATGTTACCTATATATAAACCTATAAACCCAAGGTTGCTGGCTTAACCTCTACCGCTCGTACACAGCGGAAGATGGAGTCCGCTTCTGCACAAGGGCCTCCCCAAGACTACTCCCCATAATCTTCGAGGGGATTCCCAAAACCTCCATTTGCTTAAGTCACCTCGAAAAATATATGTCCAGTACTAATAGATTCCACAACTCTAAAACCAACAAGGGATTCGTGGTTATCACCCTAGATAGCCAAGTTATTGCTTTTTGTTGGTCACTGTCGCGATCGGAATTTGGGGTTTTGAGTGCATGAAAAAAAGAAAGAAGCAACTGGCGATCCAGTGCTTGGATCAACCCGTGGTGCATGTTCATGAGGTCGGCCGGCTGCTTGCCGCTCGAAGGGTCGCAGGCATCCGAGCCTAGCGCAAGGCCGGCCGTTTCGGGTGCGGCGGCTAGGCCCGCCTGGACCCTAAGCCACCGGGAGTCTCCTTCCGACCCGATCATGGGGCCACCTGGATCGCCAGTTGCGGTCTCGCGTTTTTCCATCCCTATTTGCTTTGCCCCAAAAACCGGCAGTGACTAAAAAAAGCAGCAACTTGGCCTTCCAGGCATGATCCCTTTATTTCGGCTAATGACTAATGACCCCCATTTTCTAAGGGTCAATGAGACTCCAGGTACCCGTAAGAATGTTGGATTTCACGCACCTAACAAGAGCACATGCCCTCAAAATACCCATAAAATGGGATTTCACCCACCATAATGTGTTTCTTCCTGCCATAACCCGATTTTTCAGCTGGCATTTTCAGGGTTCAGTCCAGGTTCTGGTTCAGGACATTGAGTCTGCTCGAAGATGACAGATGAAGGTCATGTTGACCCCATATTAATCAACCCCAGATGTTTTTTTGGGTGGTGGCCCTTCCAAAGGCGATGTATCCCCACTAAACCCAGGGACACCTTTGAATAACCTGCAGTTAACTGACCATTGCCATGGAGACCAAACCAACGGAGGGTCTGAAGTCTGAGTCTTCGTGCACTCGGTGGCGACATCTGCGAAGCCCTGCTAATAAAAGTGTTTTTGTTGTTTTTTGTGGTTTGATACGGAAAACCCAATGAGTTGGCAAAAAGTTATTCAGTCCTAACATCCCTTGGCAACATGCGCCAAAGTGTAGTAGGTGGCCAATGACAACTGGGAGACCAACGAGGAGGTGAAGTTGCCAAGTATACGTTGCTAGGTCCAGTGGAGAGGTCAGAAAAAGGGTACCCGGCTTGTTTTTTTCCCCCCCTTTTTTCTGTAGTCTATTTTTGGGGGAACCCTCCCCGAAAAAGAAACGGTAAAAGGGCACTACTGGGGGACCTATAGGTTGCTTGGTGTATGCCCGCTTGACTGCTGAGCTCAAGGCAGTTGTTTTTGGTGGGTATAGAGGAACCAAACAGGTGAACAACTCGTATAGGTTCCTGATGAAACGACATCTGCACTTGTCCTTCGCAATCCACTTGGCAACTTCTAATTATTTGCTTTAGACTTGTTTTTAATGTAAATATATAATATATATGTGTTTCTTTCTAATTTTCCCTGGTTGTTTCAGGGAATCTATCACTGGACACATATGCTGTTCTTCCGAAGGGACGTCTTCCATGGAAGGGGCGTGACTTTGACGACACAGTCGCCTTCCCTGAGAAGCTTCGCCCAGTGGAACGATCCATTTACCGGTCTCTTTTTGAAGATCACCAAGGGCTATTGTAGACCAGCCTTTACAAAATGACTGGTGACCTATGGCTTGCCTGGGATCCACTGAGGAAGTTAGAACCCACTGGTAAGTCACCTGTTCAGTGCAGATGTCGATCGGAAAATCTCGTGTCAGTTGGAATGCTGCGTCTGTTGCAATTGTAGCTGTCAGCACATGAGCCATGACGGTGCACATCTATCTACAAAAGCCTCGTCCCACCACGTGTTGCCATCCCATGTTGCAGAGATTGTTGTCATGCTTTGGGTTAGCGGTTGGAATTCCATCTATTCTGTTGCTTAACCACTTTCAGGGAGTGAGATTTGGTTGAATAGATTATTGCTTTGATAGGCGTATTTGAATTATGCCAAAGAACGGGTAGGGCTGGATGGCCTAGTGTGTGACAAGGCTCTGGGTACCCTTCCACGAACATGGAACTTGACTGAGGGTGTTGGAAGACTGAGGGCCGTTTCTCTGGTGGGTCCCATGCTAGTGTACTTTAGAGGGCCTGAACCCTCGGGTGGTGAACTCCCTTTTTGATGCTGTGGATGGACGGAATCCTGCACCACTTTGAAACAATGGGAAACGATTATTATGTGTTGGTATTTACAGGGGAATCGGCTCATCCCAAGCTTTGTTGGATTGCGTTGCATGGATTTCGCAACCCTCCACAGTAGTTCTCTCGGTCCCAAGATTACTTCAACGCTTCGGACCACTTGGCGCATTCGGCCGAAGCTTCGAAGTGCCTTCGTGCAGCCTGAAGCGCAAGAAGCCGGACACCATGACCTGAGTCGCACGGGGACCAAGAAAAAAGAGCCCGGCTCAGCTCTCCAAAGGGATGGAAGCACGGAAAAAGAAAACAAGAGTACCTGGAGTCTCCTTCTGACCCTTTAAAAATGGTTGGTCAGACTCCCCAAAATCAAGGGGTCATTGACCCATTAAAGGGTCATTGACGAGACTCCGGGTACTCATACTGAGGACCTGGAGCCTCACACTTCCGACGTAAAAAATGGGTCCTTGCGACCGTGGGTGAATTCCCATTCTCAAGGGAGGGACCCAAAAAGCTGTGTTTTTTTTTGTTGCAATCCTGGATCGCCAAGTTGCTTTTGTTCGCTTCTTTCTGTCACTGAAACCGCGATCGGTGTTTTCTTGTTCCGGGTTGTTTTTCCAGTGCACGGGAAAAAGGCGAAAAAGAAACTGGCGATCCAGGTGCCAATGACTCAAACCTGCTTGCCATGGAGCCCATGGGCCCGGGGCCCTACCCGAAGTGACCATAGGCGCCCAACCAAAAAAACAAACCATCGAATTGGAGCTTCCTGGATTGCCAGTTGAGCGATATGTTCTTCCACTCAAAACCCCAAAAACCGCCAACCGTGACTGAACAAAGCAGCAACTTGGCTATCATACATTTACTCCAAATACCCACTTTCTTTGTTGCCTTGGCTTTTTTGAAAACCTGCTTTTTTAGGTGTTGTTTTTGTTCATCAGGGGTTGACGTGATACCAACTGAGCAAAGCGTAGGTTTTGGGGCTTGCGGAGGTGAGCGCTGAAAACCATAGTCAACCACCCGGGTTCGATTCGACTCCCAAAATGGGTCCTTAAACATGGGTTGGCTTGGTCCAGCGCGAGTTTCGGGCGCGTGTTTTCGGAGGGGGTTGGTCTGGGCGTTGTCTAGTTTTTCTGTGGCTTCGTCGTGTGCGGGTTTGGTGGGTAAGGTGTTGGGTGGAATTGGTCGCTCTGCGCGGCACCGTCCTAAACCATGTTTAAACCCGTGGTTGGAGGTATGGAAGCTTGGGTGGAAAAAAAAAGAAAAACACCTAATCCTCTGAAGCCAAACCAATCAAACCCAAATCAAAACCAAACCAACTGTTTCAGTTGCAAACCGAAACCTCCAAACCGACCCTCAGTTGCCCAAAGGACCCGCAAATGAAAGATGATCGCCTCTCAGGGCCATGACTGGACCAAGAAATGGGAAACCAAAAGACGTCAAAAGGCTATCCTGGGATTCAGCTAGCATTAAAGCCATGGTTGGCCTCTATTCCCTTTGAGTTGGTAGTTTGAGGGCAGGTACCCTGGAAACAACACACTGGAATTCACCCCAACACTTTGGTTTGCAACTCGCCCCATGTTTAAGTTGTTTCTTTGAGAGCTGGTACCATCCATTTGCCTGGTTTCGCCAGCCGATACAACCAAATGCCAAATGGCTAGTGGCTTGCCTCGGATCCACTGGGTAAAAATACACGGGCCTAGGGTTCCCAAAGCCCCCAAAAGAATGACCCACAGCGACCCAATTTGGATAATTTCCATCCTTAGGTAAAACAACGGCGGTGAAACCCAATGTGTATATGTTTTTAGAATTTTAGGCAACAAGAAATGTTGTGTAGGTGTTCCATGAAACTAGTGCTGGGTGTACTTGTAATGTTGTGGATGGACAAAATCCTGCACCAGTTGGGGATGGAAGAAATCCGATTTTAATACTGGTCGGTAAACAGTCATATAAACCACCTAGATAGCCAAGTTGCGATCGCTTTTTTCAGTCACTGTTGCTGTTTTTATTGAGGTTTTGAGTGCATGGGAGAAGAAAAAGCAAAAACAACAAACGATCGCAACTGGCGATCCAGGCACGAGTCCCAGATGTTTTTCGTCCATCCACAGATCTTTGAGAGGGAAGCTATCCTCGAGTTTCCCTTTGGATTCCATGGCAGACCCCCAACCTGACGCCGGAACGACCAATTCTTTCTGCACCAAGCAACCTTTTTCCGTCAAACACATGTTTGTCAAATCGACTCCGGTTTCGGAAACATAAAAAACGAGTTTTCGTTGTCGAGCTTTTGCCCCCCGAGAAAGTTCCCTCAAAAGCTCAAAAAAAAGCGTCTGGGCAGGTTGCCGTGAGCTTCTCTAGGGCTACCTTCCCCAGGGATCCGATTTTTTTCTAGAAAACCTCCGGAAAACCTCGGCGTTAAACGGATCCGGCGTTTGGAAAGAACGAGGGTTGAAAAGAATGGACAAGGAATCAACTCCTAGAGCTGTAAGGAACACTCTGTCTGGCTTTGAATTGAAATTTAGACCTTGTCCCAAATTCACCATACCCCTAGAGTGGACCAGGCATCAACGATGTACTTGTCATGTAGGGTTTCACCCACAAAATTAATAATTCACTTGAACCATTTGGTTCTAGCAGCCCCAAAAAATATGGTGGGTGAACTCCCTTCGTTTTATGGGTAGTTTCGAGCTTCCTAGCATAGCTGGCCTTTTTGGAAAAATAGATGGCCTTTTTAAATGGAAGAAACCCCTACCTGGAGTCTCCTTCTGCCCCTTTCAAAATGGGTCCATGCCCCGAATCATTATTTTGGGTCTGACCAACCATTTTTTAATGATCAGGGTAACTAACTAACTAACTAACTAACTAACCGCCTTACCCCCCCCCCCCAACCATAATTCTGGGTAGTCTGGTCAGAAGGAGACTCCAGGACGATTTTTGGCTCAAGCGGCCGCTGGATCCTCGGACCCCGCTAGGTCCACCGTGGACACCGGCGCCATGATGCCTCCGAGCGACTTCGCGACTCGGCGCTCGCGTCGCGTCTCCCCGCCCGCGGGGGCCCCGGCAACGAGCCCCAAACAGGGCTGAGCTGCCCCCAAAAATTTGCGGGGGAAAAAACACACACCAAAAACAAAAAGAAGAAAAAGAAGCAGGTGCTGTTGCCCTGAAACTCTAGGAACATGCACGTAATCACAAATCTTCCATTTGGTCAAGGCCCCAGGAAGAATGAGAAACATAGCTCCAGCAGTGATGAATTCCTTTTGAGAAAAAAAACAAGGGAACATATAACACATACCTAAGCAAATATGGAGGAAATGGGGGTGAGTTGCCTTCTAAAATCGTGAAAAAAACACAAACAACACCTGTGTTGTTGCCCTAAAAACTAGGAACATGCACGTAAAAGTTGGAGTGCAACCTAAAATTATGGTTGGTGAATTCCCTTTAAACTTTAGACAAATACAGGAATTCACCCCATCGCTTTAGTTTGCAACTCACTCCATGCTTAAGTTTTGTATTTTGCGCATGGTACCTAACCAAGGGCTTGCCAGCCGATATAAAAACCAGAAGCCAAATGGCGAAGGGTTACCTACTATACTGGTAGTGAACCCCAGTTGAATAAACTCCTGGTGGTTTTATAGGTAACCAAGGGCTTGCCAGCCGATATAAAAACCAAAAGCCAAATGGCGTAGGGTTACCTACTATACTGGTAGTGAACCCCAGTTTAATAAACCCTTGGTTGATTAATCGGGGGGACCCCCTTTTAATGGGTGTTCATCAGGGGAAACAAAGACATGTAATTCATGGGACGGGCTTTGTTCATCCGGGGCCAACATTAGCTGGGATCCACTGGATAAGATAACAAGGGCAGGGGCCCAATGAAAACGCTAACACAGTTGAGGGCCACAGCAATCTGGAACTCCCGGTGTTCAATCTTTAGTCAAACCCGCCAAGATGCATGTTCACCTGGTTCAGACTTTGATGCTGCAACGCTGGGCAGCTGATGTCCCGGCTAGAAAGAGGGAACCTGGACCCTAGACATACTCAACCATTTCTCGAGTTCTTTTCTTTTCAGGAGTCTGTTGGGTCACCATCTTCCAGGCCTTTTTGCGGTTGCCAGAGGCTCCAAGTACCTTCTAAGGAGGTACTTCGACCGCTTTTTACCCCCAAATGCGATCCTCCTCATGGGGTACTTGGACCCTCTGCAAGAGGTATTGAGGTTATAAAATACCACACATATACCCTGCCATTGGCTGAGATGTTTTCTTTAAAAACACAAAAACAAAATCCCTTGTTGTCTCTTGTCCGATCTGGGGTTGCGACTTGAAGAACTAAACCATTTCTCGAGTTATTGAGCCTTTTGGGTCAGGTGACCATGTTCCTTTTTTTTTCTCCCTTGTTGTGTTTTTCA
Organism: Effrenium voratum; assembly: GCA_963377175.1. NCBI lineage: Eukaryota > Dinophyceae > Suessiales > Symbiodiniaceae > Effrenium > Effrenium voratum. The sequence continues at coordinate 1,708,788 of CAUJNA010001446.1, forward strand.
GCAACAGTGACTCAAAAAACCAGCAACTTGGCTATGCAGGGGGTCTTTTTGTTCGGCTGCCTCCGGCGGCTTAGTGGTTTAATGGGAAACCCCCATTAGTTGGCAAACAATTAAAGTCCTAACATCCAAGCAAAATGCACGAAAGATCTTCCGGGTCGGTCTTCAGGTGACCATCAGGTGACCATCCTCCGGGTCTGTCTTTCGGTTGCCTCCGGTGAAGAAGATGTTGGTGAGCACGAAGAGCGTGCCGCGGGAGGACTTGGGGTTGTTCACCGTGCCGCCTCAGGCGAGGCGACTCGGATCGAGGCGACGAGGGGAGTTCGAGCTTCGCAGAGCCAGGGACTCCAAGGCTTCCGTGTGTGAGGGGAGTGAGGGAGAGGAGTCCAGGGTGGTGGGAAATGGAACCCATTAGACACCCCGTTAACCGGTGGTTGGGACCCGGTCTCAAAACCAGGTTGTTGGAAGGCCCCAAATCAATCGAATTGGAGCCTCTGGGCTAGAACAGGGTTGTGGGAAATGGAACCCATTAGACACCCCGTTAACCGGTGGTTGGGACCCGGTCGCAAAACCAGGTTGTTGGAAGGCCCCAAATCAATCGAATTGGAGCCTCTGGGCTAGAACAGGGTTGTGGGAAATGGAACCGGTGGTTGGGACCCGGTCGCAAAACCAGGTTGTTGGAAGGCCCCAAATCAATCGAATTGGAGCCTCTGGGCTAGAACAGGGTTGTGGGAAATGGAACCCATGAGACACCCCGTTAACCGGTGGTTGGGACCCGGTCGCAAAACCAGGTTGTTGGAAGGCCCCAAATCAATCGAATTGGAGCCTCTGGGCTTGAACAGGGTTGTGGGAAATGGAACCCATTAGACACCCCGTTAACCGGTGGTTGGGACCCGGTCGCAAAACCAGGTTGTTGGAAGGCCCCAAATCAATCGAATTGGAGCCTCTGGGCTAGAACAGGGTTGTGGGAATTGGAACCCATTAGACACCCCGTTAACCGGTGGTTGGGACCCGGTCGCAAAACCAGGTTGTTGGAAGGCCCCAAATCAATCGAATTGGAGCCTCTGGGCTAGAACAGGGTTGTGGGAAATGGAACCCATTAGACACCCCGTTAACCGGTGGTTGGGACCCGGTCGCAAAACCAGGTTGTTGGAAGGCCCCAAATCAATCGAATTGGAGCCTCTGGGCTAGAACAGGGTTGTGGGAAATGGAACCCATTAGACACCCCGTTAACCGGTGGTTGGGACCCGGTCTCAAAACCAGGTTGTTGGAAGGCCCCAAATCAATCGAATTGGAGCCTCTGGGCTAGAACAGGGTTGTGGGAAAGACACCCATTAGACACCCCGTTGACCGGTGGTTGGGACCCGGTCTCAAAACCAGGTTGTTGGAAGGCCCCAAATCAATCGAATTGGAGCCTCTGGGCTAGAACAGGGTTGTGGGAAATGGAACCCATTAGACACCCCGTTAACCGGTGGTTGGGACCCGGTCTCAAAACCAGGTTGTTGGAAGGCCCCAAATCAATCGAATTGGAGCCTCTGGGCTAGAACAGGGTTGTGGGAAATGGAACCCATGAGACACCCCGTTAACCGGTGGTTGGGACCCGGTCGCAAAACCAGGTTGTTGGAAGGCCCCAAATCAATCGAATTGGAGCCTCTGGGCTAGAACAGGGTTGTGGGAAATGGAACCCATTAGACACCCCGTTAACCGGTGGTTGGGACCCGGTCGCAAAACCAGGTTGTTGGAAGGCCCCAAATCAATCGAATTGGAGCCTCTGGGCTAGAACAGGGTTGTGGGAAATGGAACCCACGAATCTGTGATACGTTGCAAAAAGGGCCTAACCCCAAAGACTCACACCCCATAGGGGGGGAGATTCCAACTTGTATCACAGAAGTGGTTGAATAAACCCCGAGCGATCAACCACGACCCTGGAGAGGAGAGAGCCCAATTTGGGGCCTTCCCTCTCCCGGGTTGGGGGGGTTGGGTTTGGGGGTTTGGGGGGTTGGGGGGTTGGGTTGGGGGGGTCCCCTGGAAAAAAATGAGAACTTATGTCCAGTAGTGATAGATTCCAACTTCAAAGCCAACAAGGGAAAGTACCACATATCCATGCGCAAATGGAAGCAACAACGAATTGTTGCGCAGCCTGGTTTGCAGGTGAGGGGCTGGTTATGTATATAGAAATATATATAGATATATAGTATAGACGGTGTATATATGTATATATGTATATATCTTATTATACGTCTTATCTCCTATTTGCGTCTACACCCCGAGCCGCTTTTCCTTCGGCCGCGTTTCCGGCTCGCTCGGGCGTCGCTCGGCGCCGAGGCGCGGATGTGGGCGATTGGCACCTCGTCCCCCGAGGCGAACTTCGCCTCCTCGAGGCGGATGTCCTCGCGGGAAGTTTCCGTCGGGGAGGCGGAAACCGTCGGGGAGGCGGAGGCGGATGGGTTTTTTGGGGGTGGTTGGTGGGCTGTGGTTGCCCGGAAAAAAGAAAAAAAAAACAAGGCCACGGCAAAAATGAGAAGTCTTGTGCAGCAAGCATGAGTTACTCTTTTTTGCCACCCCAACAGCCGTGTTTTATTTTGTTTTTTTTGGCTTTCGGTAGGCCAAGGCTTCGGCTTGCGCTTGGGTTGGTGGTTTGGTGGGTTGGCTCTAATTATTTCATGACCTGAAAACCTCTAACTACCCATGGAAACATGTGAATTCACACAACAAATTTAGCAAATGTGGGCCTGTGTCAAAATAGACCACTGATTAGGTAAACAATAGTGGTTGCATCACCCCCCTTGTTTTAGCGGTGGTTTGACTCGCAGGGTGCTGTAGAGATTTGGACCCAACATGGCCTTTTTGAGTCATGATGAAAAAATGGTATTGAAACGGCCTACCCAGAACCATGTAAGGAATTAACAAGGCGGCTGGGCCCATTTATGGTTGGGATTGTCCCTTACTAACCTTCATCTACCCGGGTTTTGTTTGTGGGCTCATCTGGCTTTCTTTTGGTTCCCCTTTATCCAAACAAGTAGATGCCAGATCCCATTTGGAGGACCCGACAAGCCGACCGCGCTGAAACAAAACGACGTTTACGAATTGGCCGAACAAGTCCATTTGCGAAGATGTCTGCCAGAAGCAATGACACAAACATGCTTCCGGACCCTCAAACTACCCATTAAAAAGGAATTCACCCCATAGTTGTGGGGCAATAACCAAATGCTGCGTAAGGGTATTTCTCGTCATTTCAGCAAATGGAAGTGTGCGGTCATCTTTGGCTACTGTTTCCTTGTACAGTCCACCAAATTGGGTTTTCAAAACGCAAATCGGTCTGCTTTTTTGAGGGTACCCTTTCTCGTGTGGTTTCAAATGGAAACCAACAGGAAAACCTAAGCCATTTTTTTTGGGGGCGGGTACAACCAAAAAGAGAAAACCTTTTCTGGCCAAGGGTTGACAAAATCATACCAACTGCAAAGAGGCGGGTCTTCCCAAAAAAAGGACACCTGGACTCTACCCCCTACTCCAAATAATTACCTGATATGTTCAGGGTATGATGTCAACCCTTTACTTCAAAAGGGATCGGTATTTACGTTGGAAAAAGCCGCTTCTCTAGCAACCCTTCTCCCACCGAGAAGGGTTTTCCACAAATACCGGCAAAGAAAACAGGGCCTTTGGTATTTGATCGCCAGCTGCTTTTTCGGTTTTTTCCATCCACACCCCAAAAACCCATCGCAGTGACCCATAAAATGGCGATCGCACCTGGTCGAGCTAGGCGTCAATTTGAGGATGCCTTCTGACCCATCCCACAAAATACAGAAACAAAAACAAAACATGCTTTTTTGGGTCCCTCCCTTGAAAAAGGGAACTCACCAACCATAATTGTGGGGCAGGAACAAAAAACCATGGTTGAAAAGAACGATGGCTTTGAGAAGAACGATGGGAAACCACAAAAAATACCGAGAAACAAAAAGGCCTTGGCCCACTAATACCGGGGAAACAAAAACACCTTGGCCCACAAAGAAGAAAACAAGAACGAAGAGGCCTTGGGTCTTTGAAAAAAAGCCACGAGGCCTTGGGCGTCTTTGGAGTCGACCAATGGATCCCATGGAGTCCTCGATGGTGGTCAAGACCTCCTTCACCTTCTCGTGCCACGGGATGGTGCCCGAGAGCCCCGCGGTGGTCTGGGCCTGACGTGGAGGACTTCAAGGCTGATGGTTTTTGATGGCAAACCTGGCTCGCCAGTTAAGCGATCGGTGTTTTGTTCTATGCACTTTACCCCCCAAAACCAGTTGTTTGTTTTCGATGCACTCTACCCCCAAAACCAGTGTGTTTTTTTTCCTATGCACTTTACCCCCAAAGCCAGTTTTTTTCCTATGCACTTTACCCCCAAAACCAGTTTTTTTCCTTGCACTTTACCCCCAAAAACAGTTTTTTTTGTTTTCCTTTGCACTTTACCCCCGAAACAAGTTATTTTTCTATGCACTTTACCTCCAAAAACCAGTGGTGTTTCTTCTTTTTTTCTATGCACTCAAAACCCCCAAAACCGATCGCAACTGTGACTGAAAAAAGCGATCGCAACTTGGCTATCTAGGTGGTTTGGCTTGGAGTTTGGTTTGGCGGTTTGGTGGTCTGTGATTGTCCAGGGAAATCGAGGAGTCCTTTTGGGCAAATCCTCGACATGGATTTTTGGATTTGAGGCCCGGGGATGTTGCCAAAAAGAATGGGATTTGAGGGGTCCGGGTTCTTCATCAAAGGCCCGAAAACGTGCATAGGGGTCATGAGCCTTAGGGTTGCTGCGATAAGTAGGGGGACGGGTGAGGGAGGAGAGGTGGGTGAAAGAGGAGCCTCCGGCTGGTGCGAGAATTAGGGAATGAGAAATGGAATGAACCGGTTTTGGATGGATTCCCGAAAGCAAACCATATGGGATGGTTATAGGGGTCATTCATGGGTTGCAACTCATTGCCCACTGAGCACCAGCAAGTATATCCTCTAATTGGCGGTAGGGGTTTACCCCCCAATTCACGGTAACCTGATTTGAGGCCCAAGTTCGATGGCCTCTAAAACAACATCAAGGACTTCAGGTATGGGCAGATCTACCACCTAAGCTGTTCAGGGTATATACCCCCTCAAAACTGTGGTAATTTATAACCTCAATACCTCTTAACCCCCCCTGAACCTGCAAACTGGACAACTGCTTTCACCCAAACGCGGGATTTGAACCCCGGCTTCTTGTGGAGCCTCCCAACCAAGACCCAGCTTTCCTTTACTTGTGTGTTCGGTCAAGATAGAAGTTACCTAGGTCATAACCCGATTCTACCATATTGGAGAAGCCCTCAATTTGAGGGACCTTCTAACCAGGTCTTGACAAATACCCTACAAAAGACCGGGTTTTTGGAGCTTACCTTCAACCCCAAAAGGGCCCCTATCTTCGGGCGAGATACAATGTGGGGAGCTGTGAATCCACCATCCGCAACAAAAAGCGACGACACTGGGGTTCAGGCAGGCCAGGGGGTATTTACAGCCAAATCTTCATTCCGTTGGCTTTCTCAGCGGTGGTGCGAAATGCATATCGTCCATCAACAGTAGCTTTAAAGAAGAACCCGCAAATGCGACGCAACTAAACCCCGGTGTCAAACCACCATTGAAACAAGGGTTGGGTTCATACTTCAAGAAATTTCTTCACTGGTTACCCTTCAAAATTCTCGTCATCCAAATGGAATTGGTCCCTTTGGTTGCCTTTTCAGACCTGGACTCCCAAAAAAGGGGTCAGGCCTGGACCCTCAAAATTCCATCTTAAAACTGGGTTGTTGCAACCCAACAACCCGACATGTTGGTGGTGGGTGAAATCCCTGTATATGGGTAGTTTGACTGCCTTTGCTAACAAAGCACGTATTTACCGTAGACAGCAACTAGGTCCTCCAGTGGAGAGGTTAGAATAAGGGTACCCATTTTGCTGTGGTCTGTTGTTAGTAGGGGAACCCTCCCAATCAACAAAAAGGGTACACGGTAAAAGGGCCCTACTGGGGAACCTAATCCGCGCCCCCTATTAATGAATGACCCCCATTAATAAAAAACGGAAATCCGGGGCCCGGGACCAGATTTCCACTCCGCACAATTGATTGTCCATTGCGCCAATACTAAACCAATACTAAAGTCTTGGAATCCTTATTAGGGGGCACTTTTAACAAGCTTCCAGCCCCACTTTTAAAAAGGTGGGTTCCTCAAAAGATGAATTCCCTAAAAGGTTGCTTCCCCAAAAGCTGGCTTCCCCTCCCGTACATGCTGGCTAATTAACCTGCCTGGCTGCAAACAAACAACCAGTAAACTGAAAAACAAATAGAATGATACATCAAATTTCCTTATTAAACCGCTTACTCGCGGACCTTACAATTCAATCCATTTCCTCCAAATCCTATGTGAACCCTCACATTGTTGGAAAAGCAAAAAACACCAACCCCAAAAACCCCAATAAAAGAAAAAACATGGGGGGATTTATTTGTAATAGGGGGGGGGGGGCGTATTTATTAATAGGGGGAAGAGATTAGAGCAGGCTTTCCAAACAATGTTGGAGTAGGGGGAAGGGTTATCCATCATGGTGAGCTCGGTTTTGCCGAATGAGTCGGTGAGCTCCAAACTCCAACATCGGCAGTTCACGAGCGCAGCAACATCTGACTTTTGGGGTGGTTTGTTTTCATTCCTTCTCTTTTTTTCTGAAAATTGACACGCACATATACACATACAATATGTATATGTATACATGTCTGTTTGCTTTCTACTTATCACAATTGTATATACATATATATATATATGTATGCGTATTCTATCAAGTATACTACGGGGCTTGTTCTGACTTCCCTCCATCTGGAAAACGGTTTCGTTTCGAGGCCTTGATGCTGTAGGTGTAATCGTCGTTGTCCAAGACCTCCTCCAACTTCGAGAGGTTCAAGTTGCCTCCCACGCGCGTCGCCGCGCGTCGCGCGTCGGCTCGATTTCCGATTTGGGCGCGCCAAGGCCCGGAGGAAACAGATGGCTGTGGTTGTGGTATCCCAGTTTGGTAGGGGGTGGATTGGGATCCCAAAACGGCGGGTGGCTGTGGGTGAAAACCATTTTGAAAACCGTTTTGGGTGAAAACCGTAGGTGAATTCACCACCCAGTTTTAGAACCGCGATTGTGGGTGGATTGAATCGGATGTTCAGTGGGGGTACGATTTGAATTTTCACCCGTGGCCATATCGACTGCCGATCGGAGCCCGGAAAAAAGAAGGAAGGGAGTCACCAACCACAACTTTGGGCTTCAAAAACCCATTGGAACGTTTTGAGCTCATCTTCCAAACCCGGCGTCTCGGCGTCTGGATGTCGAGGAGCCAGTGGTCCAGGCAGGTATTTGGAGGACCGAAACGGACAAGCCAACAGGCCACTTTTCAAAAGGTCGATCCGTTTGGCGCTGAGGTTAGTTCCGTTTCTGAAACAAGCAATCCCTGATTGCCCCAACAATCGCGTGTGTGGAGATATAGGAGAACGACCACCTCTCAAACGTTCAACTTAAAAAGAGGCTCATTGCAACCTCAAACTATATTACAGGGCTCCCTATATTTCCCATCACCCCCACCAAGGCATACTCACCTTTCATGGGCCAAAAAGGTGATGTTTAAAACAGCCAACAAGGGAAATATTGGGTTTGGGGCCTCAAAATGGGTTGTTTTCTTTCGGGCCCATGAGGGGTCGGGGTGGGGAGGGTCCGGGGGTCGGCATTGGAGGGGTCACGACCCTTAAGGGTACCCCCGCTTTGTGGCTGGTTCCTTCGGGTCCGGGCAGACGGTCTGCCCGGACTTTCGCGCCTGTATCCTCGTCCTCAAAGGTCGTGGGAGTCCCCAAGAAGGTCGCGGTCTGGCGGAAGCGTTTGGTCGGGGCGGAGGCTCGAAAGCGGATTTGTGGCTCCGAATACCTGCGGTTCTGCATGGTTTTGCGGGCATGTTAACCCCTGACCAACCAAAACAGAGGTAGTGAACCTGGAAAACAAGGCTTTCCAAAACATATCAACTAAAAGCAAAGGATGTTTAGTGAAAGGGCTCATCGGACCCTCCATTGAAGGGGTCGAACCGGACCTCCATTGGGCTTTTGCCGTTGGAAACCGAAAACGAGGTGGGCCGTGATCGATGCTTGCGGGGGCAACATCAAAACACCCTATTTGGATAGCCAAGTTGCGATCGCTTTGTCCAGTCACTGTTGCTGGTTTGGGGGGTAAAGTGGATGGAAAAAGCGATCGCAACTGGCGATCCAAGTAAGTTTGCCACATGCAAACTCGGCTGGCATTGGCAGCTGCAGCACGTCTAGGTCCTCCAGTAGAGGTCAGAATAAGGGTACGCTTTTTGCTATAGTCAATTTTAGCAGTGGAACCCTGCCCCAAGAAACGGGTGAGAAAGGGCACCAATTGCTGGGGGACCTAGATGTCCATTGTGGCCCGTACAAAACACCCTAGATAGCCAAGTTGCGATCGCTTTTTTCAGTCACTGTTGTTGGTTTTGGGGGGGAAAGTGCATGGAAAAAAAACGTTTGCAACTGGCAATCCAGGAAGTTGGATTTCACCACTTCCAGCATTTTGGGGCAACAACCCAAGTTTCCCGCAGCACGTGAGGTTCGCCCAGAGCCCCTCTGCTCCACTGTCCGGTTCAGGTTTAGGTGTTTAAGGCTTCAAGGCTTTAGGGTTCGATTCTTTGGGATCTCACTTGCCCTCAACCCTCGGTTTAGGGTTTAGGTTTATGGTCCCCTCAGTTTAGGGGTTTAGGTTCAGGGTTTCATTTGGGAAAAAACCTCAGTGCTCAACTGCTGGCAGGCCCGCGGCATTCTGGTTGTGTCGGTTTTGAAGAAAAGTGCCTCCGGGCAAACCACGAGTGCTGCCCGCAATGTTTAGATCGCCAGTTGCTGCTTTTGTCCATCCACTTTACTCCGAAATCCGATCGCAACAGCGACTGAACATAAACGATCGCAACTTGGCCATCCAGGGACCTAGAGCCTCAAACTACCAAGAAACCCGTGGCAAGGCTGAATGGAAAGGCCAAACACCCTAGATTGCCAAGTTGCTTTGGAGGGTTCCGGTCTCCCGTTGAACGGCAAATCTTGCAGCGGGGGGCCGGGACTCCTGCTTCGCCCGGTTTGGTTGGCGGTGTTCTCGGAACGCGGAAAAGGGGGGGGGGTTCAAAGTTCTCAACCGGGTTGCCCAAATCCAAAACACCAACTCAAAGCAAAGCTCAAGGGCATACCTGGACCCTCCAAAGTTCCATAACTTAGATAATTGATGAGAGTGAAGTTATTAATTATCATAGTTGGTCCATTTTATGGGTAGTTGACCGGGACCATTAAGGAAAATCGGTCGGAGTCCGACGCGAGTTTTTTGGACAAGGCCCAGCCAAAGTGTCAAGGCCTCAACAAGGCAAGAAAGTCCTCGGCTGCTTTCTGCTCCCCTAAAAGTTGTTAACTTCTCGTGGTTTAAAATTTGTCGGCAAAAAGTGATTCAGTCCTAACAGCCAAGCAACATGCAACAAGGAATCCCTTTTCCCAGAGGCTCCCGATTGATTTAGGGCCCTCAAACAACCTGGTCGGGTCTTCCATTGAAAGCCACGGGAGCCTCTGGGCTCAAGGAATGCGGGGTAAAGGAGTTGTGACCCACCGAGCCGGTGGGTCACCCTCCATTTTGGGGGTTTTTCAGGGGCCGTGCGATGCTTGGTCCGTACTATGATGCTTAGGGCATGACAATTTTTTCGGGGCCCGAGTGCCCAAAATGAGTTCCTGGACGCTCATAGCCTAAACATATGAGTCATTGCCCAACAAAAACAAGAGCCTGGATCGCCAGTTGCTGCTTTTTTCCATGCACTTTTCCCCCAAAACCAACAACAGTGACTGAAAAAAGCGATCGCAACTTGGCTATCTCGGAGGGCATGAAGTCCAACTTTTTTATGGGCAGCTTCACTGTACCTTATTTCTTCGGCCCTTTGAGCTCTCGCTTTTGGGATCCGAAGGTCGAGCTTCACAGGCCTTCTCCCGCAGGTTGTAGCCCCAGATCCCCGAACCCGTGTTCGGCTGCATCTCTCCGTTCATCGCGTTCACTCGCCCATAGACCTCCCGGGCTTCGATGTCCCAAGTCACCCCCTAAGTGGCGGCTGAAAGGGAAAGAGCCACCTGGAGTCTTTTTCTGACCCTTTAAAAAATGGTTGGTCAGACTCCCCAACATTAAGATTCGGGTCATGACCCCCTTTTGCTAGGGGTCATGACCGGAGACTCCAGGCAGTTCTGACTCTAACCCCAGGAAGTCGAACCCAAACACCGCTTGGCCCGTCATTTGGTGTATGCTTCATTTGGGGTCTAATCCGATCGGAGCCGGCAAGCGGAGGTGCGCCGTCTTCACCCAAACTGCGGAGCCTCCATGACTTTGTATTAAGCTATAGCCAATTAAGTTGGAAGTTTGAAGGGTTCAGGTACCTGATCATCCTGATTATTTTGGGTTGGAATAACCCATTTGTGTAGGCACTTTGAGGGTTCAGGTAGTCCTTTCGGCGTTGAACCCATGTCAGTTTTGTCAAGTCCCACGCTTTCCAGGGGTTGAAGTTGGGGAAGTCGACCCTATGATCAGCTTTCCTCTTGGTGGTTTGGAGGGTTGGGGAGTAGATCCCAAATAAGTCCTCGAGAGCCAAACGTTCAAACCGCCCACACCCATCCAAAACGAAAAGAGGCTTCGAAGGCAAAAATTGCCAGGTCCGAAAGCAAATGGCTCTGGGCTGTCCGTTTTCAGATCCCCTGCTAACGCCCCCTCTAAACCAACTAAACCTAACAAAGGAACCGGACGGCTGGAAACGTCACCCCCCAACCCCGCAACCTCCAAATACCAACTCTGGATATGATGTCAACTGACTCCAAAAGAACATACCTTGGACAATATTGGTTTTCAAAGACCTACCCCAGAAAACAAAAGGTGCCTGGACCCTCGAACTACCCTAAAAGGATGGAATTCACCACATATTTTGAGGCAATAGCCAATGTTTCAGGGCAGGTTGAGGATCCAGGTGGGTATAAACCCTAAACCCTAAACCCGAAACCCTAAACCGTAAAGGCCGCGTGTCGTGTGGAGAAACTCGACATGTTGGCCAGAAAGATGCACGCATCACAAGCACAAGGCGAAACTCAGCAGCATCTGAATGGGACAACCAGAAAATGCCAACTCAAATAGCATTTCTTTTCGAAGGCCCAGGGCTGTGGGAGCGTTTGGGACAAACCCATGATTGGAGTTGGGGGGACGCTCCTCCATGGATACATACTCTTGTTTGCTTCACGTTCAGTATCGCCTACTCCACTCCTCAAACTCCCTTGTTTTGAAGATCTGAAAGCCTCCAGTCGGGTGTGGTACGGAGAACCCTCCTCCATACTAGGTAAAGCACCTATATCATACTGTGGATGCACAAAATCCGTTTCGCAACAGAAAGTAAGCAATTGATCAACAAATTTCACAACCTAAACATCATTGGGCCCTGGAAGGGGTCAGGGTATCTATTGGAAGGTTTTGGACCTCAAAAAAAGCCGTTTTGAGGTCCCGTGACCGATGCTTGGGGCAAGGTTTCATCCATCCCAACTGGCGCAGGAATCAGTTTTGCCTATCCACCTTGCTCAACGTTCCAGCCCTAACCTAGGATTTCCATAGTTCATTTCATCATTCTAGTCAGCCAAGATGTAACGAAGGTGCCTGGACCCTCAACCTACACATCGAAAACTATATGCATTCACCAACCATAAGTTCTGGGCTACACACATTCCGTTGGAGTCTCGCCATGTCAGGTTCCCAAAAATTGACCCAGTGGCCCCCCGACGAAAAAATAGTCGCGAAAACCGGCCGGCGAAGAAATTCGTTTCGCCGGACCTCGAAGAGCCGCACCTGGACATCCTCAGGCAGACCACTTGGAAAAAAACCGCCGAATACCTACCCCCTGCTCCAAATGCCCTCTTTTTTTAGGGTATGATGTCGACCCTCTAATACCTACTTGGGTTTCCTGCAGTTCCCAAACCATGAAAACGGGATTGGAAAGCCCCCCGAATACCTGGTGGGGTTTCCTGGAATTCCCATGAAAACGGGATGGCGACCAAGTTGGGACCCAATTTAGATGATCCTGAAGGGCAGACGTTTTGGCGTTCATATGAACCCTTGTTTGCAAGCTGGATTGCACCCCAGGGCCCCCAGGGGGTTGGTTTAAAGAGATTCGAATCCCACATTTTGGGCATTCCCTACGACATACATACACATGCCCACACCTACACGCAATACCTGCTCTTTGTCAGGGTATCGTGTGAATCCTGACGAACAAAGGAGGGATACTAGGAAAACCGATCGGTTTAAAAGCAACAACAAAACACACAAACACAACACGAGAAGAAAAAACAAAGGCAGGTTTTTGGAACTGCGGGGGTTTTCCATGCCAGGAGTTGGCTCTAGGGGACTGGCAAAGCGAGCGAAGCGGGGGGCCAACAAAAAAATGCCCTTGCCCTAAGCATCGGTCACGGGCCCTAAAACCGGCCATTCTCTTTTTTTTCAGGTCCAAAACCAAAAAACCAATGGAGACCCTGACCCTTCGGGCCCAATGATGGTTTAAGTTGATACTTGAGGGCCCTGGTTGGTGTCCCTGGCTTGGTATTTAGTGCTTGCAAAATTTCTGGAGTCTCCCTTTGACCCTGAAAAGTGGGGGTTGCCCGACTGATCTTCCTGAAACTGGGAGCCCTGAAACTGGGTATTCGTATTGTGTTTTTTGTTTTTTGTTTTCAGGTGTCCATAAGCCATCCCAACACGGTGGTCGAAAGAAAAACAAAAACAAAACACATACCCATCCCACACAATCCATGTAGTAATATATACCAACATTTGACCAATTTAGAGGGCAAATGTGGGAACATATTGCATACATGGAGTGATTGGGCATGGTATGTCAAAAGGATTTGGAAGCTTAAACATGTGGGACACACAGCAAAAAATCACGCACAGTATTCTGGAATCCCATTCGGGGAGTAGGTACGCGTTGGGGAAAAGGGGGGGGTAGTTGAGAGCCCCTTTCGGGTTTAGGAAAACCTAGGGAGCGGCATCTTGGACCATCCCCCGTTAGGGATTCCCTAACATTAACAAAGGGATCTTCTTTGGCTATCACACAAGTTCTTGTTTGTTCAATGACCTCCTTGGTCTTATGCAGGGATGTTGGGCTGGTATAGCCCCACTCCAAATACTCGCTTTTTGAGGGCATCATGTCAACCCCGAATCTACTAACTATACAAAAAAGGAGGTATGCCAGCTGGAAAACATGCCAACTAAACAACGGGAGCCTGTGGGGCAGGGTACCCTCAACAAAAACCACCCACAAGCTCGCACAGAAGAACAAATAAGTGGGTATTCCTGCTGGCTGCTGCTCAGCAGGGAATGAGGGAACGACACCTATAAACCCATCCAACTGGTGGTTTCCTTTAAGGGGGTCCCCTTCCGGTTCATTCCCACATTCCTGCGCGCACCGATCGCAAGTATTTGGAGCTTGGGGGGGGGGGGGGGAAGAAGACAAAAACCCAACAACTTCCATCCAGCTGATGGTTTCCCTTATTCAGGGATCCCTGAGTTCATTCTGGATCGCCAGTTGCTGTTCTTTGTTTTGTTCCGCATGCACTTTACCCCCAAAACCAGCAACAGTGACTGAAAAAAGCAGCAACTCGGCTATCTAGGTTCCTACATTCCCTAGTAAAAAAGTAGGCCAAAAACACGTGTTGGTATTTGGAGCTCGGGGAGGGGAAGAAAACCAACTAGACCCAATCAGTAGACCTCTAAGTCCAAGCTGCGTCGATCTTTCGGGCGTTCTCCTTCAAGTAGAGCGACAGCACTCCATCAATGCCTCGGCCACCGCCCACCGGAGCCGTGGCGTCACCAATCCTCGGATCAGAGAAGGCAAGCTGAAGCCCTGGGCGCGGCGTGTGTCCCTGACTCCTCAAAAGGGGTATTTTGAAATGGGTCTCACTCCAAAACTATGGGGTGTTACTTCCAAGTTCTAGTCGCAAGAACTACCCACTCAAAGAATGGGATTCTCACCAATTACAACATCTTGGGCCGCACTAGCCAATGTTTAAGTTGGAATTTTGAGGGTTCGGGTATTCCGTTTTGGTAGGCCTTGGGGGGGGGGCTCCCCTGCAAACAGACACATCCATATATATATATATATATGTATATATCAAACACTTTGTGATGTCCCCCCACTAAAGAAGGAGGCTTTTACCATGGAAATCTGATGTCAAACACCAGCCATCTTCGTCTTGCCCATGGCATGCAACGGGCCCTCATCCTTCCCCCCTTCAATCTGTCCAGTCTGATGCTTTGATTTCTTTCACGGGCCCTCAAACGGTGAGGTCCAAAATCTTCCAAGAGGTCCCCAACCTCCCCTTCAATGATCTGATGCTTAGCCCAGTGGATCCATTTACTTGTATGGTAGGTTTAGTAGCCGCTGGGGTTTTGGTAGTTCTCGTAAATGGTGTCTCTGAACCAACATTTGGTTCAATTCGTGCCAGGTGAAAGGCCCCCGCGACAGAAAGAAGAGACGAACTACGTGGGTCCCCGGCACGCTACCAAACTGGTTGCAATGCATTTTGACTTGCGGGCGAGTCACAATAGTAGGTATCCAGGGACTGTCCAGGGAAGGCATGGTAACAGCTGTACTCTAGTGGCTTGTCTGGAAGCACTCACTCGGCTTGACACCTTCAACGGTGACTCGGTTTTACATCTTGATCGAATTTGTCCCTCCAGTAGAGAGGTTAGACTAAGGGTACCCTTTTTTCTGCCTATCTTAGTAGGGGAACCCTCCCAACCAAAAAAGAAAGGGTAAAAGTTGGCACCAAGCTGGGGGACCTAGTCCATGCCTTATCTGACCTCTCATGAGCACGTCACATTCTTTGGGAGCCCGGCATTTTGGTTTCAAAAGGACACCTCATTTTGGTCACATCCGATTCCGATTGTTTGACGTACCCCACATGCGCGGCTCGGCTTTTAACGGGAGCCCCCTCCCCCACGCTGGTCTTCGTTCTGGTTTCCCTTTTGACAAGACACACAAACATGGGGGGGAACTCCAAAAGAACTTGACCCTCAAAAGACCAACTCAACAACGGGTTATAGCAACCTAAAGCTTATCGAATTGGATTCCTGCTCTTTTCTGTGGGTAGTTCTTTCAGATCCATGCAGCCCAAGAAGGTATGAAGCTTGGACAGCTTTCAACCCTTGGTATGGTGGCTCAAAAAGCTGACCGTTTTGCAGCCTACGAATAAATAAGAAAACTAAAAACAAAAAGAACTAAGAACATGCGAACAGTGAAGGTTGGGCGCGTCATTTGCGGAGCTGGGACCCTGCTTGTTCCAAAGGAACACCGATGTCATTTGGGGGGGTCCTTCCCCATGTTGCACCAAAGGAGCTGGTTGGTTCAAGTCCCTTTTTGAGTTCCATACTTTTCTCGTGCTCTAAGAAAACATCTCAGATGCCCGGTGACCATGGCCATATGGGAAAAAAAGGCATCTTTTTTGGTTGGTTGAGTTAAAGGAATCGGAACCCTTCCCCAAAAAAGTCGAAAAAACGGGCGGAATCCACTGGGCGACTGGGACATGGCCAAGAACTTCATCCGTGGGACTCCTAGCGTCTCAAAAGTCTGAGATGAGGCGCAGCGTGGTGGTCTTGCCGGCGCCCGAGTAGCCGTAGCTGATCATCATCATACCCTCCCCCACTTCGGCCTGTCGATCGCTTCCCTCAAATTGCCCCATTGGCCCAAGTAAAGCCGGGAATTCAGCCCATCTTGGGTTGCGACAAACCATGTTTAGGTTGAAATCTTGAGAGTTCAGCTGTTTTGACCCATCAAGACTTCTCCTGAAAGGGCACCATGGAACCGGTGGTTTGGAGCCCGGCTGGGAGAGGCTGGTGGCTTCCCATCGCTCGACCCAAAGCGGCTAGTAATTGAGGTGCTCCATGGTTTCTACCCGCAAGGGCTCCAAATCCAGAACCAAACCACCAACAACAAATTTCCCCTAAAGCCCACCACAAGGGGGTCCCCGCAAAACCAAACAGAGAGTCGTAGAAGATCAAAATTTGACCCGCGTAAAGCAAATGGTCGGGTGGTATGTGATCACCGTACGTTGGGTGGTCATGCTTGGGTTCATCTGGTTGTCCATTGCTTGCCGTGGATTGTGATCATCCAAATTGAATGTCATCTTGGTTGCCATTCAAGGATCATGGAACAGAACCTAAGGCCAGCGCTTGTTACCACAATGGCAGCTAGGGAAAACCGTGATGTCAAACCTAGGGTCCCCTATAGTCTTAAGAGTGGTTTGTCTGGAAGCACTGGGGGGGATAACTTGATGGTTCAATAGGGAAGTGCGAAATGGAATGACCCCTATAAACCATTCCCGATTTGATTTCCGTTCAGGGAATCACCAGCAAGGGATACAGGCCGCGCAATTCCCTTAAAAACTAGGCTTTAGCGACCCAAAATCTATATGGAATTGGTGCACATTCCCATGCTTTATGGGTAGTTTGAGGGCCAAAGGCCAACGGAAACTCCCCCACGAACTTCTTGGTTGACGTTGGAAGGGGAGCAAAAATCTAAGTTTTAGCAGTTCAGTGGTTGGATTTCAACCACTCAACCACAATAAGCAAAAAATGGAAATATGTTTCCCACAACACCCACGAACTTGAGACTGAGCCAAGAAGCGCAAAGTCCTTTTATGTACCTATGGATCTGAGGTTTTGTGGTATTCAAGGCAGGGGGACCCAGGGTACATGAGGGTTTCCGTAAAACACTGAGAAAAAAAAGCGGCGATCCCTCCGCTTCCGCGCCGCTTCCGCGGCGCAAAGCGTACCTTCTGCAGCATCCATAGCTGCGAATGCTCTTCATCTGCTCTGGTCAGCTGTTGAAATTGCGATTGGTTATTCAGCAGATCCAGACCAAGGCATCTCCGTAGAAAATCTCGAGAACATTCCGGGAAAGGCTCTTGGTTCCAGTTCGCGGGCTACGCCAGCGATATGGGCATCGTTTGGGCATCGTTCGGGGCATCGTTCAAACCAAACCGTTTTCTTGTCCAGGCATGGTCAGTTTGATTTGTACGGCAGGCCATCAAACAAGAAGAAATACGGCCGCGCCGTGTTTGGTTGACTTCCCTTTGCTGAAATCCTTGAAAAACACAGTGGTTTTCGACTTCCTTGTCCACCTTCTTCGAGTGAATTGCAAAGGCATGAGGAATGAGAAATGCAGGGGAAATGAAGGGGAATGAAGCCTCTGCGCAAGCAACGCAGTCAGGAACGGCTGTTTTATCCTCAGGCAGGCGGAACTTAGTCACTATCTGAAGAAGTTGTCGAACTGGAGGAAGCACTGGAAGAGCTCTCCGAGGTCTCTTTCAACTTGGTAGTCAACCGCTCGCTGTATCTTTTCCTAGCGCAGAGAAGCTTGCGGGCAGTTCGTCGCATGGCCTTCTCGGACGGGCTCTCCTTGGTGTTGCGCGCGGACACGTCGAGGCCGGCAGACTCATGGAACTTCATACGCTTCATGATCGTGTCAGAGGCACCTCTTTTCGGGACTTCTCGCTTCCACCTCTGGCTACCAAAATAGCCTCGTCGCCACACGCCAGGCTCCAACTCCACCTCCTCAGCCGTGCCCATGTGCCTAGACACGCCCCGTGCGTCAGAGGTCCGATCGCTCAAAACAAAGTCAAGAAACACCGGCTTCAGCCGATTCCGGGTCAGCTGGCGCATTTGCAGGCAGTATGTTTTCTTGATGTGAAACTCATATGTTGCCATGCGCCAAGAGCTCTCTGGTTTGCTGTCAGGACTCCAAAGATCCACCATATACCGTTTGTTTTTCGTTGTGGAATTATCCTTCGCAGCCGCTGCAGAGAACACCTTGTGCAACTGGTCCACGGTCTCGATGCGAGCTTTTCTGTCCTTCACATAGCTTGCAATCCAGGAGTTCACTTTGGAGAATAGCTGATCTACAGCTCCTTTCCCGTGTTTTTCGCAGAACAAATTGATCTGCAAGTGGCAGCGCAGATTGGCAAACCAACTGCCGACCCAATACGCCACCAGCTCCAAACACCGGTAGTGCGGGCCGCAGTCACTGAAGACATGAACGATGGAGCTCTTCTCCCAGTTGGGCACATAGGATTTCACCTTCTCCAAGAGGCAGGCGCTTGCCAAAGCAGTATGCTCTATCACTGGGGAAAGTTGGACAACTTCTGTTCTTTGAATTTCGCCCCCGACATTCTGCAGCACGACTATCCCGTGCACGGAGCACTCGTGTCGTTCCTTGGTTGCATCGCCAATTTCGGACAAGGCGTGTGGACTGACTAAGCCAAACTAAAGCAAACTGTGGTCCAACAAATCGCCAGGTGCGGACAAGGCGCTGTGCCGTAAAATTGGTCTGAGGTTTCAGTACCTGAGATCGGCAACGACAAGTTCTGCTTCCAGTCCATCCAGATCAGGAGACCGTGTGGCGGGAGATGTTCCGTGAGGTGCGCAATGGCTGCGTTCTGACGCTCGTAGCAGTTCACGTGCCACAGGTATGAACTGTAGACCTGCTTTTCCCATCGTAAGGCGTGTTCCACCTTTGCCTCCAAGCTATGCAAATCCACTCGGGCACGTCCTTTCAGGACTCCTCGCTCGGCCTGATGTCGTTCTGCGTGCTTGTTGATGAAGGTGGCAAACTCGTCCAGCAAGTCCTCAGAGACTGGCACGTTCTCAGGCGCAAGAAGTCTTTCCATGTTGAAGCCTGCGAAGTAGCCAGGCAAAGCAGTTCCCAAAGCGCTTCGCGCGTGCTTGATGAGACGGACCAATCCAGGCTGAATGGTGCTTCGCAGAAGCCAGCAATGATCGCACACATCTGTTTCCTTCCTTGCTTCAATGGCCCAAGGGCAATGCTCATTGACCAATTGGTAAAACAGAGTTAGCTTCACGTCGGCAACCAAGTCGGACTTCCAGTACATCGCGTGAAGCGATGCAGTCAGCACCCGGGCTTCGCGACCCAACTTGGCCAGCCAAATGCTGGAGCTTTGCGTGTTGTTCGACACCAAATCCACAACCTTTTGGATCAAGTCTCGGCTCTGCGCCTTGGATGGGCGCCCCCTGGTTTCCTGCACCTCGTCGCCATGCTTCGCTCGCTTCCAAGCCCTGGGGCCGATCGCAAAACCTGCATCCACCATGCGCTTTCTCTTCTTAAAGGTCCTTGCCAAAGCTTTGTCCAGCGCCGGCTTATCCGCCGTGGATTCTCTGCAGTCTTTCAGCTGCTCAAGAAGCAGGCTACACCTATTGCAATTCTTATTGGTTCGTTCTGAGTTTTTGCCGCCAAGAGAACGCATGATCTTGCGTGATAAAGCACACACGAGCTCTTCTGCATCATTCGTAGTACTGCATCGTTCCAGGATTTTGTCTGCAAACTCCTTGAGGACGTGCCGCTGCTGCCTCTTGCTCAGGTCATGCCAGGGCCGTGGGCCAGAATCGCAAGGGCTGGCACGAGCCTCTGCAGGACCACTTTCCACAGGCACAGGGTTGGGTACACCCTGCCACTCCAAGCCCAAAAAAGAAGCAGCGTCTTGGGTCATCGTGTTTGTTCGCCAAGCAATGGCTAACTTGCTCATCGCGTCCTGAAGGCCGTTGTCTGCCTGAAGGAAGAACATTCTGACGCGCTGTCTCTTCCTTTCCCGCGCGCTCTTTGCTTTCATCCCTCGAAGCTCAGAGGCCAAGGCTTCTTCCAGCACAGGCCCTAAATGCACCATTATCTCGGTCACAATCCTGCACATCACTTTCTCCTTGTCGGCGCTCTGCAAGGTTGATGCTCGGTCGGGAGGGGGGCAAGCCCTTTTGGCGGTTCGCGAGCCATCGGCAACCCACTTCTGAAAGGCGCTCTGGATAGCGCTCGTGTCGGCCATGCTCCTACGGCTACTAGGGCTGTTTTGTTACATCTCTGAATATGGCGATTCAATGTATTCAGGCGCTGGCCGTCTCAAACACCTAGTGCTCAGTGAAGTAAATGCAGAACTGTTTTGGACAAGTCTGTGGTCGAAGCCTGCTACTCTGAGAGAGCTGCGCGCGTGCACAAACACTTCAAGAAGGACCTCGCGCGTCCTGAAAGCTGACATCAAACGTGCCCGCAGTTGCCGAGTTCCAGCTGGAAAAACTAGACTTGTTGGCGCATATGTCAGAAAGCACTGGCATCCTGTCCCTTTTTCTCTCAACCATGGCCTGAAACGAGAGAGAAGGTGTTGGTCACGTGGACAACTGCCTTCAAAAGCTGAAAATCGTTCATTCTGGGTACCGTTCGAGTATCGTTCTGGGTATCGTTCGGGTTCGGCTCGGGGATGCTGCAACCGCTGCGCAAGCAAAGCTGCGCAATGCTGAGCTGCGGGTGTAAGCTGGCACAAAGCAAGGCCGCTCTTTTGGAGAAGAACCTGATGCTGACGCTTCCCGCAGGAAGTAGAGGTTGAATCTGTGTCAAGCTGTCGAATGGTCAAACCTGCCGACGGGAGGTCTTCAATAGAAAACCGATCCCCGGGAAAAATGGAGCTATGCAGGTACACGGTCTGGCGTCCCAGGCCGCTTCACAGCACTTCTACCACCGTCTTCGTTGGGCAGTAGAGCGGCACGGGAAAAGGGGAATAACCACAGACGGCAAATACATGCTCCTGGCATCGAATTACTGAAGCCAAGTCCTCTCACGTGTCCGGGTGTTGGCACTTCTAGCTCTTGCCTCGCACTTGTCCTCGCCTCTTGAGGCGAGAGAAAACTTCAACAATAGATGGCCTCCTTGGCCGGTGTTTTTCTTCTTCTTCTTCTTTTTTTCTTTTCCGGTAACCGATCAGCTCGGCTTTGTCGCTTTTGACCAAAAATGTCAAACTGCATACTCTTCAGCGGCGCCAAATCTGGAAAAGAAAGCCCTGGTTTAACATTTGGCATCAGAAGGGGCACGGGTCCGCAACCACAAGAAAGGGAAGACCACCAACATCGCTTTGCAATCAGCTTGTCACACGCGCACACGCACACGCACACGCACACGCACACGCACACGCACACGCACACCCACACCCACACCCACACCCACACCCACACCCACACCCACACCCACACACCCACACACCCACACACCCACACACCCACACACACACACACACACACACACACACACACACACACACACACACACACACACACACACACACACACACACACACACACCCACACGCGCGCGCGCACGCGCACACACGCGCACACGCGCATACGCACACACGCGCATACGCACATATGCACATATGCACATACGCACACACGACGCTGGCACACACGCGCACATTGCCAGGGTATCGTTTGAGGGGCGTCCGGGGTGTCGCTCCGCCTGCCACCAAAACTCGCAAACGCAGCCCTGACCAGCGAGGTGGACAGACTCAGCTAATACAAGAAAGGCCTGGAATGCAGGCTGTTGGCGTGTTGGATCACCTTTATGCAGGATGTCTGCGCTACGCTTCTCTCTCCACCGCAGAATCTTCCAGACAACTGTTCATGTCGAACCGTCCGCCTGCGCATCACGTGATTTTTTTCTCTCGCCAAGCGCAAGCCTCCCCAGTTTTAAGCTATGAATTGCACAGCGCACTGTGCTCCTAGCACCCACCACTGCCCGAGACGCACTGATGGCTCAGAGCAGCAGGCTACAAGGAAACGGTGGCCTTCTTCCGCTCCGAAGCGCTGCGCGCCGCCGCAGCCATCAGATCCACCAACATTGCCTGCAACAACCGCGCGCCCCGTCAAACAAACATCTGAACGGGCCCAGGCACACAGTCATGTGAGCTGGAATGCTTTGTTACCCACCCCTGCCAGCACTGACCTCCTGGCCTCTGTGGCTGTCTGCAAGATGTCCAGGGCATCTGCAGTAATCCTCAAGCTGCTGGCCTCCTCGTTCGGCTTGGAGCCAGCGCACGGCAGGAAGAGAGAGCGCTTGTGCAAAATCTCGGCCAAAACCTCCTTCGCCAACTTGCCAAAGGGGCCCTTCGGGATGGCAAAGTCTCCTGAGGCTTGCTCAGCCTTAATCTCCTGAGCAGCCTTGTAATGCTTGAAGGGCGCCCGCTTGATGGTGCCCTTCACTGTGCTCTTCTGGCACTTGTTGGAACGCTCCTGGCGCTGCCAAGGACTCCGAATTACTTGAAAGTGTTCCCTGGTTGGATGTCTTTTGCTGCGCGCAAGATTTGTATTGCAGCCTTGACAAAGCTAGATAAACAGTGTCCATGTCCTGCTTTTGGCCTTCTCGGCCAGCCACACAGGAAACGAAGAAAACTTGGACCCGTTGGAAGCTAAAGAATACCCAACGAAGCCATGCCCCGGCCCTGACGCGGACGAGGCATTCCCGGGGAAGAGCGCGCAACTTATGTACACGCAGCCAAACGATACCCGCAGTATTATTTTTAAGCCCCGAAAGTGACATTCAGGGCTCTTTGCCTGCTTCTGGTTTTCTCTGGACCGCCCGCATAAGAAGCACAGAATACTGGGACATGCTGGGACCCATTGGAAGCTAAACAATAGTCACTCTTGGAAATTGTTCCCCTGCCCGAACGCAGCGGGGGAAGGGGGGGGGAGAGCACAATCCAGCCAAACGATACCCCGAAAGAACATTTAGGCCCATTTCGCTGCTTCTGGTTTTCTGGGACGGCCTTTCTGGGCCGGCCACGCAGGAAACACGAAATGCTTGACCCGTTGGAAGGTGAACAATACCCTTCGAAGTCATTCTCCGCCCCCGACGCGGACGCCCAGGCATTCTGAGGAAAAAGAGCACATGATCATCATAGATGACAAACGATATTTATCCTAAGTGATTTGTTTCAAAAATGCAATTTTGAACTATTTGGCTCCTACTGGCCTTCCTTTCCTACTCAAACAAAGGCTGAAGCAACCAGGAGCCAAGCATTACCCACAAAGCCATTCTCAAAACGCAATTGTGAGCCTGGTGCCGCATCTTGGCGATCTGCCCCTGTGTCTTTGGCGCAGTGGCTGGCATTGCTGGCACGCGTGAGCCTGTGGATGATCGTTCGCCCTGCTGCCGCAAAATTCTTCGGCGAGCCCCAACAGTTTTCCAGCGGTTTGCATCTTGCACAAAATGATTTGAGCTAGCATCAGACCGATCGCCGAGTGGCCTCTTGTTTTTTACGCCGCACGCGTGGCATCCACAAAAGCGAAAGGCTCTGAAAGACTGCGGTCAAACAGTCGTCCCTCTATGGGCCGTCCGTTCACTGCCGACGCATGATAGGCGTTTCTGACTGGTAGCATCCTCTTGCAAGGCAAGTATTGCACAGCACCCCCTGTGCAAGTTCCCACGCCCGATCCGGAATGGATCCGGCACATCTTCAAATCCAAGCGCCGCTTGGAAAGCACCCGGAGCCACGTGGAAAGAGTCAAACGGTGCATTCTGCACAACTGCACGTCCACAGTCACGCATGCTGCAGCAGCCGGCAAGTGAGCATTGTTTTTTTTGGAGGTTCAGGGCTTATACACTGCTGGGGAGGCTACGCGGGGGTCTTCGCGGGGGCAGAACTTGTGGAAGGGTTGGCTTCGCAAGGCTTCGCGGAGTGGCTTCGCCGGGCTTCGCGGATGTTTGTGCCACAAACATCTCTGACGTTGTTGTTGACTCAAGTCGAGTGCGAAAGGGGGCGATGAAAGGCGGCAAGAGAGGCATTGAGCTTCAGGACTAGGGGACATGGCTGGGCCTCAAAGGGGCGGAGCATGGAAGTTGGACCGCAGTGGCTTCGCGGTGGCTTCGCGGAGGCTTCGCGGGGGCTTCGCGGGGGCTTCGCAGAGGCTTCGCGAAAACGTTCCATCGTTTCTAGCAAAACCGGGCCTGAAACGCACAGTGCTCTTCCGGTCGTCTTCCCGTAATCTTCCTGTAATCTTGTCGTAGCCTGCTGACTCTAAACATCAACCTTTGGAATACTACTGCCATGAAAGCGCACAACACACTTGCCATGAAAGCACGCAACACACCCAAACCACGAAGTGGCTTCGCCTGTGTCAATGTTACCGTCGCGGGGCTTCGTGGTACGCAATGTATCACGCAAGTGCCTCTGCGGACCTTTTGGGAGTTCCCCACGAAGCTAAAATCCATCATCTGAGAAAAAACCGCTGCTCAAGTGACTTTCCAGCACGTTACCTTGCAGCTGCAGCCCGCCCCTTGGGTCATGCTTGGCATAATGTCACTGCGTGTCACTGCAACTCAGCACATATCTGACAGAGAACGGGCCCAAACAAGAGCAGTCCTGCAAAGCGCTTCATGAAACCTATAGACGCGCGCGGCCCGAAGTCAGCAAGACAAACTTCTAATCCACATCCGGGACCCTGGCCTCGGTGCAGTCGGCGCAGCGACATATGTCACCGCCAGACTCTTGGAGTCGTTGACTTTCTGCGGCCGATCTTTGAAGGACTATGTCCATCACCCCATCCACGGCTCTCAGCGCCGCCACATGCCTTGTGATGTGGCCAAGCTTGGCGAGGCTGTGGACACAAGCGTAACACTGCCCGCCGCACACGGACCGCTTACTGCGGCCATGTGATCGCACAATTCTGTACTCCCAACCACATTCGTGCTTTCTACGGCCACATATGGCGCAAGCAGTTTTCAAGAGGTGCAATGTCCGGGCCACATTCCCAGCGCCTGAGCCATGCCTTGAAACCCAAGCTTTCAAGCGCCTCTTCTGCTCGGGTGACAACATCGGCAGCGACAGAGCGCCGCCAGCCGGAACGGGACCTTCTCCAACCACCTCACACAAAGCTCAATCGTTCGATCAGCATTCGGGCTCCTTCAAAGCAACTAAAAGATCACTCGAACACATGAACCGGAGACATGCAATTGCTGACGGCCCCGACATATATATATATATGCTAACGGGTGCATTTGCAGGCACCCTCATGCTATACTTTTCGTTGTTTGCGTGCACCCTGCCAGTCATTTGCAGGCAGTTGCAAGTGGACTTCTTGACGAAAACAACGCGTTGTCTTCGTCAGCCTTTTCAGGACTCTTGCTGACTGCATGTCGAATGCCATGAAATCGTCCAGTTCATGCGATCACGCTTGAGAAAGGCTCCGCATTTACCAAAAGTATCTAAAGCGCGCCAAGGGAACCCTTTGTTTGATGAATCCAACATCCCAAAATGGTAGCAAACACGCCCAAGGGAACCCTTTGTTTGATGAATCCAACATCCCCAAATGGTAGGAAACACGCCCAAACGAACCCTTTGTTTGAAAAATCCACCATCCCAAAATGGTAGTAAATACGCCCAAGGGAACCCTTTGATTGATGATTCCAACATCCAAAAATGATAGGAAACACGCCCAAGACAACCCTTTGTTTGATGAATCCAACATCCCAAAATGGTAGTAAATACGCTCAAGAAAACCATTTGTTTGATGAATCCAACATCCCAAATTGGTAGTAAACACGCCCAAGGAAACCATTTGTTTGATGAATCTAACATTCCCAAATGGTATTAAACACGCCCAAGGGATCCCACACTGGTAGTAAACACGCCCACGTGTGCGGCTGCTACCGCCCAGCCTTGCCTAAAAAGGCGCTTTGCAGAAGGTGGAAAAGGCAAGATTTGCGTTTCGCCTACACGAAACGGCGCCTGGAAGTGCGCCCTTCGGGATATATATATATATATATATAAAAATAAATAAATAAATAAATAAATAAATAAATAAATAAATAAATAAATAAAATAAATATGTGTGAGGGACTGCCACAACCTATTGCTTAGCCGTAGTAGGTTTATTGAACGTTATCTGTCAGCTCCGGCTGGAAAGTCGCAGCTTTTCAGTACATGTGTAGTACGCGAAGTACACTCCCGTAGTTTAGGCTGGAAAGTCGCAGCCTTTCAGTACAAGTGTAGTAAGCGAAGTGCACTCCCGTTGCTCCGGCTGGGAAGTTTCAAGAAGGACCTCGCGCGTCCCGAAAGCTGACTTCAAACGCGCCCATCCAATGCAGCAAGGTTTTGGTATCCCTTCCTTTCTTCTCTGCCAATCTCTTGCCCATGGCCTGACATGAAAGAGAAAATGGCGGTCACGTGGACAACTGCCTTCAAAAGCTGAAAAGCCATTCATACTGGGTATCGTTCTGGTATCGTTCTAGGTATCGTTCGGGTCCGGCTCGAGAGTGATAACTTTGTAGATTGTAAGATGCGATGCAAAATGCCGCGCCTTTGTTGCGTGCCCCTCAAACAAGCCCCTGCCAAAAAATCACATGCGTGCGTGGATTAATAATATGTGATATAATATACATGCTGCCACTTACGCAGACCGCTGGTCCAAAACCTCCTTGGCCCCACAAAAAGAAACACCAAAAAGCCCCCAAGCATTCTTGTTTTGACAGAAGAATTTCAAGGTCCCAAGCACTCTCCTCTAGAAGCGCTACCCCCAGTAGTAGCATTCTCTTCCGTACACATGTAAAACCGGTCTTTCTCCAAAGCAACCACCTCTTGCGCGAAGCTGAAGAAGCAAACAGGGGAACAGGGAGCGCCAGTCAAAAATCCGAGACGTGCCTGATTCACCTGCTCTTGAAGAGGCGGCACCAATCCGTTCGAGGCCTCCGCAGCCGTTTGGAACAAACAACGTTGGCCCCGGCAAAGCCGAAAAATGCAAGCCACGTGCCCTGAACACACCGAAAACAACTTTCGGGACAGCAAAATAGCTTTCGGGTATGGTTTGGACGCCCTGGGAAGCTTCAGGCACAATCAAAACAAGGATGCGGGAGATTCAGGCGGTGCCTCCATCCGAACATCCACGGGCGCCAGCTCTGCTTGAGGTGGCTCCTCTAGCTGAAGAGTCGCGGCCTCCGCACTGCCGTTTGGTGGCTGACGGGCAGGAGCTTGAAACAAACAACGTTGGCCCCGGCAAAGCCGAAAAACGCAAGCCACGTGCCCTGAACACACCGAAAACAACTTTCGGGGCAGCAAAATAACTTTCGGGTATGGTTTGGACGCCCTGGGAAGCTTCAGCCACAATCAAAACAAGGATGCGGGAGATTCAGGCGGTGCCTCCATCCGAACATCCACGGGCGCCAGCTCTGCTTGAGGTGGCTCCTCTAGCTGAAGAGTCGCGGCCTCCGCACTGCCGTTTGGTGGCTGACGGGCAGGAGCTTGAAACAAACAACGTTGGCCCCGGCAAAGCCGAAAAACGCAAGCCACGTGCCCTGAACACACCGAAAACAACTTTCGGGGCAGCAAAATAACTTTCGGGTATGGTTTGGACGCCCTGGGAAGCTTCAGCCACAATCAAAACAAGGATGCGGGAGATTCAGGCGGCGCCTCCATCCGAACATCCACGGGCGCCAGCTCTGCTGCTTGTGGTGGCTCCTCTAGCTGAAGAGTCGCGGCCTCCGCACTGCCGTTTGGTGGCACCTGACGGGCAGGAGCTTGAAACAAACAACGTTGGCCCCGGCAAAGCCGAAAAACGCAAGCCACGTGCCCTGAACACACCGAAAACAACTTTCGGGACAGCAAAATAACTTTCGGGTATGGTCTAGACGCCCGGAAGCAAAATAGGTATGGTCTGGACGCCCTGGGAAGCTTCAGACACAATCAAAACAAGGATGCTGGAGATTCAGGCGGTGCCTCCATCCGAACATCCACGGGCGCCAGCTCTGCTTGAGGTGGCTCCTCTAGCTGAAGAGTCGCGGCCTCCGCACTGCCGTTTGGTGGCACCTGACGGGCAGGAGCTTGAAACAAACAACGTTGGCCCCGGCAAGGCCGAAAAACACGGGCGCCAGCTCTGCTTGTAGTGGCTCCTTGAGCTGCGCTTGACATAAGCAGTTTTCTTGACTGCAAAGTTCCTCCCGGGTATGGTTTAGCCCCTTGGCAAGAGACCCAGTCGGAATTGGTCGAAGGCTTCGAACAACCAAGCTTCAAGCAGTTCCAAGTGCTCCAAAACATCTGAAAGTTATCAGGAGGCCCCCAAACAAAGCAGTGCCAAAGCTGCCGGAGTCCACGAGCAGCAAAGAAGAACGCAACAAACCAAAAGACGGCGCCTTCTGGTTCGCATCCCCGGCCGGCGGCGGCAGCAAGCTAGGACCGTGCACGCGCACCCAGACCACCTGGCCCTTCTTCCGAGGGAGGCTCAGTGGGTCCGAGAGCCGGTGCACCTCTGTGAGCTCCCAGACCCAAGGTTGCTTGTAGTTAATTAGTTCTGGTGGGCAGCAGGTCCGGTGCTGCAGCGCCAGCAATTCTTCCCGGGATACAGGACGCGAGGAGACTACCTTGCAGTACCCATGGAGCTCGCAGCCGGTGGCCAAGCCAATGGGGCCAGCCCATTGTGCGCTCCTCGCACGAATCTCCAAGTCCTTACGGCCAGAGAGTATGTGGTCAAGCCACTCAGGCTTGAGAAGTAGCACCTTCTCCAGTTCACACACTGCATGCTTCTCAGCCAAGGTCAACGGACCCTCTTCCAACGGACGCTTTGTCATGGCGCGTTGGCAAAGCAGGCTTTTCCCCCCGGAGCCCAAAAAATCTTCTAGATGGCAAACCACGCACGCCTCGCCACCAGCAAATGGTCAATGGACTGCGTCAGATATCAAGGCAAGTCAGGAGGGCATCGTTTTAGTATCGTTTGGGACATCGTTCGGCACGCTGCCAAGAACTCCAAACAGGACTTTCCAAACTCTGGCTTCGGACAGCGCCGCTACCCCACGAGCGTAGGTGATCCACACCCTGCTGCGCTGTACATGTCATGCCTCTGTGGTCTTCGCTCTGTTTTCCAGAGACTTCGACCTGAGCATGTCCAGCTTGTCACCGCCAGTCTGACAAATTTCCTGCACACGCTGATGCCCCCAGAGAATGCGGCACCACTTCGTGCACAGCGGGCAGCAAGAGCCCTTTTGACCCGGACTCTCGCTTCGCGAGGTCTGGCAAACGCCGCAACTGACGGCTTTGACCTGCCGTCCCCCAACCTCACCGGCAGCAAGGCGAACTTTCCATCCGCTTTGCGGCAAGCTTTCAGGTGTCTCAGAAGCCTCTGGCGCCTTCCTCTTGGCCGGCGGCGTCGATTGACTGACTGGTTCTGCGGCATCAGCATCTCCAGAACCGCAGCGAGCTTCGTCAGGCTTCCTGGAGCGATAGGGTTGCGCCACAAGTGCCCGGAAACACCAAGCGGACCCAACAAACATGCAACAAGGAAATTGCCAGCAAGTCACTGTGGAGACATGGCTGGGGCATGGAGGGTCACCACGTCACCTCCAGAAGCCGCAGTTTGGCGCTCAACTGGCATGCTCACGAGCTCCAGCGTTGGATCCTCTACAACCTGGAACTGATCAGACGGCAAGCACTGGAAGCACTTACATTTGCAGGGCTGCCAAACCAAACACACGCACACCCACACGCATACACGCAAGCAGGCACAGCGTTACCATGAGTGCAGCCCCAGCAACATCAGCGCGATCTGCAGCAAGCTTGGAACAGGCGCGCGAGTCTTTGGATGGGGCGGCGGCATCCCTTTGAGCAGGCTCTTTCTCATCATCCGCGTGAACCAACGTGCCTTTCAGTGACTTTACGCCCCGAGTAGAAAATTCCCAAGCAAGTTTGCCAGCCCCAGCACCTGCTTTGGTGAGCCATGCCCGGTGATAGGAAGCCACGGAACAAAACAGCTGCCTGTGCCCTTGGCAAGCTGCAGCGTCAACGATCCAGTGCAACAGCGCACCCCGCACGTGTTCGGCACCGGAGGATGATCCATGCTGCGTCACTGTTGTATCTGAGCCAACAGCACCTTTAACGGTAAAGAACATGCTGGGTTGGCTCCGTCTATTAAGCAACTTAACCAGGCACATCCTGCATACCAGCATGGCTTCAAAAAATGGTCACTGCCGGGTGCCTGCATATTCATCGCAGCCTCTTTGCAAGTGCCGTCAAATGAACACAAGCCCATGCGATGGCGCTTAAAGACGTTCCTCCAAACTGAAGGGGGGGTCTATCGAAAACCAGGCCCTGACAAGGGAACATCGCATCATACTCGAACACGTCCACGTGGCAGTGGCCTTTCCAAGTACCCCCTAGCCAGCTTGTCAATGGGACACGATCCAAAAACTGTCCCATTTGAAGAAGAGTATCGCTGCAATGCCCCATTAACCTGCTGCTCGCAGACAAACCGACAAGCAAACCGCGACACAAACACGAATTCCCGCATTGACACCGGCTCGCTGTGGAAGCACACACCTCTCAATGTGAGGATGACCGTTATCAAACCCAACCAAACACACACACACACACACTCATACACGGCAACCCAACTAGCAATCAAGTGCCTGCAAGCCACTAATCTCTTCCCCCTATTCATAAATACGCCCCCCCCCCTATTATAAATAAATCCTCCCAAAAATGTTTTTCTTTTTTAAATTGGGGTTTTTGGGGTTGGGTTTTTTGCTTTTCCAACAATGTGAGGGTTCACATAGGATTTGGAGGAAATGGATTGAATTGTAAGCTCCGCGAGTAAGCGGTTTAATAATTCATGCTGCGCTCGCAAGGTCTTTCAGTACAAGTCGGGTTGAAACAAAAACCCCGTGGCCAACCCTTAGATCCTTATGCCCTAGTATCCGGTCTGTATCGGTTTGCAGTGTTTTGGCAGCTCTAGCTCGAAAGTCGCGACTTTTGAGTACAACTGTAGTATACGAAGTACACTCTGGCAGCTCCAGTACGAAGTGCACTTTGGCAGCTCTGGCTCGAAAGTCGCAGCTTTTCAGCGCAAGTCAGTGTAGTATAGTGTAGTATACAAAGTACATGTGGGCAGCTCCAGCTCGGAAGTCGCAACTTTTCAGTACAAACGAAGTACACAAAGTGCATTTTGGCAGCTCCATGGAAGGCTCCAGGGCAGCTGGCTGGATTCGGCATGGCAGCTAATGAGTTGGGTATCGGTTGAGCATCGGTTTGGGTATCGGTTTGGGCCCTGCAAATGTCTGATTCCGCAATCTTGGTTTGCGACAACAGCTTGGACCTGATGTGTGTCTTGATGGCTTCCGGGGGTTTCGTTTTTTCCTCTGTATCTGTTTACAATGGTTTGGGCCTGCAAAACAAGGGACGGCCCCTTACATAACGAAAAGGCGCGGGGTTTTTATTTCAGTACGCGGGGCTTTTATTTCAGAATCGCAAATTGTAGTACAAATGTAGTGCGCGAAGGCCACTTTCTCAGCTCCAGCTCGTTGATCTGGAACTTTGCATACACAGATGTAGTACGCGAGATGTACGCGAGGTGCACTTTCGGAGGTCCAGCTTGAGAATCGTAACTTTTCGGTACAAGCGTGAAACATGTTTAAAGGCAAGCTAATAGTTTGAAAGAACATAACAGATCGCAGCTTCCGCGCCGCTTCCGCGGAGCTTCCGCGGCCTGCGTTTCACTTACTTACCAACATAACCACCGCCACTAGCCACTAAAAAACGAATACAACTATTTACGGAAAGCCTCACATGGTTGGGAGCTGCGACCAAAGGAAACTACCCCAACTTGAGACAGAGACAGCAGCAGGAACGTGCCTGCATCGCCAGGTGCGATCGCTTTTTGTCCATCCACTTTAACATCCAAAAGCCGATCGCAACAGTGACAAAAATACATCGAATCGATCCCCACCCTCCACACTCTTGAGATTACAACACGGTTGTGTGAATTCAAGCATGGTTTTCGAGTGGCTTGGGGCCTATGACTGCTCAAGAAGCTTTGCATTGAGAGCCTTTTCCACCTGTCAAACTCCACTTGTCTGCGAGCCGATCTCGAGAACTCAAACATCGGCTCCGTTAACAAAAGCCAAGCCCCTTCCAAAGAGAAACCCGACGGCGGATTAAACAAAGTTGCTTATTCACAACCGCCAGAGCGGCTCGCCAGTGGATCCCGCCGAGTATCCCGCCAGAATAGCTCGCCAGTGGCCCTCTGAGTATCCCAGAGAGCTCGCCCGTGGATCCCGCCGAGCATCCCGCTGAGTATCCCTTGCCGGTGGATCCTGCCGGCCAGTATCGAGCCGGAGCGGCTCGCCAGTATTCGCCAGTGGATCCCGCCAGTATCCCGCCAGAGCAGCTCGCCAGTCTGGTTTTGCTTAATGTCCCGCCCGGCGCACAGTTGGGTTTACATGGTGCCTTCGTGTTTTGAGTGTGCCCTGAGGCTCGGAAAGGGTGATGCTTTTGTGTTGCTTTGGGGAGCAGCTCTGGCGGGATACTGGGCGGGATCCACTGGCGAGCAGCTCTGGCGGGATACTCGGCGGGATCCACTGGCGAGCTGCTCTGGCGGGATACTCGGCTGGATCCACTGGCGAGCTGCTCTGGTGGGATACTGGGTGGGGGGCGTGGTGTAGAAGCATCGCAAGCGCGGATTCCAACATAAAATCTAACAACCCCTTCCTGTCGGGTGGGGAAAGAAAACAATCACAAATTGGCTATCCAGGTGGCGGCTTAACGGACATAACCAGTTCTGACTTTGATAACCCCAGGAAGTCGAACCCC
This sequence comes from Effrenium voratum, assembly GCA_963377175.1. Lineage (NCBI taxonomy): Eukaryota > Dinophyceae > Suessiales > Symbiodiniaceae > Effrenium > Effrenium voratum. The sequence goes on from CAUJNA010001446.1 coordinate 1,741,295, forward strand.
AAGAAGCAAACAATGAAAGCAACAATTGAAAAATGTAATTCCCAACAATTCCCAACAACAACCATGTAAGTCCTGTTCTGCCGTGTAGCCTAAAGCCGCTCAAATCATAGGAGCTGTTAGAATGGTAGGAACGTGTTTTGCTTATTGTGGTTGTTAGCAACCATGACTTGAGACTGAGACACCTGCCAGAACATCTTTCTGCTTCTCTCGTTTTCGCGCGCTGCGAGGCGCCTCGCGGAGCATCTCCCAGAGAGGAGGATCCATCTGCCGGTCCTCAAAGAAAAACAACAACGACCCAAGGGCGCTACCATCCAAACACGGCCCTTTTTGTTTGCTTGTTTTGGGGCTCGGTACCCCTTTTGAAGGTTGGTTTCACTGTGTTTTTTGGGCCGGGGGGGGAGGGTTTAAGGGCTGCGCTTTTTTGACACACGAGGCATGGCAGAGTTTCCTATACCCTCTTTGGCTTACATGGCCTTGCCAGTTTGCCAGTTTGCCAGTTTCTGGCTGACCTTGCCTCAAGAGCGCTACTATCAAAACATCTCCCGAATTCACGGCGTGTTTTGTGTGTGTTTTGGGGCTCGGTACCCCTTTTGAAGGTTGGTTTCAAGAAAAACACCTACATGAAAAGCTCTGTTTTCTTTCAAAGAGGCTCCCTATTTTTGACTGGGTTCCACAGAAAAGTCTGGAGTTTTTGTTGTTTGCCAACCTTGGGTCGGCCCTATGACACAAACACATAGGGTTGTTGTTGTGGAGTTGGTTCGTTTGGATGGAGGGCGCAAATTCGGGACATCCACCCCATGTTGGGGATCCATGCCACGATTATTTGGCGACACAATTGTGCCTGAGAGCTTTGGAAGGCTGGCTGTAGCTACAGAGGTGGGGGGGGGGTTCTTGTAGAGGATCCCTTTTGGAAGGGGTTCTTTTTCAAGCAACCTTTCCTAATGCCTGAGCCGTCCCACCTCTGTACCTCTGGACCTCTGCACAAGATGCAATCCGCCAACTGGAAGAACCCCCCCCAAGCATCCCACCCTTTCTGGATGGAGTTGTTTGACGGAAGGGGACTCTCAAAGTTGGGTCCCGGGACCCTCTCAAAGCGAAGGCAGCCCAAAAAATTGAGCTCCCTGAACCCTCAATAAGTCCCACAAAACTGGGTTGCAACCCAAAATTATGTTTGGTGAGTTCTCACTTCTTTTTTTGGTTGTTCTTTCGGGTCCAGGTCAAAATTTGGTATTTTCGCCATGACATGGTCTTCAAACAAGTCAAAGTCCAGCAACTAGGCTGGTAAGTTGTAATGATAACCTAGGTTACAACCCACGTAGAAAGAGCCTCCTCAAGTGGGGTTAACCAAGTCATTAGTCGGTTATATCGCAGGTGGGGGTGGCCACGTACTATCTTGGCGAATCAAACATCCAGGGAGTGAGGGCCAACCGCGCACGCCACAACCAAATCGGGTTAGCTCCCCTCCTGGGACAGAGGGTAGTCAATCTTCCGTGGGTCCCAGACTGGCGCAGGGCGGCTTGCACTGCACAAAAGAATCGCTTGTTTAGCATTCGATTTCGGAATCCATTTGTTAGGAACCCATTCAAGGGGTCACGCAAATCTAGGTGTTAGTTTCCTGGACCCTCAATCTACCCATAAAGAAAAGGGTTTAGGGCTAGAACCCATGTTTTGAGTTGGAACTTTGGTCCAGATACCTGGAGCTTCCATGACCCTTGAAAAATGGGGTCATGACCAAAGTAATCGGGTCATTGACCCATTTTTAAAGGATCATGAGGTCATTGGTCCGACTCCAGGTACCTACTTCGTAGGTCAGAGTCAAGTCACGTGTCTGATGTCCCGCCTCTCCCGGCCCAAAGCCACCGAAAGCCGCCGAAGGCGCTTGTTTTTCTTGTGTAAACGGGGGGGGGCGGGGGGTTGCGGGTTTGCGGGCCACGTAGGGGTTTTTGCGGGTCCGATTTTTAGGGACCCCCCGCCCCATACTGTGGATGGTGGCGAAATCCATAAACCGCACCACGAAATGAGTTACCATGGCTGAAACCATAACGTTTGTTGGTATTTACAAGGGAATCAGACTTCCAGGGTTTGTTAGGTGGTGCGAAATGGATTTCGCAACCATCCACAGTATTAACAGGCCAAACAAATGTGCTTGTATGTTGGTTCACCCGTAGAGTAATTGCTAAGCATGAACTCAAGAATCCACGAAAGAAGATCACGAGAAATGGCGAGTGCGCAAATCCAACTCAGTGAGCCACAAAGCAACGGACCTCAGGAGACTCGTGACACCTCTTTGACCAAGGCTAGACTCTAGGGTTTCTTGCCCCCCCCCAAGACAAGAATGGTTGACCCAATTTGGATGATGCCAATCTTTAAGCAACCATGGTTATATGAACCCAGGGATTTAATGGAACTGAATCCCAGGCTGAAATTGGTCGTTCGGACAGCAAACCAGAAAGAAAGGCGAACACCGTCACTTGTCCCATGGCATTCAAAACGGGTTCCAATTGCATGGACAATAACTTGTTTTTGTTTAGCACCACGTGATGAAACCCGAGTTTGAATACTCCGGATAATCTTGAAGAAGAACAACAGCCAATCCCAAGTGCTTGGATTTTGCCCATCCGTAGCCGCTTGGCCAAGGGTGAACCCGGGACCAAGACACCGGGTTCCGATTCCCGGCTTGGTTCGTGGGTGCCTTGCTCAAGGTTGGGTACTTTTTGAGACCCTTCGTGGAGTCGTTTCAAAGGGAAACCAAAAGCTATCAAAGGTCCACAGTTTTCTTTCTGGAGGCTCGCCATGCTGAGACAAAACTACTTCTACCTAGAGTTTCCATGACTCCTGTAAACATATGGTCATGACCCCTTTATTTTGGGTAACGACCAACCATTTTCTGACTGTCATGGAGACAACCTCTAGTGGGACATAATTTGTTGAATAACTCCAAAGGCTTAAAGTCTATAAGAAATCGTGCTGCGGAATTCGAAGGCCAGCTTCGACCACTTTGCAACGGCAATTTGTCTTTCGCGATTCATCCAGCAATTGTTGCCAGGCCTTTCTGGAACCCAAAGAACCACCCATAAACAAAAAGGAGAATTCACCTGAGGGCATTCACCCATTCAATTATGTGGGTTGCAATCACCCATTTCTTATGTTGGAATTTTGAGGGACCAGGTTCTGCTTTTGGTCCCAATCCCCAGTAAAATCTCGACTAAAATGGGTGGTGAATTCACCTACCCCAAAATGGGATCCCATTGGTTTTGACCCACAGCCAAAATATATAGCAGAGTGGAACCGAACTGACAGCTCTTGGTCCTTGCAATGGCTACAAGCTGCCCATCAAATGATTGGAACCCTGAAATCTCTGGAATCCATGCGGGTGAATGTGTCTTTCTTCAAAACCTGTTTGTTTTGGCTTGTTTTGTTTTTTTGTTTTCTGTTTCTTTCCGGGGAGTATTTTCACCCAAGCCGACCTAACGGAAAGCCACCCTCCCCAATTTCTGGGTCCTGCTTGGTATGGAGAACCCGGCGTTCAAGAGAACCACACAGGGGTGTCAAAAGAACCCATTTTGGGGCCCCGTAAATTTATCTGGACGCCTACCTGGAGTCTACATGACCCATAAACAATGGGGTCATTACCCAAAATTAAGGGGTCATGACCCCTTTTTCTAGGGGTCAGAAGGAGACTCCAGGTAGTCTCGCGTGATTCCGTTTACCTTCATAGTGGGTTTCCACGGGCTTGCCCCGCTTTAAACATGGGAACTGGCGGAGGGTTACCTACTTGGATGCTGTTGAAGCCTCCAAAAGCTATTCCTTTTGGTGGGTCCAATGCAAATTCTGCTGTTTCAACCAAAAAGTTAAAGTCCAAAGATTCGTCACCAAATAGCCGTAAAGCCTACTATAGTGCCGAAACGCCTGCTTCCAATTGCCTTTCCGCCCCCTGGAAATGATAAAACATGTGCTGCAGTGAAATCGAGTCCAACCCTAAAGCCCTTAAAACATGGTTGGCCATTACCCAAAAACAACGGGTCATGGGCCCTTTTTTCAAGGGTCATGACGACTCCAGGAAACCACTCTTCATTTCAGCCCATGGAAGCCTGGCATCCACTCCTTTTTGGTTGAAAATAGATTGATATCCCTGGCAAACCGATCGGAATCGCCCATCGCCGGAATCGCCCAACCTATTTTTCAGGCAAAAAAAAACACAGAAAGGACACTGCATGGGTGTCTCACTCCCCGCCCAACTCCCGACCCGGATCCTCGCCTGTCTCCTTGACGCTGTCGTCGTGCGCCAGCCACGCCTGGCTTCTGGAGAAGGTGAGCGGCGGCGGGCTGCCGTAGATGTACTCCTCAGAGGCCCGCGAGAAATCGGAGCTTTTCGTGACCCGATCTGGGTATAATAGGTCAAAACTAAACCAGGAACCGCAGGTTTTAGTCGATGCTTCCATTTGCCAGGGATACATTTTGGGTGCCTATTTTTGACCCACAGCCATATGAGACTAGGTCCTCCAGTAGAGAGATTCGAATAAGGGTACCTGATTGTTTTTCTGTCGTCTATTTTAATAGGAAACCCTCCGCCAAAAAAGGGTTAAAGGGCGCTACTGGGGGACCTAGGAGAAAATCGAAACCTTGGACCCGAAAGGGCTACCCATGAAAAAAGGAGATTCACCCCATATGTTGGGGGCTATCACCCATTGTTAAGTTGAAATTTTGAGGGTATAGGTAGATTCCGACTTGAAATCGAACGGGGGCCCTACACCTCCATTTGCGAATATGTCCCCTAGAACACAACACGAATATGCGAAAAAGTGATAGATTCCCTTGAACACCTACAGGGGAAAAATGAGACGCACTCTTGCAAATGGAAGTTCGGTAGGAAGCCAGCTCCAGCAACTTCTGCAGGCTAACCCAAAACCCTGGCGCAACTGCTGGACTTTGGTGACATCGAGCAGAATTTCATGGAGGCTCCTTAGACATAAATTAACATCAAGCTCTGGGTATCTTTTGGAAAACCTGGTTTTCCAAGACAAATTCCAGGACGATCAAATTTAACAATGGTCAATTGCCAAAAAAACATGGTTGCATAGTGAAATCCAGCTTTGTATGGGTAGTTTGAGGGTGCAGGTACCTCATTTGTAGTCAAGGGCTGACATCATACCAACTGACAACTTCGCTTTGTCGCCCCCCTGGAACAGAACAAACATATGTGCAGTAGTGATAGACTCCAACACTAAAACCAACAAGGGGGCGCAAAACAAAAAGAACTGGAGCCTCAAACTACTCTTACAACAAGGATGCCACCCCAAAATGTTGAGCCATAACCAACTGTTAAGTGACGGCGGCTCAAAAACCGGTACACAAAATGGCCTGGTAAATGCAACCAAAGACCAAAACCTGCGTAACCCTAGCTCTTAAATTTTGAGCCACACCCAAGTTGGAATTCTGAGAGTCCACAGGAACATTCCAACTCTAAAAACCAAGGGGGAACAGGCAAACATCTTCATTTCAGCAACAGGACCAAAAACCGCTGGCCTTGTCTGCTCCCGTTTTCCGGCCCCACCATCCCCGTGCCATGGACACCTTGGGTTTTTATTTTGCAACCATACCCTAAAAAACCCATACCCGAAAAAAGAAGGAGGTTGCAAAATAGACCCCTTCAGTGTCCACCATACCCCCCCAGTTCCCCCCCCCCAAGTTCCGCAAAAAGCGCCAAAAAACACGCGCCCCCCCCCCCGAAATTGCCGTCCAACCCCCCCCCAGTTCCGGTAGTTGTCCACAAAAAAAAACCCCCCCCCCTAGTTCTAGTTGTCAAAAAAAAAAAAAACGCCCCCCGTCCCTCCCCCCCCAGTTCCCCTCAAATTGGAAGGCCGTCCGAAGCGCCGCCATGGCGGTAAAGGCCTGCTCGGTGAAGGCCTTCGCCTTCGATAGGAACGTGGAAAACAAAAAAACATCTGGGGGGGGGGGGCCTCAAAATGAAACCACCAGAGAAAACCACAGGTTTTAGCCTTTGTTTCCATTTACCAGGCCATTTGGTTACGCAAGTGAAACCACAGGTTTTAGGCTATTGCCTGGATAGCCCAGTTGCGATCGCTTTCTCCAGTCACTGGTGCCGCGATCGGTTTTTGGGGTTTTGAGTGCATGGATAAAAGCGATCGCAACTGGCGATGCAGGTGGTTTCCATTTCCCAGGCCATTTGGTTACGCAAATGAAAGTCTTTGGTTCCATTTACCAAGGTGCCATTTTGGGTACCTCCTTTTGAGCCACAGCCACATCTAGGGGGGGTTGACATGACACCAATGTCTGCCGTCTCACAGCTATTGGTGAGACACACGCGAAACCTGGCCGTGGGGAAAACTGTACAAGCGTGTACAGCGCCCATCACCAACAAAAACCACCTTGGTATTTGGAGTCATGGGGGTTCCCACGGTTGATGTTGAAAGATGTTTGGGGTGCCTTCCCTTGTTCTCCATGGGTTGAAGACCTTCATGGGTTGAAAACTCTCCACTTTCTGTGGGTGGTTGGTTCTTTGCATCTCCATTCTGTGGGATCCTTTCTGAAAAACCTCCAGAAACCCACGAGAAAATGGATAAAAAGCGGTTGAAAATAATGATGGTTGAAAAGGATGCGGAATCAAACCACCTGGATCGCCCGTTGCTGCTTTTATCCATGCACTTTACCCCAAAAACCAGCAACAGTGACTGAGAAAAACCAGAAACTTGGCTATCCAGGCAATAGATTAAACCAAAAAAAATGGGCCTGGGCTCAAATTGTGGGTCTCAACTATGGGTCTCGGTCGTACCTTGGAGCCTCCAATCTGGGGGAAAGGGCCACCCTCTAAAAAAGGGGGGCTCCTGCAACACAAAAAAGGTCACGGTCAGTGAACATGATTTTTTTTTTCTGAGTAGGCTTGTAGTTTGAGGGTGGTGGGACTTTGGTCCGATCTGAAACCCCCATGAATGAATTCGGGTCAGACTCCACTGGCAACTCCTGAGCCGACTCACTCCTGCCTGGGGATCAGGGCACAGCTCGTCGTCCGGAAGATTCTTGGCCTTCTTCTTCTCGCATGTCTGGCGCGTTTGGCGCTTTGGGCGTTGGTTTCGTGAAGGATACGATCACCTCTCGAAACTCCAACTTCTCAAAATGGTGCCACCAAAAACTATGGAATTGGTGAATTAACCACCCAGATAGCCAAGCTGCTGCTTTTTTTCAGTCACTGTTGCTGGTTTTTGGTGTAATTAAAGTGCATGGAAAAAAGCGATCGCAACTGGCGGTCCCGGCAGACAATTGGGTGAGGCCGCAGCCCTTGAAGCCCACGGAAGCTGTGGGTGTTGTGCTAAGGACCGGATCACCAAATTAATCAACCCCAGTTTATTCATAGGGGGGTGTCCCTGGGTTTAGTGGGGAATCAGACCACTTTTGAAGGGTGACTACCCCCTATTACTAAACAAGGGTTGCTTCATATGGGGTCAACTTTTTTCATGGAGGGATGCCGTAAAAATCCTCAGGAGAAAGCTCCGAGTAGCTCCGTTTCGGAGTTGCAAACCCTTTTACCTCAAGACCCAGCTTTCGAACCGCTGGTAGGAACTGGTTGGCCCAGAATCCCTTGGAGCGCTGAAAGAAGCGCCGAAAAGTAGCATCGAGTTCCCAAGCTATAGCAGGCAACCAGCCATTGTCCTTTTAAGGCTTGCCACACCATCCATTTCGCCATTTGCTCAGAAGTCCCCCGAAAATCATGAACAAATTGACATCCCTTCTCTAGGGGTACCTTCCCCAGTCTTTCCAGGGATCCTTCTTTCTAGAAAACCTCCGGAAACCCAGGGAAAACGGATTCGGATTTTGGAAAGAACGATGGTTGCAAAGAATGGACAAGGAATCAACCCCTAGACCTTTAAACTCCGGGCGTCTCATCCACATGCTCCAAAATCCCGCCAAAAAACACAGCGGGTTCCTCACACACCCTGGTGTTCGGAGATTTAAGCCTGGTTTTCTACCATGCCGCATACGGAACATATGACCAACAAGTTTCTCGGTTGCTTTCTGCTCCCCTGCCAAAAGTGAATAACTGTTGGTGGTTCAATACAAACAAACATCGTTGGCACACAGTTATGCAGTCCTAACATCCCTTGGCAAAATGAACCAAAGGAATCCTCAGTTCTCTTCTCAGAAACCGCCAATAGGGAAGACCCGTGAACCAGGCAACCAGCTGGTAGCAGCTGGCCCATGCCTTTGGGCATCTTTGGGCCACACAAAAAACGGGTCCGCACACAGCTGAGCATCACATGGAGCCTCATAGATGGTGTGGACCGACCCTCAATCCCATACAGAAAAGTTGGAAGTCACCCACCGCAGGACCCTCCGTCCCATAGAACAAGTTGGACTTCACCCACCCGGAAACTAAGAATGGAGGGCCTTTGAGGCATTGGTCGCTCAGCGGGAGAACTCCGCTGGAGGGCTTCAGACATGGTGTGTGCAATGGAATTTTGGGGTCATGACCCTTAGGGAACCGGAATATTTTTGGGTTGCAATATCCAACTTAGTGGGAGCTGTGAGGGTCCAGGCTGTGATATTGACGTAGGATATGGGAACATGATATGCGTTATGGCTTGATGGTAAACATGAAAAACTATAACACCATGGTGTTCGGCCGATGCCAGAGGGAAATCCCCCTCAAAGGAACCAAAAACGCGCCACTGCAGGACTGAGACAAGGCACAAATGAGTTATACCCAAGAGGAACGGTTCGCCCACAAAAACTAGGTCCTCCAGTAGAGAGGTTAGAATAAGTTGGTCCCAACTTTATTCTGTTGTCTATTAGTAGGGGAATCCTCCCAACACCCAAAAAAAAGAAACGGTAAAAGTTGGCACCACTTGCTGGACCCAGAAAAGGCTTCGGCTTCAGCCTGGAAGTCCGTGGAGCACTTTGGAGGGTCCACGTGCTAGCTGGTTGCCCACTATAAACTGATCTGAGAAGTTTGCACCAAAAAGCCAAAAGGACGCAACTCCAACAAAAGCAAGCCAAAGCAGGAAAACAGCAAGCGGAAGAAACAAATCGCCCAGAACAAAACAACTCCAAAACCTCCCCTTCCAATCAAGGGACAACGGAGCGAAGGGGCCAAAGGATGGTTGCTACGGAAGAAACAAAAGCAGGTGGCTCAGTAAAAACAAGCTGCCTAGATAGCCAAGTTGCGATCGCTTTTTTCCAGTCACTGTTGCGATCGGCTTTTTGGGGTAAAGCGCATGGAAAAAGGCGATCGCAACTGGCGATCCAGGCATCAAGCTTCACCCGGCCCATAGTTTTGAGTTGCACCTCACACCGGTGTTTAAGGTTTTATTTTTTGAGGGTCCAGGGTTACCCAAAGCATCTGATGTTTGACTCTCGATGCCTTCCTTACAGCCCCGTCAGTGACTCAGGTCGATCAGGCCTCCCTCTCTTGGACGGAGTCGTAGCCATAGAGCGAGGCCGCCGAGTGAGAGTAGATGCCCCAGAAAGGCCCGTAACTCGGATGGTGCGTTCCTGGACCCTCCAGCTACCCCTAAACCCGCTTTCCTAGGTGAGGTTAGAATGAGGGTACCAACCTTTTTCTGTAGTGTATTTTAGGGGAACCCTCCCCCAAAAACGGGTAAACGGGCACTACTGGGGGACTAGTTTCGCATTTGGCGACATCAGGCAAACACAGAATTTGCTCACCCCATATTAATCGACCCCAGTTTAGTAATAGGGGGGGTGTTCCCCTCCAAAACTGATGATTCCCCCACCCTAGATAGCCAAGTTGCTGTTTTTTTCAGTCACTGTTGCTGGTTTTTGGGGTAAAGTGCATGGAAAAACAGCATTAGGACCCCAGCAAAAAATGATACCAGCAAAAAAATATCATTTTTTGCCTGGTTAGTGGAAAACAAAGGGAACCCAAAAAAGCAAAAAGCAAAAAGGGGAGCTAATTTTGGGGAAGCAAGCTCTTGCTATTTTGCCTAACCACATCTGGGGCGAGAGCAACTGAAAAGTTTTTTTGAGTGCCAAGCGGCACGCTCATTTGCGTTACGGTTGCTGGTCCACATTGTATAGTTCGCCAAACCACTACATAGGCGCCAAACTCTTGCACCACTCCCTGAATTTATGACATAGCTGATGGCAGCTTCAGCTTGAATGCTTTTGTGTGGCCACTTGCGCTTCCTACTAATTCATGTTGCCTGTAAGTGAGTGAGTGAGTGAGTGAGTGAGTGAGTGAGTGAGTGAGTGAGTGAGTGAGTGAGTGAGTGAGTGAGTGAGTGAGTGAGTGAGTGAGTGAGTGAGTGAGTGAGTGAGTGAGTGAGTGAGTGAGTGAGTGAGTGAGTGAGTGAGTCAGTGAGGGAGTGAGTGAGTGAGTGAGGGAGGGGAGGGAGGGAGGGAGGGAGGGAGGGAGGGAGGGAATGAGTCAGTGAGTGAGTCAGTGAGTGAGTGAGTGAGTGAGTGAGAGAGTAAGTGAGTAAGTGAGTGGGCTGGGCTGGGCTGGGCTGGGCTGGGCTGGGCTGGGCTGGGCTGGGGTGGGGTGGGGTCGGGTGGGGTGGAGTGGAGTGGAGTGGAGTGGAGTGGAGTGGAGTGGAGTGGAGTGGAGTGGAGTGGAGTGAGTGAGTGAGTGAGTGTGTATTTCAGCGGGTGAGTGAGTGAGTGAGTAAGTGAGTGAGCGAGCGAGTGCGTGAGGGAGTGAGTGAGAGGGTGGGTGGTGGGTGGGTGAGTGAGCGAGTGACTGAGTGAGTGAGTGAGGGAGTGAGTGAGTGAGGGAGTGAGTGAGTGAGTGAGTGAGTGTGAGAGAGAGAGAGAGAGACTGAGTGAGTTAGTGAGAGAGAGAGAGAGAGAGAGTGAGTTAGTCCCTGCGTATGTGCGTGCGTAAGTGCGTGAGTGAGAGTAAGAGAGCAAGAGAGTGAGTGAGGGAGTCCCAGGAGTTGACCTAGTATCCAATCAAAAAGAGCTTGTGCCATGAACGGAGCTGAGACTATTCCCACTGGATTGCATCATAGGCACAATCCCAAAGAATCTTTCGAAGGTCAAGTACAAATTATGTTGCGGAGAAAAACTGGGAAAGCAGCGCGTATTCCTGACGAACACCCCCGTTCAATGGAAACCCTTCACTTTGGGGTCAGGCGGAAAAATCCCGGGTCGACACTCATCTATAGTATACTATAGGTTAAGTTCGACGTCCCTCAAAAGGAACTATTTCCTGCTTGGCCAAAAAAGTCTGAAAAAAACACATGGTGGTTGCCACAACGATCTTGGCTGTGGACCCCTCTGCTAAAAGTTCTTCACTTTGGGCCCGATGGACATCCCACTTTGCAAAGCCTCTGCAACCCTGCCAAGTGGATTTCCATCGCCTGATTTTTATGGAGAGAAAAGAATCGCCCGGATCGCCAGTTGCTTGTTCGGCTTCTTCCATCCACTCTACTACCCCAAAACCGATGCAACAGTGACTGCAAAAAACGATCGTAACTTGACTATCCAGGCGGCATCCGATTTTGCTCGGGCTGGCTGACTTTCGATGATTCGGAACCCTTATCCCCCAAAAAAACAAGGGCATCTTACTGGGCAACTGCGGGGAGGCTCATGTTCATTTTTAGCCGCGCCGCAATCGGCAGCTGCCAGTGGAGATCCCGTTCTGGCCGCACATGGTGTACCTCGACGGATTTTTTCAAGTTCCGGCTCGATTTCGCAAAATTCCACACGGAAGCCCGAAGCTGCTTGTGCGACCCTCAAAATTCCAACTTACAAACAAGTTGCTGCCCCAAACATATGGAATTTGTATGTTGACCCCCTATTAAGGAATCATCACTTTTGGAGGGACCCCCACCCCCTATTCATGATGAATATGGGGTCAACATTATGTGGTGAGTTCCAACATTTCTATGATTTCTATGTGTCTGAGGGCAGGGCTGTGGGAAATGGAATCCACTTCTGCAACAGAAAGGACTTCCCAAAGACTAACCCCCATATAACGGTTAGACCCGACATTCCCACAACCCTGTCTGAGGGTCCATGCATAGGCGTCCTTTTGGAAAAATAGCTGGCCCTGGTAAATGGAACAAAAGCAATCCAAACTGGAAGGCCTTCTTATTCTTGACCACACTAACCTAAAAAGGGTAGTTGATTGAACCTCCAGGTAAACCAGGAATCGCCCTCTATTGTTCAACCAAATCAACCATTTTCAAAAAAGACACTTATGGTGCCATGCAATTGTTCTTCTCAGCGAGGTCAAGGCGCATCCAGCTGGTCATCCTCTCGTCGGAGGTCTGGCGGCAGGGCTCCGTGATGGCCTTGTCCACCGGGGGCTCCACAGGCACCCGGGTCTTGCCTCGGTGGCGAAAGAAATCTGCAAACCCCTGCTGATGTTTTTTCAAAAAGTTATGCTGAAAGTTTGCTTTTTTCACTGTTAGTGGTTCAAGTTGGAAACCCGCTAGTCGGCAAAAAGTGATTCAGTCCGAAAACATCCCTCGGTTCAAAATGCGGCCAAGTGGCCGCAGCCGTAGTACCGCACCAGCCGGTTCCTGGCCGCACGCAACGGGGTTGGCTGGAGGGGGCTTGAGGGTTTTCCGCATCCGACTGAGGGGTTTGGCTTCTATTTATGACATGTCGACGGGAGGCTCAAAGCAGGGAAGAGGTTTTGAAGGCTTTCGTCTTTTGTGGCTTTTCGTTTGTTTTGTGGCCTTTCCCGAGATTTTTTTCGCCCTGCTTGAGTCTTTCCGCATGGCTTGGGGAGTTTGGGGCCTGAGTTGGTTCCTGCAACAAACTCCCACCTGCGTTTGCTTAAGCACATCCGGTATATAGTGATAGAGTGTCCGACTGCAAAACCAACAAGGGAAGATTGAAAAACGACGGCCACGTGCATCCGGACGGTTCCGGTCTAACTTGCGATCGGTGGATTCGAGAGATGCAAACCGCCTGAAATGGAGTCTGATCCCGGGGGTGGGTTGTTGGGGGGTTGTTGGGGGGGTTTGAGGGGGGGGTTTTGGGGTATAAACCATCAAGGTTTGGGGCTGGGTCTCAGCACCCGGCAGGAAACCCAGACGCTTTCAAAAGGACCCGGCTCCATTGGGAGTTTTCGAAGGCCCAGTTTTCCCTTCTGATTTCTTTTACCCTGGACCCTCAAACTACCTGTGCCCTCCAAATTCAAACTTAAAAGATTGGCTTTAACCCCCAATATTGTGGGGTGATATCCCTTCTTGAGGGGAAGTTTGAGGGTCCAGGTACCCGTCAACAAAAAATGGGGCAATCTCCCTCCAACTAAGAACACATGCCCTCAAACTACCAAGCGTTTTGGGGTAAAACCCCACTATTGTGGCTCGGTTGCTTTCTGCTCCCCTGCTAAAAGTTTAACTTTTCGTGGCCAATGAAAAACCCATTAGTTGAAGTCCTAACATCTAAGCAACATGCACCAAAGTATGGGTAGTTTGCCCGTTCAGGCCCAACGAAAAAGTCCGGCCCACCCAGCACCGCTCGCCTGTCTTGACCCATCTCCTCTGGGTCCCCCTCACCGGTGCGCGCGCATGACCTTGCTTGAGGGAAAACATGCGGGGGTTCCCAATGCGACCCACCCATTGTGTAGGGCAACACCCCAATTTTGTAGGGTCATGGAGACTCTAGGTACTTAATATGTGGGAGTTCTGGTTGGTCGATTCGACCCTCGCATTCGAAGGGTCCTTCGCTGCGCGTCTGGGCACACGTTGTGGAAAAGCACCCGGTTTGCCTGTTCTAAGGGTGACCGGATATCCAATGCAGACCAGGCCCTCCAACCAATTCTTCAAGGGCCCTCAAATATAACCCATTTTGAGGGTACAAAAAGCAGTCGGCACCCTTAGGGTGGGTGATGTTACCCCCAAGAAACAATACATGCTCGTCGGCCTTTTGCTCCTTACTTGGTTCCTTGATACGCACTTCCGATTGGCTCGTGGATTGGCCAAGAAAATAACAAAGTAACCAAACTTGTTGGGGATGTAGACTAAATTGGAGCCTAGAATGATTCTGCTAAAAATCATACCTAAACCCTCAACCTACCCTTAACAAAAGGCAATTCACCAACCGCACCGTTGGGGTCAATCACTGACGGTTTCTAAATTGTTGCGGGTCCGACTATAGTCGTGTCTATCAACTTGGGAAAGAGGGGTCCAGCAAAGGGGGCGAGAAGGTCCTTGCCCTGACGAGAAACGATTCGACTCTGGATCTGAGATGCCCAGTGGATTTCCGTGGGGAAAAAAGAATCGGCATCCGATTATTTTTGTTGGTTGAGTTTAAAGTGGAACCCCTATCCAACAAAGAGAGAAAAAGGGCACCACTGGGCAACAAAGGGATGGATAGCTCGGTCCAAACGGTCACCAAAACCCGATGGTTCCTCGCTTTTTGGAACCCAAAACCACTTTTCGGTTAGACAGGATTTTGGGTTTGGGCACCGGTGCCGGTGGGCATTTCAGGCATTCCAAATGGAAAGGAACCCTTGCTTTCGAGAACCCAAAGGGCACAATGACCGATCCCATGCCTTGCAGCGAGTGCTAAAATAGGGGAGCCGCTTTACCAATAGCCCCCCCCAACTGCTTGTTGGTTACTGCACCAAGCAAATGCTGGACATGGTTGAAAAAGAAGCTGGAACCCATGTGGTTTCCCTTTGGCTTCCCCAAACCTTCCCCAGGGAACCCTCCAATCGACGCCGCGTGGCATCACAGCGGAGGGGAACTGCCCCTCCTCGAACGAGATGCCGCCCACGCAGTGCTTCCACTCGTCCTCCCACCGAGCCGACCGAGTGCACCGACTCGAGGATTTCCTTGGGATACGCCCTACTGTTGAGGGCAAACCTGGTTTTCAGCGCATGGAGGGTTGACATTATAGCCTGAAACAAGTGGGTATTGTGTGGATGGGATATACTGAGAATTATCTGGAAAAAGCGCGCCTACGTGGATGTTCAACCCACTAAGCAGGCTATAACCATTGATACAAAGGGAACTACCCCACTTATCGCACTTATAATCATGGCTATAACATGCTATAACCTACTAGTAATTCAATGACAATGAATTCAGGTGAGTTCTTAGGTGAGGGATAGAAAAACCACCGTATAACTTTGGTCACCGTTAGAACTTACTAACTTGGCCGAACACCCAAGAGGCAAGCCACTCTAAGTAACAGGGGAACTCGTTGTTCGTTGGTATCTACGTTAGGGAATAGAATCATTCCGTTGGGTTTGTGAACGGTGGTGCGTTGGATGGATTTCGCAAGCATCCCCAGTAGCTTTAAAGGAGACTTCCCAGAAACGCGACGAAACGAAACCCTGGGGTTCAGATAACCACCACTAAAACAATGGTTGGGTTTCACCATTGTTTACCCTTCGGGAGAGACATCCAATTTGCGTCCCCTTGTTTGCCATTCAATGGGGGCGTTGGCAAGCCTAGATTGAACAAGTTGTGTAATTATGTAATGAGGCCTTATTTAGGGCTTTGGGCTTTTTCCCCTCCCCAGCCCAGAGGTTCAGTCTTTGTGCAGGCGCGTCATGAAGGAATTGGAGTCCGCACCCTTCGGCACTTGGATCTCAGCGAATCAAATCGCAGCTCCAATCGCGGAGGCGAATCAATCGCGCTCGCTCCAAGCCCAGAGGTGCCCACCCGAAAGAACGACCGAACGACCCTGAAACTGCCAAATGGGAGATCGCCAACCATAGCTTTTGGGGCGTAAAAGCAATTGTTGAGTCCGAAGTTCGAGGGTTACTCCCAAAACAGGGGATTCACCAACCATATGTTTGGGGAGTTACAACCCATGTTAAGTTGGCATGTCCCTAAGCCCACGCAATTCCAACTTAAACATGGGCTGTTGCAAACCAAAATTATGGAGGGTACATCCTTTGTTCTTGGTAGTTTGAGGGTTCGGTTCCCCCTTTTTGGAAGCAACCCGCATTTGGTTGGTTTTGAAGGGAAAACAACTTATATAATGGGCCCTCACTTTCAGGACTCTCTTGGGTTTTCTCGCCTGCAACCTTACTCGTCAAGGAAAGTAGAGCCCCCCATCAAACAGTTTAAAACTGGCATGGCTGGAGGTCTGGGCCAGGAGTCAAAATCAGGGAGCCGATTTGGTGTCCCTTTCAACCAAGCTTCCGCTTCCCTCTAACTGGTGGTTTGGAGCCTAATGGATTCGAGTTCCGGGGGTGCAAGAACCAAGGGTTTTCCCTACGCTATCAATCCCAACCACCAATCCAAGCCACCCAAAAGGGCTACCTGATCCTCAAACCTCACACTTTACAACCCCAATTAGCCCATTCTGGGTCGTGACATGACCCGAACGAATGCAGACCCCTGAGCCAATGGAAAAAGAAAACCCGGCCCGTCGTGAGCCAAACTCTTTTGAGGACCCAGCTTGAAGGTCTCCAGACTCAAATGCGTCCAGAGTTCTTTGGGTATCTAAGGGTCCCGATTCGATTGTCTTGGGGCAAATCCTCAAAGATGCGTTGTTTTATTTCGGGCCCCAAATCGGAATTGGTCGGGTTCTCCATTGAAGGGTCATGGGTCCGGGGGTCATGACCCTTAGGGATGTACAATTCCCAACCTGAAACCAGAATTGGACGCCATCACCCCACCCCACCCAACCCCACTCCGCCCAAAGAAACCCCGCTCACTCCGATTTCAAGCATCCGCCCTTGTCTTACTTTCTGAGTGGATTGGTCAGACAGCCTGCCCCTGCAGTCTCCACCCTTCCACGAGGATGGCCATGACCTCAATCTTTCCTTTGGCCCGCCCCTTAGGGCATAAGCCAAGTACGAAGACCAACTGCTTGGCACGGACGTGTTCAGACCGTCGTGAGCCCAGGTGCTCTGCACTGGGTGGTGGTCTTGATGAAGACGCGGACAGCTCCCCAGCTCTCCTCACACCGAGCAGATCCAGGGACAAATCATTTCTGGGGGTGTCTGGCCTCATTATTTTAGCATGGTGGGTTAATGAGAAACAAACCCCATTTCTGACTTTGATAACCCCCAGAAACCGTCAAAATAATGACCCCAGGAATACCAACATGTGGGTTTTCGGGGTACCATAAATAAAACCTGTTGCAATTCTCCATAACAAATATCATGTAGTATATATACTATTCGTAGTTGTTTAGCCCCTGGTATTAGCCCTAAGCATCGTCAGACCCTGAAAACGGCCCTGAAGGCCCAAAGCTAATATGGACATTCCTTCAATGGAGCTTCCGAAATCTGATGCTTGGGGCTTAGGGAGAGTTGAGCCTCAAAAAGCCTGCCTGGACCCTGAAAATACCCTTAAACATAGGCTCCGGCGTTTGTTTTTGGAATCACTGATATTGAAATCACGCCTGGGGGGTCCCGCTTGAGAACAAAAAAACACCGGAAGCCCCCAGAAGCAAAAAAAGAAACCACTAGAACCCCCTGGCGTGATTTCCAAAGAAAAGATGCCCGTGACCACAGGCGTGCATGCAGCAAAAAAAAGCGGAGGAGAAAACAAAAAACCACCCCGGCCCACAGGCATGAATGCCAAAAACAAGCACGGGACCCCCCAGGCGTGATTACACAAAAAAAGGGACTTTCCAGGCGTCATTTCAAAAAAACAAAAAAACGGGACCCCCCAAGCATGATTTGAAACAAAAAAACACCTGGACTCAATCTCAGGGATTCCAAAACGAAAAGGACTGGAGCCGGCGGGATTTCACAAACAAAAACAAAGTACGATTTTCCAGGCAAACAAAGAAACACTGGGATCGAGTTTTCTTTCTTTGGAATCACCAGTTGCTCACTCGCTTGCTTGCTCGCTTCGTCTTTGAAAAAACACCACAATTAGAATCCAAAATGAGGAACTTTAAAATAAGGCTGGTGTAAGTTCACAAAAAAAACCACCGGTTGTTTGAAAATATGGTATTGCCCAAGAATTATTGTTCTAGTTTGAGGGTCCAGGTGCAAATGAAGACCGAAAAGCCTGTGGTGTGCAGAACCTAGAGCTGCTGGTTGGTAATATGCTGCGGACGTGCGTTTGTCGAGCGCTTCTATAATCGGAGCTAATTTGTTGGGTTAACTGCAATCGTAAATCAAGGCAAACTAATTTCAAACGCAGTGTTACTTCGCTTTGGGTGAGGGTGCATTTTAGTAGAAGGCAGATTGGGGTTTGTTCTGGTTGCGCTTCTTCGGGTTTTAGGTTTAAAGGTTTAGGTTTAGGGTTTTTAGGGTTTAGGTTTGGCCAACGCACCTTGCGCGGCAATTTGGGTTTAAATTCATGGTTTTAGGATGTTTGGGGTTTAGGGTTTTAGGGCTTAGGTTTATGTTTTTTCAGATGTGGTTAAGGTTTCGGCTTGAGGTTTAATGATTTGCTTTCAGCTGAGTTTGCATGTTGGGCAAGGACCCTCGGAGTTTAGCCCAAAGTGCTTCACTCACTTGCCCAAAGGACCTGGACATTTAAAAAAAGCATAGACTTTTGGAACATTGCATAAATCCGCCGACATTGCTCGGCGTGTCGGACACCCTAAAAAAGGATAGAGGATACCCCCCCACTCCCGGAACACGTCAAATAAAGGGGGTTGGAGAGGAGGATGGGCAGAATGGGGAGGGTGGGGAGAATAGGAGGATGGGGAGGATGGGGAGGACGGGAAGGAGAGAGAGAGAGGGAGAGGGGACGAGGGAACACACGAGGGAAGGGAAAAGAGAGAGAGAGAGAGAGGGAAAAAAAAGCAAAGGGAGAGGACAATGTCGGCGGAGTGAACCGGAGGCTCTAAAGTATGGACCAACATAAGAAAACCAAACAATCAAAAGGTCGGTTGTGAGCTTGCAGATACCTCAAAAGCTTACCTGAACCCTCAAACTATAACCTTGGATTTCACCACAAATGTTTGGTGCTTAAACCACTTTTTCAGGGAATGTTAAGGGTTCAGGTAGGCTTGCCCGCGGATTCTTGGTGGGTTTCACCATGGATGGTTCCTCTGATTACCACTGCACCTCCAAGAAGACCCGGCACATCCCCGACCGGGCACGTCGGGTCCTGCCACATGTGCCAAAGGAAGACGGGGTCTCTGAGAATGTCTTTCTCCGAAACCACCTGCGTGATCGAGCTTGGCTTCCGAGAGGAATCCCTGTCTTCCGTGGGGAGTCAGGCCCTGGTTGAAGTGCTCTTTGAACCTGTACGCTGCAAAGAAGCACAGCTTGTGCCGAATCGTCGAAAAGAGCAGGTAGGGATTTGTCTATCTCAAATCACCCCCTCCACAATGCCCCGACATATCTTGACCCAGCCTCTCACGATGTGGATTGGAAACCTGGTGCGGGTTATGAAGAGCATTCGTGTAGACTGCGACGTCGTGTTTCCTGGTGGGAAACCATAGTGCATCCACAAAGCAATCGACTTTCACGATATCCTGAAAAGAAAAAAAGGCGGGATCTACCTGGACCCTCAAGATTCCAACTTACAAATGGGGGATCATTCTCCCGAAATCTTCTATTTGCTCAAGCCCCCTGGAAAAAAAAGTGAGAACCCATTTCCAGTAGTGATAGATTCCAACTTTAAAACCAACCAGGAGACATATTCCTAACCCAATGAAAGAAATGGCTGTGGGTCAAAATTAAAACACCAGGGGACCGCAGGTTTTAGTCCATGTTTCCATTTACCAGGGTTTCATTTTGGGTACATATTTTTGACCCACAGCCAAATTATGGTTGGCGAATTCCCGGGTTCTTCCGTGTCCGATGGGTGCTTCCCGTTTTCTCCGACCTCATCAGCCTGAAGTCAGGGACGCGTTTTTTTTTGCTTTTTGGTTCGAGCAAAGCAGGCGGTTGAGCCTCCAAAAGTCAAAAACCACATGGGTGCCCGATCGCAGTGACTGCCTCGGGGATCCTCGGATCAAGCAGCTCAACGCCAGTTCGGGGGGTCGGATCAAAGGACGAGCCGCCCACAGCCAGCATCAAAACCAAACCAACAAAGAACCAAGTAAAGATGCTGGGAGACTCTGGTATTAAAAGGAAAAAACGTTTTAATAGTTCTTTTCTTGGGAGACGTCTGGAATTAAAGTGGTCTATTTAGAGTCTCCATGACCCTTTAAAAATGGTGTCAGTGCCCTAAATAATGGGTCATGGACCTATTTTTAAAGACTCCAGGTACCCAAACCAATTTTCAGAACCAGTCTCTCCTTCCTTGACCTTCACGTGCCCGGGTTTTGAGTGCATCATCAAATCGACCCTCTTTACGGCCGGGGATCGGACGTTGAGTTTGAAAGGTAACCCGTATACCCCAAAAAAGGAAAACAGGGCACTGGGCAACAGAGCCCATCTTGAGCTCACTTTGTCTTGCGGTTGGTTCCTTGGTATCACAAAAGCGAGTAGTCATGGACCCAAGTAGGTCATCCTGGGAGCTCATTTGCCTAAACAAGAGACTCCCTTAAAAACTAACAGGCGTGCCATGAGTCTTAAGCACATGGAAGCATGTTACCCGACTTGGACATCGAGTCCCCGATGTTCAAAGCACAGCCTTTGCCACCTTCACGGTGAAGTTCCGCATGCCGTCGCAGATGTCGTCTGGCGGATCGATGGATGTGTTGTTTTGTTTTTTACCGGAGCGTTGTCTTGGAACACGGTACTTGGATGTTCAGCTCACTTAGTAAGTAGGCTATTCATGGTTATTATATGGAACCCAACCGCAGTTACCCTGTGTCATGCTTTTATCACCAACCAGAAACAGGTGCCTGTCAAACCACCCACCAAAACAAGAGATGTGGCAACCCAGAATGACGGTTAAGGTGAAACTTCCATGTTGATGGGTACCTGGACTCTCGATCAGACTACCCATAAACAAACTGAGAATTCGCTCCGAAATTTTGGGTTGCGAGAACCCATCTTGAGGATGGAACTTTGAGGGTCCAGGTCCGGAGCACCGAGCCCACCAAGGACTCGGGCCAGAAGCAAACCCCCCCCAAAGGTTCAAGGCATCTACCTGAACCCTCAAAATTCCAACTTAAACATGGGCTTGAACCCCAAAATTATGGGGTGATATCGAATTTGTATGGGTAGTTTGAGGGTCCAGGTATAGCTTCGATTCGGAAACACATTCTCCAAACTTCTCATTCCCGCATGTTTGCGGGTACTTTTCGTTTCTGAGATGTGTTTTTTGTCACCATGATTGTTGAAGGGTAAAGGGCTCGTTTGCTAGTACAGGGTCGACATCATACTAAACTAGGTCCTCCAGTAGAGAGGTTAGACTAAGGGTACCCTATTTTTTTCTGGTTTGTCTATTTTAGTAGGCGAACCCTCCCCCAAAAAAGAAACGGTAAACGGGCACCAAGCTGGGGGACCTAGTGAAAAAAAGGCCTTGTGTGGTGCGGGGGGTTGTTTCCAAAACGTTTCGGAATGATTCGGACGCACCGGCTTGAGACCAGTTTATGGATGCGCCAAAGGCGCCACTGCAGGAGTTGCTGCCGGTTCTATCAGTCTTACCCCGCTAAGAAGTTTGACACTGAAACGCTCCAGACCCAAAAGGGACTAAATCGAATGACTTTTGAGAGGGGACTAAAGTTAGTCCAATATTTTTTTAGAGGCTGACTTTGTTGGGTGACAACAGGACCCATTGTTGGGTGTCGATTCTGCCTTTTGAAAGCAACATCCACAAACAAAAAGGGTTTTGGACCCCCTCTATCAACTTTTGTTCAATTAACCGCCCAGTACCTTCCTTTACCTTCCTTTTTAGCCAGCGTTGACATCTGCTGAACAATACTGGTGTAGGAGGAGGTAGAGGGATACATCCAAATATCACCTGCTTTTCCAAGGCTGCGCCACTAAGATGGCCCAAACCCCAAGAGTGCGCATTTTAGTTCCCAGAGGCTCCCGATTGATTTAGGGCCTTCCAACAACCTGGTTCCGGGGTGCCTAATGGAGGGGTCGGGTCTTCCATTGAAAGCCGTAGGAGCCTCTGGGTTATAGGAGGAAAATGGGCCAACAAGAAAAACCGCATCCTTCATGCTTCCCTACCATAAGGGACAAAGGGGGGTTGCTGGACGCCGGGATCTACTTCTATTCATCTTATGAAAATGGATTCTGGTACCTGAACCCTCAAAGTTCCAAGTAAAAAAAAGAAAGGAGTTGTAGCGACGTCTAGGGCGACCTGCGACCTGCGACCCGCGCCCTAAATTTCCACAATGCCTTGAGTATAAAGCGGCTTCAGGGGACATGCTAGTCTTCTCTGTGCTCGTCCAAGCCTGCATGATTTGTGCGTGTCATCCTTTACGGGGGCCATGACTGAGGCCTCTGTTTCACGAAAACATCAGCTCATGCAGTAGCAACCCCCCAAATATGGTTGGTGAAATCCCGTTGTGATGGATAGTTTGAGTGTTCTGTTCAGGTAACTGTTCATTGGTTTGAAGCTAATCCTACCTAGATAGCCAAGTTGCTGCTTTCTTCAGTCACTGTCACAAGTGCATGGAAAAAAGCAGCAACCGGCGATCCAAATAGCTCCTTTCGAAACCACATGAAAACGGTGGCCCAAACGTCCAAACCACCGGGAAGCTGACAAATGGAGATCTCCAAATTTGGTTTGCTCCCCCCTCCCCCAATCTTTGCTGTAACGACCCCACTGCACGACGTGTTTTTTTCCACTCTTCGTGGCTTTCTGTCAACCAAAAAGTGAAGGTCCAAAGAGCCGTGAGCCTAACTAGCCATAAAGTAAGCATAGGCGGCCTGCTGGAAAACCACTGCGTGTTTCTGGTAAATGGAACGTAAAACCAGGTCTAAACCAGTGCCACCTGCGTTTAGCCTTCCATTTCTATTGAGGACTCTACAGCTCTTGGTATGGGCTTGCAAAAAACATTGTTTCTTGCAGCCCCCCCTTGGCTACAATGAACAGAGCCCCAAACAACTAAACAAACGAACAACACAACAAAACAAGAACTGGCAGCAAACCTTGCAGCCCCCTCTTCGTAAGAGTAAACAGACCCCCCAAAACTACAACAAACCGAGCACCAAGCGCCCTGAGAACGGCGGGGAGAGGCCTGGGCGTTTTTCTTTCTTCTTCGGCGCAGTCCCTTCGGTTTCGAGGCTAAGCTTCGAGCTCCGCGCCTTTGAGCTCGTTCAAGGATTCTCCCCGGGGCCCGGGGGCGAACAAGTACCGCGCCAGGCCCAGCTGGTTGAAGTCCGTATACCTCCAGCGAGCCACGCGACGCCGAGGAAATTAAGCAGATGACCCACCTTTTTCAGTGGAGCTCAGAAAAAAAATTCTCCTTTTGGCCTAGTTGCCGACCTTTTTATCTGTTGGTTTCTCCTTTTTGGTCTACCTGGAGTCTCCTTCTGACCCTTAAAAAATGGTTGGTCAGACTCCCCAAAATAATGGGGTCATTGACCCATTTTTAAAGGGTCATGAAGACTCCAGGTAAAGCCAAAGCCAGAGGGTCCCTTGGTACCTAAGGAGGTACTGAACGACCCCTTTTTACCCCCCCAAAGCCATCATGAGGTACCAAGGGACCCTCTGGGAAACTGGGTGTGAAGCCACTCAACTGGCCTCCAAACCGCAAAAAAGTGGTACTTAAAGTCGAAACTCGATCGGAAGTGAGAAATGAGGAAGGTGGTTCATCTTGAAAAGCCGTGATCCACTAAACCTCAAGTGGATGGAACCGCAAAGATGCATTCGACGGGACTTCCCTTGTGAGACCTGTTTTGTTGTTGGGGAGGATCGACAGAAGTGAGGACCAAAACCCAACTCGGCCGCAAGATTGGGCCGCGGGGTCACGTGCTCTTTGGGTGTGCCTAAACCCTCGAACTACCCATGCCAATTGGATTTCACCAACCACAATTTTGGGGCTAAAAAAAACAGTTTGGTAGCTTCTTTACCCCAAAATGCCGGATATTCTTGTCGGCTTCCACCTAGATAGCCAAGTTGCTTTCTTCAGTCACTGTTGCTGGTTTTGGGGGTAAAGTGCATGGAAAAAAGCGATCGCAACTGGCGATCCAGGCAGATGGTTTTCTTTTCCCAAGACAAGGGTCATTTGGCCTTGGGCCGCAAGCTTCGCCAACGGCTTAGAAAGCACGAACTCTTGAGGGGGCTGGAGTTTTGGCAGGTGATATGAGTCATAATCGAAACCTGGGACAAAAAATGATGAACCCAGAACCACGTAAAGAATTAAGAAGGCGGCTGGAGCTATGGCTGGGATTTACTAACCTTCACCTACCCGGGTATTGACTGTGGCTCATATCAAGTTGGAAATCCTCTTTGTCTGTTGGTCATCTTCTTCCTGAGTGAATGGGCAGCAAGCTCAAACTTGTCGGATTCCACTAGAGTGGTCTTCCATGTCTTCCCAAAAAGTGAGTGGATTTAGGCAAGCAGAGTGGGTGTCGTGATCGAGCCGAAAGGGCTCAGAGTCTTCTAAGTCAACCCCTACTAGGTCCTCCGGTAGAGAGGTTAGAATAAGGGCTCCCTTTGTTCTGTAGTCTATTTTAGTAGGGCAACCCTCCCAACCAAAAAAAAAACGGTAAAAGGGCACTACTGGGGACCTCGCCTAGGGTTCAATCCCCATAAGAATGGCCCCAGGCGACCCGATTTGGATAATCCTGCACGACAAACAACCCCTCCAAGGCAAACCGCGGGACCCTCCAATCAAAAAACCCGTCTCTGAAAAGCCCTTGACAACCACCAGCTTTTTTGGGGCCCAACAACAATCGAATCTGCCCCTTAGGGTGAAATATATGAGTCCAGCCATTGGCAATCATGGTTTTGCTGCAAGCATGGACACTCCATTGAAGGGCTGAGACTACCTCCAGATTGCAGGTTTTGGACCTAAGGATGACGTTTTGAAAGTCCACCCACCCACCCAACCCGCCCAAGCATCTGAGGACTTTGTGCCCTTTTGAGGGTTTGGACCTTGAGGATGCCTTTGTGAGGGCTCCGCTTGATGCTGTGAGGGTTTTCGGCGCCCTTTTGAGTTTCAGAAAATCCACGAAGGGGTTTACCGGTGAGGACCTCTAGGTCCTCCAGTGGAGAGGTTAGAAGAACTTTTTTTTCTGTAGTCTATTTCAGGCGAACCCTCCCAACCAAAAACACATGCAAAAGGGCACCTAGCTGGGGGACCTAGACCTCTCTTCGCAGAGTTTGGACCTGACAAAAATCTTAGGGCGGTGCCGGAGTCTTGAGTTTCTAGGGATACCTTCCATTTCCATTCTTTCCGGGGATCCGAATCTTTCCAGACTCCGGAAACTCAGGGAAAACGGATCCGGTAGTTGGAAAGAACGATGCTTTAAAAGAATGCAGAATCCACCCCTAAAGAGTTTCATGGGGCCGCTCTTATCAACTCCAAGGCGCTCGGCTTTCAGCAGCTGCGCCTTTTCAAAGCCCACCTGCCACAAACCCGCGGCGACCCAAACACACGCCCATAGGTGTCCTTTTTGGTTGGAAATAGATGGATATCCCTGGTAGATGAGAAAAAAAAGGTAAAGTAGGCATCACCATCTATTTTTCGAGCAAAGCAACCAAAAAGGACGCCTATGCACGCGCCCGGCGATCGATTTCTCGCGCTTTTTCTTGCGAGAGGTGCGGCCCTGAGACACGGAGAGTCTGACCAAACGAGATAAAGAAAGCACGCAACAACTAGTACTGGTTTCCAGTTGGGGCGGATCAAATCAGGTACCACCGGTTCTGCTCACGCCGTGCCGAGACCACAACAAGTCCATAAAGGAATCCCAAAAGGGTTCATTCCATTTCTCACTCGCACTGATCGCAAGTCGAGGTTCGGTTTGGTTGGTTCGGAATTGGCCCATATCAACCCATGGGTTTTGGTGATTGGACCGAGAGCCACGAGTACCAACTGAAAAACCGCGTGAGTGGCAACCCCAACTTAGGCGAAGACCCTCATGGGTAGCTTGAGCGTCCAAGCAAGGTTCTCGCTTCATCTATTCTTAACGTGGACCTCATTGTACCCACTCAAAATGGGTGACAGCCCAAAGCTATGGTGAACCCTAACCATCAATGGGCCCTCCATTGAACGGGTCAGGGTCTCCATTGGAAGGTTTTGGACCTCAAAGAAGGCCGTTTTGCGGCCCAAGATGCTTAGGGTTGGGCAGGTGCGTTTGGAAGGGGTTCTTTGGCAAAAAAAAGAGGGCCAAGACGATTTCTTAAGCAGAAACTGCTGCCCATCTAGACTGAACCCACAATGTGTGGTTCCGAAAGGCATCGAGAGAGATCTTGGGCCTCAAAAATGCGCAAAAGGGCCAAATCCCTAAAGACTCATAAACCTGTAGAATGTCGTCGTGTCCTCTTGGAAACAGCGTGTTTTTTTCAGGTGGTACGACATTTTTGGAGGTTCTTGGGTCTCTTGGTACAGCAAACAAGCGGAGACTTGTTTTCTTGCTGCCCTCGCACGGCTTTTCAAGAGGCAGCCGCAAACATGAGGTCTTGACCAAAACCAATGGGATCGGTCCCATGGCAGACCCCAAACCAATGGACGATATCTGATGCTTGGCAATGAAGAGGTTGGATCTTTCGCGAAGTTCCACAAGATTTTGGACATCTGCTAGGTCCTCCAGTAGAGAGGTTAGAACAAGGGTACCAACTTTTTCTGTGGTCTATTTTCGGGGAACCTCCCCCAAAAAAGTTGGTAAAAGGGCACAACTGGGGGACCTAGTCTGTTTCGACTCGTTTCACCCAACGCTTTGACTTGAAGGGACGAGGCTACTCTCCAAGCACCCAGGAAGGGTAGCCACCTGGACCCTAGCCCCCCAAAGAAAAAACCGATTTGACCGATTCCATATTGTTTTGTGCTACAACATGCTGTAACACATTTTTCTCAGCTGGAATTTGAGGCTCCAGGTGGAGAAGTCTCTCAATGAGTCTCACTCCCAGCCTGGTTTCCATGGAGAAGGGAGGGCAAGCAATGGGATTCGTCCCTTAGCCAATCATCTACCCGGGGATTGATTGCCTGGACCCTCGAACCTAGGAAACGGTTTGGATGCGGTTTTGTGGATCCACACCTGTAGGATATTAAAAGAGTACTAAAGAGTACTAAAAAAGAACCTACAGGGGGAAGAACCGGTGAAATTCACAAAACAAAAACATCTAAGCCGTTTGTTTCTAGATCGAAGTACCCGGATGTTGGCCCGGGTAACACCATTGGAGGTTGGTTTCCCAAATCGTCGACGTGAAGTCCTTGTTGGATGCCCAGAGGCTTTCGATCGGCTTCGGCTGACCCCTCCGATCCATTGGACAGCTGCCAGTGTTTGGGCCTAGAGTCTCCTTCTGACCCCTGGAAAAATGGGGTCAA
Source organism: Effrenium voratum (assembly GCA_963377175.1). NCBI lineage: Eukaryota > Dinophyceae > Suessiales > Symbiodiniaceae > Effrenium > Effrenium voratum. The sequence goes on from CAUJNA010001446.1 coordinate 1,768,505, forward strand.
AACCTTTGAATGTTGGGGAGTCTGACCAACCGTTTTTCAAGGGTCATGGAGACTCTAGGGGGTCTCAAAACCTGGCGGTTACTTCGAGCCCAAATCAATCGAATTGGCGCCGGGGTGGGTAGGTTTCAAAATCTTCGCGACAAAAGAGGCCGTCTCCTACTTTCGAGGAATCGAGTTCAACGAGCCGCAAAAAGCCCTCAGCGCGGGCCCCAGGAGAAGCCCAAGGGCAACCCATCACGCCCAAAAGAATTGGGAGGGGTGCCTTCCATTTCTCTTCTGAATCAGGGATCCGAATGATTCACACAAAACCACCTGAAGCCGAACGAAACTGATCCGTTTGGAAAAAGACGCATGATTGAAAATAATGGAAAAGGAATCAACCCACAGATTGGGCTTGAAGTTGTCTCCACTGCTCAAAAAATGTGTCCTATGAGACCTTTGTCCCATGCAGAAGTCGCACCCTTAAGCATTTGAAGTTCCGTGCAGGTGTGGATGGGCAACATCCGCAACACGCACCAGTTGCGATATATGAAACCCGCCCGGAATGCTGGCTCATAAACCAATATAGACCACCAATCCCAACTGCTGCGCAAAACGCGGATTGTGTCCATCTACACTGTGTGGAGCCCAAAATCATGGAATTGGTGAAATTCAATTGTTATGGCAATGGGTACCTGGACCCTCCAAAATTCCATTTGTTGCCCCAAAATTGTGGCTGGACAAAAATAATCAATCTTCAATGTGTAGTTTGAGGGTTCAGGTACCAATCATCATTTTGGGTTGCTACCCAATTGTTGTGGGTAGATTGCCTCGCCAAAAACAAAAAAACACTCCGGCCACACGGCGAATCCCTGCGTCTGGCCTCCTCCGCTGCATCATTGAGATACTTCCCCAGCGTCCTGCGCATCTGGAAAGTCATGTTGACCCCAGATTGATCAACCCCAGCTTATTCATATGGGGGTGTTCCCCTCCAAAAGTCATGATTCCAACCACTAAACCCAGGGACACCCCCCTATTAACTGGGGTGGATTAAATTGGGGTCAGCAGTACGCCAAGGAATAGCAAGAAACCCTCAAACTACCAACTTAAACATGGGATTTCACCAAAACCATCTTTTTGTGGGGCAAACAGCCCTTTTTAAGTTGGAGTTTTGCGGGTTCCGGCGGATTCTCGGAAGTTTGCAATATGCAGAGCGGCACCAGTTGAAAAGAACATGTACCCTAAGGGTCCTGTCTGATTTTGGGGCCTCAACATTTCAAATGGGGCCAAGGTTCTCCATTGGAGGGTCTGGGGGTCTGCATGGGAGGGGTCATTTGAGGGCTGATTGACTGGTGGGTGTCCTTCAGCGGGGTCGATTCGGCCCTCCTTGGGTGGGTAGAAGAGCTTCTTGAGTGGTTTGATGCTTGCCAGGTACCTGGACAACAAAAAGGAGGTATTTGCCTTGGAAAACCAGGTTCTTCAAAACAATACCCTTAAATCAAGTTGGCATTTGGAGTAGGGGGTATGCCCAAGCTTTGATGCTTGCCACATACCTGGACCCTCAAACAAACCCAGAAGGTCACTGACCATGGGGTTGCCCTCAAAAAGACTACAAGTAGATCCAAGGTGTCGCGACACGGAGACTCCGCGGCCATGAGTTTTTGGCTGGCGCCTCCAGTGCAGAGGTTGGAATTGGGGTGCCAACTTTCTCCTGTAGATTTTAGGGGAACCGAATCTCCCAACCAAAAAAGAAACGGGTGAGACAAGCTGGCACCTGGCTGGGGGACCTAGCTGACCTTTGATCTGGACGGGAATCGACTTCCGAGATTTCCCCCCCCCCCGCTACTCCAAATACCCGGCCCTTTTCAGTTGGTTTTTTGAAGAACCTGGGTTTCCCAGGCGTAAGCACCCCCTTTTTAGTAGAGGGTCAACCTCATACCCTAAAAAAAGCGGAGTATTTGGAGTAGGGGGTGACCCTTGAGGCCCTTGTTGACCCTTCAGGATTGTCCTCCATGGGTCGCAACTCCCGGGGCCTTTTTTCAGGGTCTGAGTTCGACCCTCTACAAAAAAAAAGGAGGTATTGACCATGGAAGCCACAGGTTTTCCCCCAAAAATGCACCCTGACACAAGGTGGGGTATTTGGAGATTACGAGAGTATGGGGATTGAACCCATGTGGAAGGTGTTTGGAGGGCAACAGCCTCACAAAAGATTCTAGGTCCCCCCAGCAATTGGTGCCAACTTGTCTCACCCGTTTCTTTTTTTGGCTGGGAGGGTGCCCCGTAAAATAGACAGAAACACGTTGGGAGTGGGAACGTTTCCTCACGGCTCCTGGCGAAGCGCATGGAGCTCACGATGTCGCCCATGGGGCCCACGTACTCCTTCACCTTTGGCGAAATCTGGGACCCAGCTGGTCGGCGGGGAAGGGGACGCCTTTAGACATCACCAGGATATATGTCCCTGGTTTTTGCGGTTTTCCAGTTTTTTCCTGTGGTCTATTGTAGCAGGGGAACCCTCCCACCCAAAAAGGAACGGTAAAAGGGCGCTAGATGGGTTGCAACACATGGCTGTGGGTCAAAATGAGGCACGCAAATATTTCATCCTGTAAATGGAAACATGGGCTAAAAGCTGTGGTCTGCTAGTTTAATTTTGACGCACACCCATATATGTCCCGGGTTTTGCAGCGTGAACCTGGGATTTCACCCAGAATTCTGCGGCTTGAAACCAATCTCAGGCTGGAATTTTGAGGGTTCAGGTAAAGGGAACCACTTGTGAAGAATTCGCCCAGCTGGCGCTGAAAAAAGAAGGCCCCCCCGTGTGAACCGTTCACCTTGGGTCGTCCTATGGCGCACAAATGCCGCTGACCTTGGCGTGTGGAAGATCCAAGCCTGGGCAAAAGAGAGCTGGCTGCCAGCCTGGAGCCCTGGAACCTGTCTGGCCCTTCAAAGAGTTGGGTTGCTCAGACTCCCCGAGAAACCCAAAGTCATGGCCCATGGAGGAAGCCACCTGCAGGACTGCAACGTCAGCATCCAAACAGGCCAAACCAGATTTCAAGGGGCAGAAGGAGACTCCAGGAACAGGTCCACCTTCCACAGGTGAGCTTCGACCCCCTTCAATGGAAGGCCCCTTCTGATGCTGAGGGTGCAGTGGCCTGTCTGGAATTTAATGGGAGGGTGAGGGTGTATACCAACAACGAATGGACCAGTTGGGGGTCAGTAGATCTTAGGCGCTAACGCAAGTATCATTTGACCCTCCAAGGGGTCGAACCGGTCCTCCATTGCAAGGTTTTGCACCTTGAACAGCGCCTTTTTGAGGGTTCCTGATATCCGCACAACTCCCCTGTTGCCCTAAACACCTGTGTGAATCCCACGTTTTTAATGGAGCTTTTCTGGAAAGCGCTCGGGTGTTGGCCGATGATCGCTTTTTTTGTGTCCGGACCCCAAAAAACCATGGGGTGTCCAAGACCTCAAAGGGAGGGTAAAAAGAAGAAGAAAGAGCTTTGCCCCAACTTGGTCCAGATATCTGCTCAGCCCTCAACAGTTACCCCACACCCCTGAGCCCTCCAATGCACAGAATCCCGACGTCAAGTGCCCTCGCACCCCTGGCCTTCGTAGAGGGTCAAGCAGAACCGAAGCACTGGGCTCCAAACAAAACCCGTTTTGAGGGAAGCTGAGACCTACCTGGAGTCTCCTTCTGACCCGAATCAAAAATGGGGTCCATGACCCCATTATTTTGGGGAGTCTGACCAACCATTCTCAAAGGGTCAGAAGGAGACTCTAGGTACTACCCAAACGCTCCCAACTCCCTGGGCCTTCGAACAGCTGCATCTGGTCGAAAAGCTAATCTCGGATTGATCTAACCGGAAACCAGATGGGTGATATGTTGGGAACCGGTATTTAGGTTGGTCCTAAGTAACAAACCTACTAGGGTTCCCCTTTTTTCTGCAGTCTATTTTAGCAGGGGAACCCTCCCAACCAAAAAAGAACGGTACAAGGGCACTACTGGGGGACCTAGGTGTGGTTCTCAGCGGGTAAGTAGATGAAACATCACTCCCCTTCCCATCGCTTGGCCCCCGACATAGCCCTGGAAGATGCTCAGCACCGTGTTCATGTTCTGGCGAGCCAGCGGGCAGAACACATGCTCGTCTGTTGATATTTTTTGCGAAGGTGCCATTTTTTGACACACACCTATACGGGTGTGTCTTTTCTTTGAGGAATCGGACCCCCCGCCAAAGAAAAACAAAATACACAAATGCTGTTTTTGTTTTGGCTTCCCTTGCAAACCACCAAGAAGGGGTACCTGGACCCTCAGAATTCCAACTTCAAAATGCGTTGTCGCCTCACAATTGTGGAGTGACTTCCCTTTTGTGGGTAGTGTGAGGGTCCAGCTACCGATCTTTTGAGGGTGGTTTACAAGGAAAACCAAACGGAAAACAAGTTGGCGCTAGCCATCAAAATGACAAAGTCATATGAAAAGAACAAGGCTCAATTGTCTGGACCCAAATATCCTTTCAGTGGCGGGCTTTCCACAACTAAGCTCCTGACACCACATGGGTTATGGGTTCCTTTCGGATGTTGCACACACAGGGATCCTTACATTATACACCTGAACATTGCCTTGTAAATGGTGGTGTCCCTTTATCTTGGTGTTGAAAAAGCCATGTTTCAACTGGTTGCAACATGGAGATCTTTTAAGGAGCCCAGACACATCCTCGTCCTGCGCGAAACGGATTCCAGTGCATTGAAGAACCTGCTTCTGCTCCGGCCCCCTAGATGCTTCTGTCCCGTTTCAATGGCTTAGGGAAAGGGAACCACCTGGAAATCGCCAAGTTGCCGCTTTCGTTTTTTTCAGTGTTGCGATCGGTTTCTGGGGTTTTGAGTGGATGGAACAAAGCGGTCGCAACTGGCGATCCAGGCAGATTAAAAACAACAAAAGGGCACTCAACCTATTAAAGCGGTCAGAATCAGAAAAAGCAAAACAAAAACGGCCCCGAAAAAATCACCAGTCTGTTGGTTTATTCTCCTAGGGTTCCCAAAGCCCCCATTAAAAGACTGGCCACCCACGAACTAGCACCTCCCTGGACCCTCAAAAGTTAAACTTTAAATGGGTTGTTGCAACCTAAGTTGAACCATCTGGACCCTCACCCTACCCATAAAAAAGGTGGGAATTCACCAACCATGAATTTGGATTGCTATTAGCCATGTTTAAGTTTTAATTGTTTATGTGACCACCACAGCTTACCTAGAGATTGTCATCCATGGGTCCTCGCGCTTCACGGCATTCCTTCACAACTCGGTACGCCCCTTCGGCGCGAGGTTTTCCACCCGTCCTCCCAGGAGAGACGCTTGCCCAGGGATGCCAAGAGCAGCCAATTCTCGAAGACCGGCATGAACTTGAGGGCCGTCCTAAGCGAGCGGCTGCTGTTGAACGACCCCTCTGCACCAAAAAAAACTATGTGGGGAGTCCGACGGAAATCCACAGTGTCGCAAAAAGTGTTTACCTTTTTGTGGGTTCCAATGGAACATGTTCCACTGTTTCCCGAAAATGAAAGTCCGAAGATCCAACCAATATCAAATAGCCATAAAACAAGCATAGGTGGCCTTTGGCAAAAATAGATGGCCCTCTTAAATGGAACAAACCAGTCTAAACCAATGCCACCTATGCTTCACGAAACTAACCTAAACGGGACACCTATATGGTCCTTACAACTGCCCTACTTGACGTTCTGATCGGAACAGTTCGATCGGCGCAGAACGAAAATCAAGGAACGTGAGACTGTAGACTTGGGGCACTCAAAACGTCTTGCCAGCCGGGAGGTGTATGCCCAACCCAAACGAGGAAACCCACCCGACTCAAATGGTGGCTATTGGACACCACCCTAAGCATCAAGCGGACTTTCTTTGAGGTCCAACACCTTTGAATGGAGGTCCCTCTACCCGGTCCCTTGTGTGCTTGCAGGTGTTTTGTCCTGAACAAGGCCAGGAAGACTTGCGCTTCCCTCGCTCTCTCAAAACACAAAACAACGAGGGACCCACAACTCGTTGGAGGGGTGTGATTTTGGCCCTTGTGTTCAGTGGGCTCCCAAAAAACCATCACAAAACACGCACATGAATCTCTTGTCCCTACAATTTTTGTGAACAAAAGCGGGAACACAACACACCACACTACTCTAGGCTTCCCCTGCCAAGTGTTTAACTTTGGGAGGGGTTAAATGGACACCCGGTACCACGACTCACGACACCAAGTAAAAAGCCCACTTCAAAACCGCTTCGGGGAACCGCTTCGGGCTGGGAACCGAAAATAATGGTCCGTCTCCCCCAAAGTCAAGCACTCCTCAAAAGGCGCTTGCATGGGTCCACATGTGGGCCCTCCAAATTCCAAGAAAGATAAGACCGGTATGGAGGTCTCTCCGTGGCTACCGCATCCGTGGGCCCTTTTGAGAGCCCCTGAAAGCTGCGGGAAACAGGACCACTGATTCCGTCCTGATATAGGTAAGCGCGAGATCTGCCTCGGACCCTCAAACTACTCATGAACAAACCATCATTTTGTGGCTACAATCCAACTTTCAGGGTATTTTGAGGGTTCCGGTTCTGATCTGAAACAAAGACTGCGAACATCAACAAGTATTTAACTGCAAGGGTCTGGGGGTGCAGATTTGGGGCCCTCAAAAAGGCCTGTCAGCGTAGTGTATGCCCAAGCAGGGTATTTGCCTCAGTGTTTCATGGTGGTTTTCCCTGGTTTCTATACACAAAGGGGTAACTGCACAGGTGTCCTGTTGGTAAAACAGATGGGTTTCCTTGGTAAATGGAATAGAACCAATCTACACCAGTGGAACCAATCTATTTCCAAGCAAACTAACCGATCAACAAAAGGGCACCAAACACCTATGCCCTAGATTTCCTTGGGACCGAATTTGGATGACACTCCTTAAGAAAACAACTGTCCTAGAAATCGCCAAGTTGCCGCTTTCGCTTTTTTCAGTCACTGTGGCCATCGGTTTTGGGGGTTTTGAGTGCATGGACAAAAGCGAAAACGCACCTGGCTCGATCCAGGGTGGTTGTACGAACTGTTCATTGCAATGGTCACAGAGCCCCGGGGAATGGGTCGCTGGAGAAAAGTGTGACCCTCGGACCTTTGCCGGGCTGCTCCTCCAAGAAACACTCCTCACAGCTCGGCTTCGGAGCTTAGGGCCTTTTCACTGGGCTGCCCGTGTTCAGATCCCCCGCCAAAATGGGTGAAATGGTTTCCTACCACTAAACACTAAAAGGCTAAGAGGCTAAGTTGAACCGGATGGCGAGGAGCCACCAAGTTGAGAGGCCCCCCCATTCCTTCAGGACAGGGAGTCTGTTGCTCTGTGCCTGCAACTGATGTACCTGGACCCTCAAACTACCCATAAAAATTGGATATCACCCCATAATTTTGAGGTTCAAACCCATTTTTAAGGGAATTTTGAGGGTTCAGGTACCATCTTGCCCGTAGACGACCACAACAGAAAGGGACTAGATCGATTGGCAAGGCTCCAGAAACGAGGGGTGCCCCCATACTCCAAATACGCGGTGTTTTTCGTTGGCATCTTTTTCGGAAAGCTGATTGGTTTTCCAAGGCGCGCATTTCTTTTTTTTGGGGCAAGGAATAGCAAATCACGCCCTATCATTCCGAGTCAGAAATCAAAGGCTGAATGTATATGCCCATATATGAACCCCTGGTATAAAAACTGGACCCCCAAACCATGATTTAAGGCCATATTTGTGGGGCTAAAACAGTTTGCTTCGGGAGTTTTGAGGGTTGGGATTCACCCGTTCCATTTTTCTGGGGGTTGCAATCACCCTTTCTTAAGGCAGGGAGGTTTGAGGGTAAAGGTAGTTGTTTGTTCCATCATTTTGGGTAGGCAACTCAGCTGGTAGTTTGAGGCTCGGTGGAGGTAAAAAAGGACCTGGACCCTCAACCTACCCAAAAATGTAATTTTACCAAACTAAAATCACTTTGGGTTGCTGCTCACCCCATTTTTGTTGCTGGAATTTTGAGGGAGGGAGTGAAACAATTTGGAGCACCCGGCGCGCCAAAAGAAACAACTGCCAGAGGGAATTTGGAGCTGACCGTGGGCATGGCCGGGCCCTCAAAAAAGACACTTACCTAGAGTCTCATGACCCTTAACAAATGCCTAGATAGCCAAGTTGCTGTTTTTTTTCAGACACGGTTGGTGTTTGGGGGTAAAAGATGCAGGGGAAGAAAAAAAAAACAGCAACTGGCGATCCAGATGGTTGTGCAACCCGTTTTCGTTGCCCTCTCGGGCCCAGAACTTCTCCATGTTGCGAATAGGAAAAGCTTGACCCGTTCTTCATGGGGGCTGCGGGGGAGGGGAAGAGGGGGAGGGAGCCCTTACCCCCATGACTTTTGGGATGACACCCCTGGGCCCCTGGGTGAGCCAACCCTTGTTATGGTGGCAACTTACCCAATCATGGAGCCAGTGGAGTCCTGGGTCCTGTTGCACCTTAGTTGCTGGGAGGGGAACGCCAGTGTATCAAGCCTCTCTGAGTCTCCTTTAAGGGGAACCCCATTGCCAGAAAAAGCTCTGGGTGGATGATGACAATCCTGAAAGGTACAAGCTTTGGCGGTGAAATACGGTGGATATGAGCCCAACCATTGTTTCATCCTAGATCGCCAAGTTGCGATCGCTTTCTTCAGCCAAACATGGGCACCAAAAAAGAAGTGTTCCATTCTTGAGGTCCAAAACTTGCTGGTCAGCAGGGAATGAGAGAGTGACCCCCATGAACCATCCCCTTGTGTTTTTCTTGAAGGGAGTCCCTTCCAGTTCATTCCCACGACTTGGTCACCCCCTACCTCGCGCAGAAATCGAAGCTCCGATAGGCCGGGGCTCCGCCAAGATACCCCCGTCAACTCAAAGTTTCCGACTTTTCTTGAGCATAGTATTCTAGGTCCTCCAGTAGAGAGGTTAACTAAGGGTAACCCTCCCCCAAAATCGGGTACAAGGGCACTACTTGGCCACCTAGTATTGGGAAAATGCTTCTGTTGTCCAGGTACATGCAACTCCTTGTTACAGGGTCGACCTCATACCAGAACGAAAAGTGGGCTTTGCGCAGGAGGTACTGTGGATGGACGGAATCCGTTCGCACCACTTTGAAACAATGGGAAGCCATTGTTTGTTGGTATTTACAGGGGAATCATCATCCCAAGCTTTGTTGGGTGGTGCAGGATCACAGTACGTTTTGGGTGGTACCCCCTACTCCAAATACCCACTTTTTGAGGGTATTGTTGTTGAACAAACACCTAGGCTTCCATGGCAAATCCCTCCTTTTTTAGTAGAGGGTCAACATCATGCCCTAAAAAAAGCGGGTATTTGGAGTAGGGGGTACGTATTCTCCCACGTCTTCGGGGAGTTTTTGTTGGGGGGAGCAACATGCACCCACCCAACTCGCTGCTCGGACCAGCGGACGAGCGGACGAGCGGGTCCTTGGGCACCTGCGGCGGGCCATCCAATCTCCGACCCAAAGACCGGCCCCCTTTTCTGCGGGGGAAATGACTTGCTGGTGCAAGAAGGGTAGAACACCTGGAAATCCCCTTAAAAGGCATGCCTGGTTAGCCAGTTGCTGCTTTTTTCCATCCACTTTACCTCAAAAACCAGCAACAGTGACTGAAAAAAAAGCAACTTGGCTAACCAGGTGATTTATATCTGTGTGTTTGTGTTTTTTCCAGTGACTTGCTGGTGCGATAGATAGATGTAAATAGCCGTTCCCTTTCCAGTAAAGGTTTTGGGTAACCCCAGGGTATGGGTAACTGGCTGGGATAAAAGTCTAGGTCCTCCAGATTTGAGAGGTTGGGGTTTTGGGTACCCGATTTTTTCTCTGTAATCTATTTTAGGGGAACCATCCCCCAAAAAGGGTAAACGGGCACCTAGCTGGGAGACCTAGCTGGTGCGATAGGTAGGGAATGTGGGACTGAACCCCTGGAAATCCCCTTAAAGGAAACCACCAGTTGGATGGTTTAGAAGGGTCATTGCCTCATTCCCTGAGCACCAGCAAGATGATAGGGTATGATGTATTTACCCTGGAAATCAAGGTAAAAGAAATCAAGAGCAACACTGCTAAACAGGGGGAATGCTAAAATCACCGGGGTCCGTTGGCGGGGTGTACATGGGTCCGTTGGCGCGTGTCTCCGTTGCAAATCTGATCCACGCCGCTCGGATATTGAAAGAGTACCACCAGAATCCTAAAAAAGAACCAACCGGGGCAAGAACATGGGTGTGGCTTAAAATTGAAGAGCTCGGGTTACACATGCTCGAGTCTTTGTCTCCATTTAGCAAGGTTCCATTTTAGTATGCTTTGTTGAGCCATAGCCACATGGTGAAATCCACCAAAAGCGCAAGCAAAAAAACCCAAGCCGTGAACTCCTCAAACGCTGCCAACTCGGGCCTTGACAAAGGTTCCTGTGAGAGAAATTCGGCAAGTGAGTGATGAGAAGTCCCCGGTGAATCTTGGGTGCTGTAGATCCCATTAGATCCCCCAGCAAAAAGTGCATGCTTACGTCTTTCTGACCAGCTTCGCCTTCCAAGATAAGCGCACTTGAGGCATTCCCGACACATGTTTGATCTGCGGACTCGTTCGCGGCTCGTGGTCTACCCACCGACCGCTTTACGACGTATGGACATGCGGGGAGCAAAAAGCTTCACTTTTGCAGGTTAAAAGGACATATGAGGGGTATCAAAAAATTAAAGTCTAAAGATCAATAGCAGAGGTAACCTTACAGTCGAACATCCAAGTTGGTCTCCCGTGAGGAGTCGACTCGACCACTCGAAGGGTCCTTTTGCGTGGATGTTGGGCCCAAATCCTTCCCAAACTTTCTGAAGTCTCCTTCTGCCCCTTTGAAAATGGGTCCAGGACCCTTTTATTTTGGATCATGACCAACCATGTTTTAAGGGTCAAAAGGAGACTACAGGTACAGCTACAGCTGACCCTTCGAATGGAAGGATTAACCTTTCTGGTGTTGTTTTTGGCCACACGTTCCTGTTGTTCACGCTTTTTGTCCAACATGTTTAATTTAATGTTTACTCAGACCCTCAAACTACCCTTAACAAAAAGGACTTCCCCCCATACGTTTAGGGCAATAACCAATATCTAAGGGAATTCTTGCGGAGCCTCGAATTGCTTCCTGCACCCTCAAACTACCTCTGAAACATGGAGTTCACCCCATCACGCGTTCTAAGTTGTTTGGGTCCAGATCCTTTTGATGGGAGCGACAGGAACCAACCGGAGATTCGCCCAATTTGCACCCGAGAAAACTCCGGCCTGGAGTCAACCTGAACCCTCACAATGCGCTTAAACATGGGCAATAGCCCAAAAAATATGGTTGGCGAAATCCCACTGTTAAGGGCAGTTTCAGGGTCCAGGTGCTCAAAGATGAATTGAATTGCCCAAAAGCGATCATTGGACTCCTCCTGTAGAGTTTTCCGCAAGCCCCTTTTCTGGGGAATTTCACTTCCTACACCTCGATACCTTTGTCTTGTGAAAGGAGACACCCTCGACTCCAGCAAATGGGTCACGATGGCTGGCTTTTGGGATTCAAACTTACCTCCTGGACCCTTAAGAATGATTTAAAGAGGCAATTGGAGTGTCCAGGTTCAGATTTCCTGCATGGATGTAAATCACAACCGGGAACTCGGAAAACAAGACAACTTAAAGGGGCTTCATTCATGAAGGTCCTAACAAAAGTCTTCTATTTCCAGAACCCGACGTCCCTGAATGCCACCCTAAGCGTCAATCTAACCTGCTAATTTGTTTTGGTTTTGGAGCCCAACCAAGGCCTGCTTGAGGGCCCAAGATGCCCGGACCGCCGGGTGGCGATCCCTTCTTTCCACGTGCGGCACGGTGGAAATGGCTCGCTCGCGGCCGTTTCGCCACTTAGCCAACGAGAGCCCCCCGACGTTTTCCAGCGTTCCGATCCTTCTCCAGGGGTCTCTACTTTACCATCCAACCGATCGCAACAGTCACAAGAAGAACTCAAAACGCCACTTGGCGAAGGTGCCCGCCCAGTGGTCAGATGCTCAGATACAGTCCAAGTTTCCCAGTTTACTCCGAAATGGTCGAAAATGGGTACCCAAAATGGAACCCTGGATGGAAACAAAGACTACATGTGTAACCCTAGCTCCTTAATTTTGAGCCACCCATGTTTGTTTGTTTTCACGGTTTGGGCGCCCCCCTTTTTTGTTGTGTCGGAGGTCCAGCCACGCGCCGAGGGCTTCAAAAGCCATGCGGGTAGTAAGCATCTATCGCTTCCCTGTCTTGGCTTTCCCCAACCGCTGCGCCCGCCAACGCCAGTCCCGCCTCGAAGGTTGTGGTGGTAGTCGTTGTGGTCGTCGTCGTTGTTGTGGTAGTCGTCGTTGTGGTGGTTGTGGTGGTCGTAGTCGTCGTTGTGGTGGTTGTGGTGGTCGTAGTCGTCGTTGTGGTGGTTGTGGTAGTAGTCGTCGTTGTGGTGGTCGTCGTTGTCGTAGTCGTCGTGGTGGTGGTTGTGGTGGTCGTAGTGGTCGTTGTGGTCGTTGTGGTGGTAGTGGTAGTGGTTGTAGTTGTGGTCGTAGTTGTTGTGGTAGAAGTAGTGGTACTTTCAGTGGTGGGCGCTTCAGTGGGTGCTTCAGTGGGCGCTGCAGTGGGCGCTTCAGTGGGCGCTTCAGTGGGCGCTTCAGTGGGCGCCTCAGTGGGCGCTGTGCCAGGGAAAATGTGAAGTGGCACTTTTGTTGGGTTTTGGTATACCCCCGTAATCTCCAAATACCAACTTTCTTTTATGGTATGCTTTAGACCAAAACTTAGCCTCTATCTCTGTGGAGGTTAAAACCGGCCAATAGTCATGTAACAAACCACGTCACTCTTCATGTAAGTATTCATGTAAACAAAAACAGGCCTTAAAGAAACATGTAAAAGATCATGTAAACAATGTGTGCCTCAGTGTTGGAAGCTGGAAGCTGCATCATTTGCCATGTAACAGGCCTGAACAGAGATAAAAGGCGCACAATCAGACAAGCCAATGGCAAAACATTGGCACAAAGAAGGTAAGGGAAGGTAAGGCTCCAACGCGCCCCTCCCATCTCCATAACAAGCGCCCAAGGTGTTGATTGAATGATATTTGTTAAATCCTTAGCAGCTGCCGTGCGAATGTTAGGAGGCCAAACATCTTAAGTCTTAAACACGTGGTTGGTAAGCCTAAGCATGCGTGAGCAGAAGCAAGAGCAATTCCTGAGCATGCTGTTGCAATCTTCGGAATGGTTCCTAGGTACGCAGCTCCAATGTCTCCGAACGGTTCAGAACGGTTCAGGGTATGATGCTGCAATCCCTCCTGAACGGTTCAGCACGGTTCAGGGCATGCTGCTTGCAATTCTTCCTGAACGGTTCAGAACGGTTCAGGGTATGCTGCTGCAATGACTGCTGAACGGTTCAGAACGGTTCATAGTATGATGCTGCAATCCCTCCTGAACGGTTCAGAACGGTTCCTGGGAAGCTTGAGTGACGAACGGTTCAGAACGGTTCAGAACGGTTCTGAACTATACGCCTGCTCTGTGCGCTGCTTGCTAGATGGGCTCCAGAACGGTTCAGAACGGTTCAGGGGCATGGGTTCCAATGCCTCCGGAACGGTTCAGAACGGATTCAGGGGCACGCGTTCCAATGCTTTCGGAACGGTTCAGAACGGTTCAGGGGCATGCAGTTTGGTTGCCACCGTTCCTCGGAACGGTTCGTGAGCACGCGGCTGGCGGTTCCTAGTCCTAGGTAAAAGGTCAGGCCGGCATCGGAACATCGCAAGCGATCCGAAATCTCAAAGCACAAAAAGGCAAAGACTTGTCTGAAATTTACGCGAAAATTTACGCAACCATTTACGCAGAAAAAGGCTGGCTGAACCGTTCTGAACCGTTCAGGGGACACATTTTGAGCATGGAGGTCCGTCCGCAGAACTTGCGTGCACATGTGACAGCATCGATCGCTCCTCTTTTCCGGCCTTTGCTCAACTGGGTTTCTGGAATCGGTTCTTGGATTCCCTGGGTCTTGCGGACAAACGAGGCGAAGCCGCGGCAAAGAACAAAAAAAACAACGCGCGACAGTACCACAACGCGGCAAGCAAAGCTGCAAGAAGGCAAGGCTTAAAATCATCCTTTGCAACTCCTGACTGGTTGGATCAGCGGCCACGCGGAGACAACCTCGTAGAGTCGTGTGTGCATGTGTGTGTTTGTGTGTGTGGGTGGTGTCTGTGTGTCTGTGCGCCAGGTGCATGTTAGCAATATAGACGTTAATCTTGATGTTCTTCAAGATTGGCCCTCGCAAGGTCGCCCAACAAAAAGCTGACTAAGTCTTGATTGTTGGAAAGCGCCCTCAAATATTCTTAATGTTGTTCACGCAGCTGACATAACCAATGACCGGACATACCGGACGTTCTTTGACAAGACGCAGTGTTCCTAGTCCTCGGTTCCTACAACATCTCCTTTCTCATGATCACTACACACAAATTGACATGTATCTTGGTGGGGGTTCTGGCTGCTTATTAGCATGGCAACGCAACCCAAGCGCAAGCATGGGCGCACGCGCTTTTGCGTCCGGAGCTTTTTGGCTTTGCCAACGCGACACATGCTCGCGAGCAAAAACTGTGGCTCGCAGCTACCAGTACGCATGAACATTCATGTCAAAGTTGTCGCGGATCTTCCAATGGTTCATGACTCATGACGCTTTGCCTTCCTTCAGTGATATGAGCAGGTTAAATTCGCGAAGGGGAAGATTCTCGCCAATACACATCCCTGTCAATGAGGGACACTAAGTCCAGCTCACGCAGGGTCACTCAAGATCGGGCAAGCCAAAATAAGTTACAACTAATTTACCTCACTATTTACCATATTATTTACGGACTCTTCCTATTAAGGGCCAGGCCAACCAGAAAGCTTGATTTATTTACGTGATTGTTTACGCTTTTATTTTCGGGTACGGCGAAAACGACAGACACCCCTATTTATAGAGGCTAAGTTTTGGTTTAAGGTATGCTTTGAAAAAACCTTGGTTTCCATGGTAAATACCTCCTTTTTTTTGTAGAGGGTCAACATCGTACCCTAAAAAAAGAGGGTATTTGGAGTAGGGGGTAGATCTCATGGATTGCGAAGCCCGGAGAGGTCCAAACCCGATGCCATTGGTTTAGGTTTTGGGACCTAACCACTTGGGACTGGCCCAAGAAAGTGTGTGCACTTTGGTATTTACGGCTAAAATGGTCTCACCTGAACCCTCAAAATGCGGTGGATGCCCTAGATACTGTGGATGGACGGAATCCGTTCGCACCACTTTGAAACAACGGGAAACAATGAGTTGTGGGTATTTACAGGGGAATCATCATCCCAAGCTGTGTTGGGTGGTGCGAAATGGATTTCGTCCATCCACAGTATTGCAAGTAAACCACCCTAAGGGTCATGATCTTTCAATGCACACCTCTGGGCCCTTTTATCTGGGCCCTCAATGAAGAATCCCGACCAATTCCTCACGGGCCCGCAAGAAAACAACCCATTTTGAGGATTTGCCATCAAAATCAATCGAATCGGACCCTTAGGGCAATTCTAGGGGTACCTTCCATTTCCATTCTTTCCAGGGATCCTCTTTCTAGAAAACCTCTGGACACCCAGAGAAATGGCCGCGAAAGGAAGGATAGTTGAAAAGCATGGACCAGGAATCAAGCCCTGGAGCTTTGGTGGTTTTACAAGGGACACGAAAAGGACGACCACAGTGGGCGCCTCAGTGGGCGCTGCAGTGGGGGCCTCAGTGGGCGCTGCAGTGGGCGCTTCAGTGGGCGCTGCAGTGGGCGCCTCAGTGGGCGCTGCAGTGGGCGCTTCAGTGGGCGCTTCAGTGGGCGCTTCAGTGGGCGCTGCAGTGGGCGCTGCAGTGGGCGCCTCAGTGGGCGCTGCAGTGGGCGCCTCAGTGGGCGCTGCAGTGGGCGCTTCAGTGGGCGCTGCAGTGGGCGCTGCAGTGGGCGCTTCAGTGGGCGCTTCAGTGGGCGCTTCAGTGGGCGCTGCAGTGGGCGCCTCAGTGGGCGCTGCAGTGGGCGCTTCAGTGGGCGCTGCAGTGGGCGCTTCAGTGGGCGCTGCAGTGGGCGCCTCAGTGGGCGCTGCAGTGGGCGCTTCAGTGGGCGCTTCAGTGGGCGCTGCAGTGGGCGCCTCAGTAGGCGCTGCAGTGGGTGCTTCAGCTGTGACCATTGGCATGGGCGATGGCGTTGGCACCTGTCAGAGCCCGGAAACATATGCCGAGTCAAAGCTGCCCCGAGCATCCTCAACCCAAAATTATGAGCGAACTCCTAAAAAAAAAAAAAACGAATGAGCTCTCCAAAATTAAAAGGTTTGTTAACAATGAAATATCTATGGAGGCTTCTTTTTGAAGGGTCGCCTTCGTTTTACCGGGTTTTCGCCCCTATTCCACCCCAATGTCCTTTGAGTACTTATTTTGGGGATCCCTCGAATGGGATCTTGGCCAAAGTAGTGAAATCGATTCCCTTTGAAGCCAACCAGGGAAAAGAAAAACATACCCGAGCCCAGCAAAATTCCAACTTAAAAATTGGTTTTAGCCCCAAACGTATGAGTGAAATCCATTTTCTTTATCGGTAGTGTGAGGGTCCAGGTCTTCATTGAAGCAAATGGTGTCGCAAATTCAACCTCGGGGTTCCATCAAACAGCAGGTGAGGCCGGGCTTCCAGTGGTTGGTAATTGAGATCAATGGTTGCTGTCATAGAAACCAGCTGCTGGATCTGTTCAGGAGGGCCACCCACCCACTCACCCATCTACCCACGTTTTTTTGTTGTTTGTCAATTACCACGGGCAAACCAAAAATCCAAGACTCTGCGGTGCATGCTCAGGGTAACTATATAGCCACTTGCCTGAACCCGGCAGTGGAGGCGTAGCAGGTAAATAGAGTCACTGACTTCAGGGCGTAACAAACAATCGCGACCCGTTTCGGGGCCGGTAGTTCTTTCGGGTCAATGGGCTTTGCCGAGTCCAAAAACTACAAACGGCCAACCTTTCCACGGACTCCCTGAACCCTCAAACTTCCCATAAAAAAATATAGGTCCTCCAGTAGAGAGGTTAGAATAAGGGTACGCGTTTTTCTGTAGTCTAGTTTCGCAGGGGAACCCTCCCCAAAAAGTTTGTAAAATAGCGCCTGGCAGCGGGTCTTTGGAGCTTACGGTTGAGCTTACAGGGCAGTTTCAGGGTTCAGGTCAGCGGCTCGCGCCTCGTGCGTGACCGGCATGCTTGCAGGCGAGGGCGCCGGGAGACTGGCGGCCTGAAGCTTCAAGCGGATTCAAAGCCGCGAAGCGTCAAGATGCGTCAAGGAGCTTTTTGAGAGGCGGGCAAAAAACGAGGAGAGGGTGGGGGAAGGGGGTGGGAGCCCTTTAGGGGAGGGGGGAGGGGGCGGGAGGGGGCCCCTTGAATAATTGGGGGGAGGCGGGGAGGGGGGGGGGGGAGGGGGGGAGGGGGTTCGGCCCTTGAGGCATTTTTTTATATTTGGGGTGTGTGGGTGGTGCCCTTTTATTTGGGAATTCCAGCCTACTTGTTCCATGGGCTTGTCTCAAACAAGGGATTTTGGACCTCCAAGTGGTCAGTTTCCTGCTTGTTCTTTGAAGCAACCTGCGACACAAGACATACCCGAACCGGGCCTGAAAAGAATGGGCGGGTGGTGATCTTTGATTCCTTGCTTGGTGGCAGTTTTCTTGGATTTTGTGGATGTTTGCCCAGTACGCGATTTTGGCGGCTGTTTGATCAGGGAAAGTTCCTTCAAAAGGCGATCACTGGAGCCAACACCCCCAAAATGCGACGGGTTGATCAACTGCTTTGCTGCTTCACTTCGGTCGTGAACAAAACAACAGGGTTAACTCACTCTTGGGGAACTTGCCCATGGGAAAGCTCTGAGTGTCGCCGCCAGGTGTCTGAAGAGCCAGACTGGCCGGCCAAGCTGGCTGCTCAAAACATGGTTCTTTGATTCAGCGCAAGTCGGGAGGGCGGGCACAGGGAAAGCTTCAGGCAAGTCGTTTGGCCGCGCTCATGCAGTAATCTGGATGGAAAGAACTTGCCCCCCCCCGCAGTTCAATTTAAAAGGTCCCGCATGAAGTTCTAGTTGGTACCTCGCAAGACCGATTTCACAGAAACTAATCGTGGGTAGATGGGTGAGTGGGTGGCAGCTGGCCCACATCCTGAACAAATCCAGCAGCTGGTTTCCATGATTGTAACCATTATTTGATCTCAGTTACCACCTAGATAGCCAAGTTGCTGCTTTTTTCAGTCACTGTTGCTGGTTTTTGGTGTAAAGTGCATGGAACAAATAATAACAGCAACCGGCGATCCAATCATTTTGTCTGAAGCCACAAATCCAAGACTCTGCGCTGCATGCTCAGGGAACTAGCTTGCCTGAAAAGGCGGCAGTGCCCTAAGCATCTTGGGCCCTCAAAACGGCCTTTTTTTGAGGTCCAAAACCTTCCAGTGGAGACCCTGACCCCTTCAATGGAGGGCCCAATGATGGATAGGGTGGAGCCGCTGTCCTTTTACTTGGGATGACTCGAGAAAATGATCTGCGGATTTTTGCCGAAGGGAAGAATCGTATGGCTTCGGGCCCAAAATGGACCGGAGATCTTGAACCCCAAAACTACCAACAAGTTGGAACCTGGATCGCCAGTGACTGAAAAAGGCAGCCAAGTTGGGCGATCTAGGAATTCACAGTTTTGCTTTTTCTTTTCGAGGGTAGCCCCTTTCAACTTGGTTCCCAAGGGAAACCAAAAAGGAAAACAGCGATTTTCGTGGGTGCCCTAAGAAAGCGCACGCCCATCTAATGGGTTGCCACAAATCCCGTTTCCCGAGGCGCGCGTTTTTCTCTGTTTTTCTCTTGGAGCCGTGCCGGGGTCTGCGGCCCCGCCGGAGAGGTGGGATAAGAATAGCCCATGGGCTGCCCAAAGTGGTTGAAGTAGGCCTGGACCCATCGCGAGAGCGCTCGATCCGCTCGATCCGCTCGGCGGAAGGTCGACGTCCGAACTGACCCGAACACAGAGGGGGTTAGGACCCGCAAAAGAAGTAGCCGCGTCAAGCTACCCAGAAAAATAGGTTGAATCCAGCAGCCAGAATTTTAAGTTGCATACCCGTTTTTCAGGGGTAGTTTGAGGGTCCAGGTGCTCAGAAGGTAGGGAATTCATCCACATGAGTTGTTGTGTTGCTACAACCCATTGCTAAGTGGCAAAAAACACCTTTTCGGGTCAGATTTGGAGCCTCCAGAAGTCCATTTCGAGTCTTGGCTGGAACTGGACAACCCTGGCACAATCTTTCGTGCCATGTGCACAAACCCCAAAGGGTCCCTTGGTACCTAAGGAGGTACTGAACGACCCTGTTTTACCCCCCAAAAGCCATCCTGAGCTACCAAGGGACCCTCCGGGAACTGGACAGAAGTGGGTCTGGTTTTCCCACTGCCCCAAGGAGGTCGCAGGTCGCTTTCCTATTGAGGGTCCTTTCTGACACCCTGAATTTGCCTTTTCACCCGCCTGAAAGCGGTACGGCGGTTTTGCTGCTTGGACCCGCTCAAACCATAGGGCAAAAGAGACCCCATAGCCTTCAGCTATTGGGGGAGAAAAAACAGCGACACCTGGTCTTGAAATCAGGAGACCCCCGCAAAAAACAACACAACCACCTCCATTTGCGTTTGCGCCCCCTGAAAAACATGTCCGAGTGAAATCGATTTCAGCTCAAAAACAAGGGCAACAAAATAAAAGATACTCATTTCACCAATGGAAGCTAACCATTGGAATTCTCCAACTTCTTCCCTTGCAAAAACAACCCCCCTACTCCAAATACCCACGAGTTATGAAGCTAGGATGCCCTAACCATCATTGGGCCCTCCATTGAAGGGGTCAGGGTCTGGATTGGAAGGTTTTGAACCTCAAAAAAGGCCGTTTTGAGGGCCCAAAATGCTTAGGGTGTGAACAACAAAAAAAACGATCAACCTTAACTAGGTCCTCCGGCAGAGAGGTTAGAATAAGGGTACCAACTTGTTTCTGACTATTTTAGTAGGGGCACCCTCCCAACCAAAATAAGAAACGGGTGAGAAACATTGGCACCAATTGCTGGGCCTCAACCTTAAGGCCCTCGTTTTCTCGCTGAGAGCCTCCGATCGATCCCACCGGATCCTGTGGGTAGCCGTAGCCCAAGAGCTGCCCGAAGCGGTTGAAGAAGGCCTCTCCGGGAGGAACTCCCGCGGCGAAGTTTCGCCGGACCCTCACAACCTCCCGGACCTTTGAATGGAAGACCCGACGACCCGACCCCGAAGCATTAGACACCCCGCTAACCGGTTGGAAGTCTCAAAACCAGGTTGTTTGAAAGCCCTGAATCAATCGGCTCTGGGTCCCCAAAAAAACAACCTGGAGATTCCTTCTTCGGCCTTTTCCTAAGCGCTTTGGTTTCCTGGTTGTTTTCGGCGTGTTAGGCTGAACCCTCAAACAACTCCAACGGAAAAATAGGCGATCACCCCAACAAAATGGGTGACATATGGGTGACAACTTCAAAATGATGGGTGAAATATGGGTGATTGCCACCCCCCCCCAAAAAAAAATGGCGAAGTATATGGGGCGATGAGAAAATTGAACCGAGTCCTCAGGCCCAGATCGGAGCCAAAAGAGATACTGTGGACGACCGAATTCCGCAAAACCGCGCCGCATCCTGGATCGCCAGGGGCGGTCGTTTTTTTCTTCTTTTTTTGTTGTTGTATATATATATATATTGTTCATGCACTTTACCCCAACAACCAGCAACAGTGGCTGCAAAAAGCGATCGCAACTTGGCGATTTCTGGGATGGTTGGAGCCAGAACGTTTGCTGCTATTTACGTTGGGGAATCGAATCATTCCAGGGTTTGTTAAATATTACAAAAACAATGGATTTCGTTGATCCACAGTACCTCATTTCCTGAAGTTTGATCAGAGGCTCCGATCGGCTTCGGCTTGCCGGGTGTTGGAAGACCCAAGCGACGTCTCCTTTGGCTGTTTGAGGGCCGGATATCAATCGAATTGGAGCCTCGCTGAAGTAACCAAGCCTTTCGCTCAAAACATCCGGGGGGATCCGGGAGGAAAGACGCAAAACAAAAACAACATGGCAACAAAGAACCTGCACATGGACCTTGGATGACCTTGGTGGTGTCTTATCTGCCAAATCCGTCATGGCTGGACCCTAAGAATCCAACTATAATGTTGAGGATCACAGGGCCTTTTCGAGGTCTACCTTCAAAGGGAATGGAGGTCCCTTCCCCCCCCATTTGCTTAAGTCCCCCGGAGAAAACACTCCGTGACATATTCTTATAAGCACACACAAGCCCTTCAAAGGAGGGTCCGAACTCTGACGCTCAAGGCGACCTCTTTGGGTTTCGCAAGCCTTGTGTAAAGGACAAGACTTCGCCTTTGACATGCCACATCTGTACCCAGAATTGGTCTGGGCTGAGTCTACCCGGTACCCAACTCCAAATAACCCTTGTGTTCCAGTATGTTTGGGAGAACTGCTGGGTTTTCCAAAAGGGTTGACATCATGCCCGAAAATTTTCCGGTGAGCATTGTAGGCCCATATTTCACCTGACAAATGCGAAATGGGTTTCAGAAGCTTTGCGACCGACCGCAGGGTCGCCTTCCCCCCCCCCAGCCAAAAAACACACACACACACACGGGAGATTGATCTCAAGTCACTGACATGGCACACGTAAGGTACTTTGGCGCCCGTCATTTGACACCCAATAGACTAAAGGGAATTACGGGTAAGCTGCTCTCGGTTGTTTTCTGCTCCCCTGCTAAAAGTTTAACTTTTAGTGGTTTCATGGAAACCCCATTAGTTGGCAAAAAGTTAAAGTCCTAACATCCAAGCAAAATGCACCAAAGTACTCGAAAAACGCGAAGC
This sequence comes from Effrenium voratum, assembly GCA_963377175.1. Lineage (NCBI taxonomy): Eukaryota > Dinophyceae > Suessiales > Symbiodiniaceae > Effrenium > Effrenium voratum. Next base: position 1,790,409 of record CAUJNA010001446.1, read on the forward strand.
TAGTAAGTTGTAACTCGCAAGCCCTAAGCGGAGATAATCTTGGTGGAATATCACCCGGGTGGCTAACACCCCGCCCACTTTGTCAAACACCTAATAGACCCTCAATCTACTTTCAAGAAAGCGCATTCAACCCGTTAATTTGGGGCAACCATGTTTGTGTCCAGGTGGATACGTGGTTCATCACCATGCTGACCCACCAATGCCATGTTTTGTTTGCCCCTGCTACCCATACTTATTGTTGGTACCAACTTATTGTTGACCCCAGAAAAATAAACCTGCCAACTTGCCAGCGCACGTGCGCTCCTTATCACCCTTCTTTCGGTATGATTCGGCTCCAGCGATAAGACAGAACTGCGAGATCTTCAAAAGTCAGGCAATGCTGCAAAAATCTGCAACCTGCATTGGTGCGGCGCTGTCGTTGGACGCCTTCTCTTTGTCAGCACCGGCATCTAGCAAGCACTGCACAACTGCTTGATGGCCCTCGCGCGCAGCAATATCGATCGGTGATCTACCTACATTGTCTGCCTGCTCTTTGTCAGCACCGGAATCCAGCAAGCACTGGGCGACTGCCGGATGGCCCCGCCATGCAGCAAAATGCAATGGTGCACAGCCCTCGTTGTCTGCCTTCTCCTTGTCAGCACCGGCATCCAACAAGCACTGCACAACCTCATAATGGCCCTGACATGCAGCGATATGTAGCGGATATCGGCCCTTGTTGGTCGCCTTCTCTTTGTCAGCACCAGCGTCCAGCAAGCACTGCACAGCTGCCTGATGGCCGTGCCATACAGCAAGATGCAAAGGTGTAAAGCCCTCCTTGTCTGCCTTCTCTTTGTCAGCAGCGGAATCCAGCACGCACTGCGCAACTGCATGATGGCCCTGACATGCAGCAATATGTAGCGGTGATCGGCCCTTGTTGGTCTGTTTCTCTTTGTCAGCACCAGCGTCCAGCAAGCACTGGGCAATTTCCTGATGGCCCTGCCACGCAGAAAGATGCAATGGCGTACAGCCCTCGTTGTCTGCCTTCTCTTTGTCGGCACCCGAATCCAGCAAGCACTGCACAACTGACTGATGGCCCTTGAGTGCAGCAATATGCAACGGTGATCTCCCCGCATTGTCTGCCTTCTCTTTGTCAGCACCAGAATCCAGCAAGCACTGCACAACTGACTGATGGCCCTTGCGTGCAGCAATATGCAACGGTGATCTGCCCGCATTGTCTGCCTTCTCTCTGTCAGCACCGGACTCCAGCAAGCACTCCACCACTGCCTGATGGCCCTGACATGCAGCAATATGTAGCGGTGATCGCCCCTTATTAGTCGCCTTCTCTTTGTCCGCACCAGCTTCCAGCAAGCACTGCGTGACTTCCTGATGGCCCTGCCACGCAGCAAGATGCAATGGTGTACAGCCATCGTTGTCTGCCTTTTCCTTCTCAGCACCGGAATCCAGCAAGCACTGCACAACTGCCTGATGGCCCTTGCGTGCAGCAATATGCAATGGCGATCTGCCCGCATTGTCTGCCTTCTCTTTGTCAGCACCGAATTCCAGCAGGCACTGCACGCTTGCCTGATGGCCCTGGTCGGCAGCAGTATACAAAGGTGATCTTCCGACATTGTCGGTCTTCTCCTTGTCAGCGCCAGCCTTCAACAAGCGTTCAGCGATTGCCTGATGGCCCCGAAATGCTGCAAAATGCAGTGGGGTGGCACCCGCGTTGTCTGCCTTCTCTTTGTCAGCACCGGAATCCAGCAAGCACTGCGCAACTGACTCACGGCCTTGGTCGGCAGCACAATGCAAAGGTGACCTTCCCGCACTGTCTGCCTTCACCTTGTCAGCACCTGCCTCCAGCAAGCACTGCACAACTTCCTGATAGCCCTGGCTTGCAGCAGTACGCAATGGTGTACAGCCCTTCTTGTCTGCCTTCTCTTTGTCAGCGCCAGCATCCAGCAAGCACTGCACCACTGCCAGATGGGCCCTGTGTGCAGCCAAAAACAATGGTGAATTGCTTTCGCTGTCTGGCTTGTCCTTGTCAGCCCCAGCATCCAGCAAGCACTGCACAACAGCGTCATAGCCACGAATGGAAGCAGTATGCAAAGGTGTGAAGCCCTGGTTGCTGGCCTTCTCTGTGTCAGCACCGGCATCCAGCAAGCACCGCACAACTTGCACATGGTTGTTGTTAGAAGCATGATACCTCGGTTGACGTTGGAAGGGGAGCGAGAAAACAAATTTTAGAAGCCAAGTGGTGGGATTTCAACCACTTAACCACAATAAGCAAAAATTTTTAAAAAAAAAGTCCCCCCCCCCCCCCCGAAAAGTAACAAAAAACACATTTCCCAACAACAACCATGATGCAAAGGTGTCTTCTGCCTTGTGTCAGCAGCATCGGGATCATGAGGCCCCTCCAAAAGCTCCAGCACACGTTTGGTCCTGCCTAAGGTTGCTGCTTCCAGCCTTGGTTGCTGAAACGACCCCCCTGCAATCGTTTTTCGGGGTTTCGTGGAAAACCCAACTTGATTTCAAGCAAACAGTTAAAAGTCCTACTTGATCCAATAGCGATCCAGCAGCAAGCCCAGCTCATCTGCCGAAACCTCTGCTGCCAGATATTGCCTCACAACGGCCGTCAGGCACTCAGCGTTCTCCCAGGGACTCTCTGGCCCCAAGATGCCGAGGTTTTTGGCCAGCGCGAGGCGCCGGTAATTAGGCAAGCGCAATCCTCCGGAGCCGCAATGGGCAACAGGTACCCTCAAACTTCCAAGCAACAAATGGGTTATAGCCATAGCCAAACGAGGTCCAGAGGTTAGAATAAATTGGTACCAACATTTTTCGGTTTTGTCTATTTGGGGAACCCTCCCCCAAAAAAAGAAACGGTCTAAGGGCACTATTGGGGGACCTAGAAAAAGTGGTTGGTGAAATCCAACCAGTTTGTGGGTAGTTTGAGCGTCCAGGCTGTTGCTGCCCACCAACAAACAGAAGCAACGGCCTAGGTGTCCTTTTGGGTTGGAAATAGATGGATCTCCCTGGTAGATGAGAAAAAAAAACCACCAGGTAAACCAGGAATCGCCAGCTATTTTTCTAGCACAACCAAAAAGGACACCTAGGAGCAACGGGTACCAATGGTCAACTGGGAGTCTCTTGGCCAGCTGGCGTCGCAACGCGTCGAAGAAGCAATCCCCATCTTCCTGTCGCAGCTCTTCACTCCACAAGGAATACTCCGCCACGGTCATCACATCCGTGCCATCGAGCAAGCGAACGCACGCCATGAGAGTCACAATCCAAAAACCCGTTATTAAAATGGTCGACGCAGAACCATGTAAAGAATTAAGAAGGCGGCCGCAGCTATTTATGGTTGGGATTGTCCCTTACTGACCTTCATCTACCCAGGTTCTGAGGAAATGGCTCATGAGTGAACTCGACACGCAAATTCGCTCGAGCTGAATGCGCCATTGACGCATTGACGCGTTGCGTGAAAGAATCCGAGCGGGCTCATGAATTCGCAAAGTTTCACCTAATTTAGTGGATGAACTGGACACCCCACCGCTAAGCCAACTAAAATTGACTAAAATTAATGAAGCAAAAAATGGAATCGGACGATTCGGTGGGAACTCTCTCTCTCTCTCACACACCCACTCACCAACCCACCCACCCACCCACCCATCCACCCACGCACGCACGAACGCACACACAAACACACACGCACACGCACACACGCACACACGCAGAAACACAAACACAAACACAAAGACACACACACACACACAAACACACAAACACACAAACTCACAAAAACCAAAAAAAACAAAAAAAAACAACAAAAATCTCAAACACACAAACACACAAACACACAGACACACAGACACACAGACACACAGACACACAAACACACAGACACACAGACACACAGGCACACAGACACACAGACACACAGACACACAGACACACAGACACACAGACACACAAACCCACACACACACACACACGCTTACACACACACACACACACCCACACACACACACACCGACACACACACACACACACACACACACGCTTACACACACACACTTACACACACAGACACACACTTCAACTCAAACGCACAAACGCACACACTCAAACTACCCAGATACGGTGGATGCCCCAAAATATTGCAAGGCAGGAAAACTATTCTGGGTACGTATAGGGTATGATGTGAATCCTTGACAAGGAGTGGGATGGGTAATTATTTCCCTTGGAAAACCCGGACATTTCCTCAAAAACAATTCCAACCCCATTTCGCGAATCTTGGGACCTCGAGGGTTCGAATTGGTGAAATCAAATCCCAGGGGTAGATGACCGGCCTCAAAAGACTCACCCAAAAGCGTTCCCCCTGCGGATAACCGCCACCCCCCACTCCAAATACCCATCCCCTAGTCAAGGATTCACATCATTCACTTCCATTTGCTTAAGGTTCCTGGAAAAAAACAGTAGTGATAGATCCCCTTTAACACCAAGTGGGAAAAATGAAAGAATACTCTTAAGCAATTAGAAGTTCCCTACATCCCCTGCAAAAGGTCAAAGGTCTGAGGCGAAACTTGCTCCCAAGCCTGCGGGGGCATCTGGCCTTGCGGCATGCCGAGCATGCCGGGCATGCCGGGCATGCCGCCCATCCTCAGACACAAACCCCGCCTTTTCTGCCACGAGTGACCAACAAAAAGTCGGTGGAGGAACATGAAGTAACTCACTTGCCCGGCTTGGGCATGTCCTTTTAGGGGAAATAGATGGCCCTGGTAGATGATTGAACCGACAGGAAAACCAGGGCCTTATGATTTTCAACCATCAACCAAAAAGGAGACCTATGGTTGTAACTCACATGCCCGGCTTGGGACCTGGACATAAGGCCATGGGTCAAAACCAAAAGCCCGTACCCCCAGTGAACATCCCCATCCCCTCTAAAATCCCGACTAAAATGGGTGGTGAAATCACCTACCATTTCCAAAATGGGATCTCATTGGTGTTGACCCACGACCATATGTGACCACCTTCTGTAGCCTTGACTCATTTCCCGTGTCCTGGACTCATTGACTAGACTTGGTTGACGTTGTCTCCGGGGAGCAACGAATTAAATTATAGCAGTTAAGTGGTGGGATTTCAACCACTAAACCACAAGAAGAAAAAATGTTGCAACATGTTTCCCAACAACAACCATGGGGTGAATTTACCAACATTCCCCTTAAAAGATGGGTGGTAGCCCCAACCAGAAATGGTAATAAGCAAAAAGCTTTGCAAAATCTTTCCCCACCACGACCATGAAGTTCAGGGGAGGCTTGCGGGAGCTTCAGCACCTACTACCTGGACCCCCGAAAGCAAAAAGGGTCACATCAGGTTGGCGTTGGGCCTTTCAAAACTGTGGGGATGCCCCACTAAACCACAATAAGCAAAAATATGCAAAAATGTAAAATGTGTCCCAACCACAACCATGTAGATATCGGACCAAATCAGGTTGGCGTTGGGCCTTTTCAGCGAAGCTCGCAACCAACGAAACCCGAAGCACGCCACGGACGCTGAAGAAAACCGCCGACTCGAGAGGTCCGAAACCCTCCACGAGGTCCGCAAATCCCGCTAAACCAATGGGTCCGAAATCTGTTGCTTAGGGTGGAAAAAACTACCTGGACCCTCCAGATTCCCCTGTCAAAAAAATGGTAACCCCCAGACTATGACGATAACTCTCATCCTGGTTAGCCAAGTTGCTGCTTTTTTCAGTCACTGTTGCGATCGTTTTTTGGGGTAAGGTGGATGGAAAAAAGCGATCGCAACTGGCTAACCAGGATGTTTGTGGTGTAGTTTGAGGGTGGCAGTAACCCGTGGCTTGATCTTCTGGGCTTCCCTTGGAATTCCATGCGGCTGGATTCCAGGCTCTCGAGGTGCACCCTAGGGGATTTGTGTGCTTCCGTTGGGCGTTGAGCTACCCCCTACTCCAAATACCCTCCTTTTTTAAGGGTATGATGTTGACCCTCTACTAAAAAAGGTGGTATTTACCATGGAAACCCAGGTTTTTCAAAAACATACCCTGAAACAATGTGTATTTGGAGTAGGGGGTACCATAAAATGTTGACATGGTTTGGTGCGCAGCCACCTTTGGCAGACTACTTTCCAGGGGGCTCCAGTGAACTTTCATCTTGCTCGGAGGGCAACAACAAAGACACGAGTCCCCCGAATCGGTTTCACTGCTCACGCGCGTTGAATGAAGCTGAGCCGCCCGTTCTGCCCGTGCTGACCGAACCAACCGCTTTGCGATTGGCCGGATGGCATCATGGGGGGTGGCGAAGGCATCATGCCCCATGGCATCATGGGCGATGGCATCATGCCGGATGGCATCATGGGGGACGGTGGCATCATGCCGGATGGCATCATGGGGGACGGTGGCATCATGCCGGATGGCATCATGGGCGATGGCATCATGCCGGATGGCATCATGGGGGACGACGGTGGCATCATGCCGGATGGCATCGTGGGGGACGGCATGGTGTAGCCCTGACAGGGAGGAAGTCTGGGCAAACACCCCCGTGCTTCATCCTTGAATCGCAACACCCTAGGGATAAATTGATGGACAGGCCACCAAACAGCCTCGAAAAGGCTGAATGGAAAGGCCAAACACCCTAGGAATCCATGATAAGGCCATGAAACAGCCTACCCTGTTGCTGGTTTTTGGGGTAAAGTGCATGGAAAAAGACCCAACAAAAACAGCAACTGGCGACAGGTCAAAAACTCAAAAGCCTAAGTTCCTTGCTTGAACATGTTCTAAACCTCAAAAGCTTCTCACAAGGTCTCCAAAGCTCGAGTGGGCAATTGGAACGGCAGGTGCAAGCTACATCGCGCCGATGCTAAAACCATCGGCCTTGGGAGAAATGGGTGTCTAGATAGCCAAGTTGCTGCATTTGTTAGTCACTGTTGCGATCGGTTTTTGAGGTAAGTGCATGGAAAAAAGCGATCGCAACTGGCGATCCAGGTGGTTCCTTTTGGCCTAAGGGCCTTGACCAATCACACTTGAGGAATGGGTCGGGGTTCTCTGGAGCGTCCGGGGGTCTGGATTGGGACCCTAAACCCCTAGGACCCTTGTGGCTACCCTTTGGGTGTAGTACATCTTCGTTGCCATTTCAGGGTCTGCCTTGGATGTTTAAAAGTACGTCAGGCAAGTAGGCTACAACTTTGGTTGTAAGGTAACCCCAGTTACCAACTTGTTTTTGGCACCCCCCCCCCCGGAACAAATGAACAGAACCCAAGAACTCAGAAAAACACTTGATCCAAGAACAGCGAGGTTGGTATTTCCCTACTTGCGTAGGTTGGTTACATCCCAGTCTCAACGACACTTCCAAACCTTCCGCTCAAAACCTCCAGTAGAGAGGAGGTCGAATAAGTTGGTACCAACTCTCTTTTTTTCTGTAGTCGATTTGAGGGTTCGCAACCCTCCCAACCAAAAAAATCCACGGAAAGGACGTAGCTCCTTCCGACACCCTGCCTCCGGTGCTGGGCTCAATCCCCCTGAGACGTGGCTGGAGGCACTCTCCGAGTGGCTGGACTCGGAGCGGCCTGTCTCCTGCGCGGCTCCGAAATTCCGCTGCCTCTGCGGGACCCAGAAATAAGCGACTGCCTGGACAGCCAAGTTGCAGTCACTGGTGCTGGTTTTTGGGGCAAAGTGGATGGGAAAAAACGAGCGCAACCTGGCGAACCAGGCATCCCCTATTCCCTCATTCCCCACTTCTCGCACCAGCAAGTAACATGATTAGAGTTAGGCCCAGCTATAGAATATATATATATATGTATATATATGTATATATATATAGTTATTGGTTGCTTCACTTTGAGTCACTGTGCAAAATATAAAATGTATCCCAAGTCTAGCCCAGATAAACAGCTGTTGGTGCGTTTTATGCTTCGGGGTCTCGGATCTCGCATCTCAAGATCATGTCTCGTCGAAGGACTTCTCTGCTGGTTCAGGAGGGGCTTCCCATGCAAAATTTCTGGATTTTTAGGTAAGGGTCTGGTCGAAACCAACGGTCGATCCCGAACCCCGCCTCGCTTGACACGCTGGAGCCGGAGCGACTCTCCGAGCTGTGCGAGTCGCTGTGCGAGTGGCTTAGCTCCTGCGAGCAACCGAAAACTCCGTTGGAGTGGGTCCCCCTACTCCAAATACCCACTTTTGTTTAAGGTATTGATTGAAAAACCCAGGCGTCCATGGGAAATACCCCTTTTTCAGTAGAGGGTCAACATCATGCCCTAAAAAAAAGCCGGGTACAGTATTTGGAGGGGGCACCCAAACGCTCAGCGTTTTTTAGGACCCCTCATGAGAAATCCTTCGAATGGGAGGGACCGTCTTGTTTCGAGCCCTCATGAGACACCAGGCCCCTCAAATATCAATGGTGGTGTCCAACCTGATTTTTGGTGTTGAAAAAGCCCCATGTTTCAAATGGTTGCAAAATGTATGATTTAAGGAGCCCTGTCAAATATCAACTCTTTTGGAAGGCCCAGGGAGTTGGGAGCGTTTGGGCGGAAATCAAGGCTGGACCCTCAAACCGCCCACCAGAATGGAAATTCACCCCACACATATGGGGCGAGGACCCATTTTTATGTGGCAATCTTATGGTTCCAGGTTCACCTTTTGGAACCTTAAATATGGGCCATGGGAAAACGTAAAGGTCATGTTCGGTCTGTTTCGAAGCTTTGAGAACAAAACGTGGTTCCAGTCGGACTCGAAATCCATCGTCTCGGAGTCATCTATCGTTCTAAGCCCTCGGGGCGAGTCAAGGGGTCCCATATTCTAGGTCCTCCAGTAGAGACGCTAGAAAAAGGGTACCAACTTTTGTCTGTAGTCTATTTTTGTAGGGGAACCCTCCCCCAAAAAAGTTGGTAAAAGGGCACCTAGCTGAGGGCCTCAGACTTTTTGGGCATTAAGTTGGAATTGTGTGGGTGCAGGGACTCATTTTGAGTAGTTCCCTTGAGCTTAGTGCTACCTTGCCCGAATGGCGGTCGGTGTTGACTATGACCCCATTGAACAAAGTGCCTGGATCGCCAGTTGCGATCGCTTGTTCCATGCACTTTACCCCAAAAACCGAACGCAACAGTGACTGAAAAAAGCGATCGCAACTTGGCGATTTCTAGGCGACGGGCACTAGGCTGTCCACAAAGGTTGGGATCTGATGAACATATCCGCTTCCAACGACCCAGGCTTCAGGACAAAACCGCCTCGTGGATTCTGTCTGTTTTCTGATCCCCCGCTAAAAGTTCTTAACTGTTGATGGGTAAAATGGAAACCCAGCCACTAACCCCGATACCTAGATAGCCAAGTTGTTTTTTTCGCTCTTTTCAGTTCACTGTGGCGATCGGTTATTGGGGGTTTGAGCGCCTGGAAAAAAAAAAACAATCGCAACTGGCGATCCAGAGTCCTAGAACTGAACCAACCCAAAACCTGAAAACCTAAGGAACCTGTCCACCTGGATCGCCAGTTGCTGTCCTTTCCCATGCACTTCACGCCAAAAACCGATCGCCACAGTGAATGAAAAAAAGCGATTGCAACTTGGCTATCTCGGCAGGATTGAATTTGCAGCCCAGCGGGAGGCTCCAGGTATACTTACCTGGATCGCCAGTTGCTGCTACGTTCCATCCACTTTAACCCGAAAACCGATTGCAACAGTGACTGAAAAAAGGTGGCCCGTTTTTTGGTTTGTCAGGTCCAACACCTTGTGGAGGTCCGGTGGGCTCGAGCCCTTCAATGGGTCCGAAATCTGATGCTTGGCAGTGTTAAAAAAAAGAAAAGAAAAGCCCTCTGTTTCTTCACAACCTCTCCTCTCAGTCAAAAGCGCACGTCCCCTCCCGCTCACACACTCTCTCAAAAGCTTCTGTCTGTCGCTGCTAGCTTCCCTGTCGCTTGAAACGGTTGCTTCTTTTGGGGATTCTATCCATCGATCATGCGCGGCAGCTTCTTGAGGGCAGGGCGGCTGATATTTAAGACTCTATCGCTGATAATTTCTTGGTACGTCTCTTGCTGGGGCTTGCGGTGGCCTCTTGTCCAATGGCCTCTTGCGCTTGATGTCTTGAACGGGACAGCTGACTTGTCTAAACTTACTCAGCAGCGGAGGCTTGTGCTCTCCCTCGCTCTCCTTACTCATCGTGAGTTCATTCGGGGCCTTGTTGTCGGACGCACGTTGTCCCATCGGAGCATTTGCTGCAGGCATGCGCCGTGCAAGTATCCCACGTTCCACGTGCTCTACCTCATCCTTGCGATCATTTGACGATGCTATTCGTCCTCTATTGCCCAGTGACGTGGAGCGCCTCCTGGACGAGGCGGGGCAGCGCGCGCAGGAGGTGGAGCGCGGCGCGGCGCAGGCCGTTGAGGAGACGGCGGCCGTGGCAGCGGAGGAGGGCGAGGTTGCCGCCGAGGGCGTGGGCGGAGCCTTTGGGTACCTGGGGGGCCTGGCCGAGGGGGCCGCAGCCCTGGCGCCCACCGCGGGCGAGGTTGCTGGAACGTTGGCTGGCGCGGCGGGAGTTGGCACTTGTTTCAATATGACCTCTTTGCGCGGTGGGTTTGTTGGTGCTTTCACTGTCCCGCCCTGTATCAGCAGGCGTGCATCTTTGGCAATGTTGGGGAATGAAGGGATCTCCTGGTAAAGGATGTTTATCATGGCTTGAGCTCGTTTTACCCCCGAATTGGTGAGCTCGCCAATAGCACCCTCCCCCCCCCCCCCCCCTTTCCGGTGAATTTGGGGGTGCAGGTACCTCCGTTGGTGGGTTGCCTTCAAGGAAACCCAAGCAAAAGCGGCACCTGAACCCTCAATAGGTTGTAGCCCCTGGTACCTGGAGTCCCCATGACCCTTAAGAAGTGGTTACCCAAAATGAAAGGTTCTTGACCCGTTTTTGAACGGGTCATGGAGACTCCAGGTAGTTTGAGGGTCCAGGCACCTCGACTGAGTTTCTGCCCCTCCTCCAAGACCTTTGCGAAGTCGATGCGGCTCACTCCCGTGCCGCGGCCCACCTCGAAATCGGCCGGAACCCGAACTTGAAATGGCCCCTGGAGCCCCGAAACGCCACTTTTGCGGTCAAAAGGCATACTTGGCACGTTTTTACCCGCAAGGTTGTTTTGTTTTCAGTCATTTGCCTTAGTTGCCCGTATTTGGCCGTATACCCGTATTTTGTCGATAAACTATCGGGGAAAAATGCGAAGGGAATATTTGGCCGTATGACCACTTTTTTCGAGCAAAGCCTCTTGACCAAAAAGAAGCAGTGTTTTGGGGCCCTCAAAGGGAGAAATCCACACCTGGACCCTCCAAACTACCCCAAACCACATGGAGTTCACCCTAGAATTTTTTGGCTACTACTATACCCCATAAGTAAAGTGAATGTTGAGGGGTCAGGCTGGTTTATCCTTGACAAACAAGGGGTCGTTGTACGTACCCGGCAAAACCCAACGGTTTTCCAAAAATAATGCCAGGCAAAACCCATCGGTTGTCCAAAAAGAACGCCAACCCGAACTCTCAAGATTCCTGGAAAAATGGGTTGTTGCCCCACAAATAGTTGGTGAATTCCATATTTGTTGGGTACTCGGCTCCCTGTGAAGAACGGTTTCCTCCAATGACACCGGATTCATTTCATAAACGGGGGGTGTGCAACTGGATTTGGTGGGGATTCAGACCCACTTTTGGAGGGGCCCGCAACCCCCATATCAATTTGTCAACATTCATCCGCCCAAAGGCTCCTGGACCTTTCGATGGAAGGCTCCTCGACCCCTCCCCGCTACCCCGCGTTTCTCAAAACCTGGCGGTTTTATCGGGCCCCAAATCAATCGAAGCCGGGCGCCTCTGAACAGATTAATTGGACGAGTCAGCAAATCGAATCAAAAGCACAGGGCCACGAACCTAGATGCCGTTGCGCGACATCGCGCGCAAAAAACCATGTCGGCCCTCATGGTTTCTTCAGGAACCTTGGGAATGCCAGGCACGGGGACCAAAGGAAGCGGAAATCCAAGAATGCGGTGGAAAAAACTCTCAGAAAACCCCAGCTTTCGAAGGTCACCAGGAATCCAGTCCAACCCCTTCTAGGGTTATGCTGTCCGCCCCGAAAATGGCCTGGTATATATACCATGGGCCGTTTACCCAACGGCCCATTTGGAGAAAATGCCTCGCAGTTCCCCCCGAAGGATCCTGGTGACGTTGCGGCCTCTCGCTTTGGCTGCCCTTGGGCCAATGCGTTGCCCACACACTTTCCAGGTGTTGAAGAGACACCAGGAGGAAACACGAAATCCATTTTTTCTGGCGCGGGGGGGGGGGGGCCAAAAAAAGGCACCAGTTTTTCCGTTTTTGGCAAAAGGGTCAGATTTGGAGTCTGGTAGCACAATTTTGGGGGAAACGAACCAAACACGGGCCACCCAAACAAACAAAAAAACAAGATCCGACGCCGAGCGATGCCTCCTGTATGCCATGGCAGCTTGCATTTTGTGACCCTCACAAGTCACGCTACCCCTAGTATCACTTGCCACAAAAACCCAGAAATAAAAGCTGACCACGTGCTGGAACCAAATGACTAAAACTGGTTTTGTATAAAAGGCTGGCTTTGGGCAAGTGAGTTGGTGGCTTGACCTGAGCAAAAAGGTAGTTAAACCCCCCAAGCCGGCCTTGAAAATTCCCGTACCGATGGGTTGTTTAATTGCCACAAAACCAGGGGGTGAACTCCATGCTTGTTTCTTGTAGCCGAGGTTTGAGAGTCCAGGCTTCTTTCAAGGCAGACTTTTCTGGGCGAAAACCGCCCCCGCCTGCCCAGCAATCTCGCAGCTGTAGCTTGTGATGCTGCTGTGAATCTTGTCCAAGGCGTGGTAGTCGTCGACCTGAGTTGCTTGCTTTTTGCGATTCCCCTAGTCCAAAGATACGCGTCAACCCAGCGAGGCCGGGTATTTGGACGTTGCAAGGTTGTTGTAATGAGAACCAACAAGAGTGGAGTATTTGGATCAAGTCTACTTGAGTCAAACAAGAAACCAAGTGAAACACGGCAAGTCACTTAGAAGAGAAACAGGAAACCAAGTGAGTCAAAAACACCTGGCAAAAAAAAAAAAAAAAAAAAAAAACATGACCCCTGGCATTCTTCATCAAATTTCCGTGGCATTGTTCTTGCCGCCTAACACGCCAAAAACGCCAAAGGGGTCCCCAGCCCCAGCGAGCGCCTTCCAGAAGAGCTTGGGGTTGGATGCCAACTTCTTCAGCGCCACCACGTCCGCCTCTGCCCCGACTGCCACGCCTGCCGCGGAGCTGAGAGGGCGGGTGAGTCGTTCTTTGGGCAGGTTTCGGGTGAGGCTGGGGGGGGGGGGAGGGTGTTGGGGGGGGGGGTGTCGGTGCGTCCCGGGGTGGGTTGTGGAATCACAAGAGGTGGTACTCCGGGGCAAAGGCCAAAAAAGAGCTCGAGCCATGTGGATGGACTGTCTGCACACAGACTCTGCTTCAATGTTCGTCTAAACCCTCAAAATCCCTCAGGAACGAGTTATTGCCCCAAAATTCTGGGGTGATGTCCCTCTTTTGTCAGCAGTTTGATTGGACCCTCCATTGAAGGGGTTAGGACCTCCATTGGAAGGTCTTTGAAGAGAGCGTGCTGTAACCACACAGCAAAGTATAAACGTGCGTCGTTTGGTCCCGTATTTTGTTGGGCGTGTTACCGTCCATTTGGGGCGGTGTTGCCCTGTTTTTGGCGGTGTTGCCTCACCATCTTGGAAGGTTTTGGTGCTCAAAAAAGGTCTCTCTGAGGGATGGGCCCTTTCTAGACGCGGACAAACCTTTAAAATACTCAGATCCTGGACCTTCGAACGTACCTGAAATTTATGCCTCCCCTGTCAATCGGCTGGTTTGTTTTTGGAATTCGTTCCTCTTTTTCTTGGCTTGTCCGCTTTTATGGACCTCGCGCGGCTTTTGGAGGCCTGCGGGCTGTCAGGTCTCAATATGACCTACTCGAGCAAACATTGTGCGGAAAAATCGCCTGCAACGGCCCGCACAACGAGCGCAACAACCCGCAATACGAGCGCAAAATTGAAAAAATGCTCAGTTGAACATATAAGCCTTAGGCATTGTTTTTCATTGCTCTGGCAAAAAATGAAGAATCGGGCACAAACTGCACGTTTGAGCAGAAAAAGGCGAGCAAACAAAAGGTATCGTATGTTCCCTTGTTCCAGGGGACTGAATCAAATGGAAGAAACCAGTTGGCCAATTGGCATGGTGTCCTTTTGGCAAAATAGGTGGCCTGGATTGGGGCATAAAAGCCGATCTAAACCAGTGCAACCCATCTATTTCTATCCAAGCCAACCGATCACAGTCGGTTGGGTGGGTTTGTAATGTTGGGTCCGGACTAAGATACCCGTCCTATTAGTAGGTGTTCACCCCCCACTTCTTTGTTGGGGGTGGCTTGAGGGTCCAGGCTTTTGTACTTGGCCAAGGGGCTGAAGATGATGATCCCGTCGTCGTTCTCCATAGTACGCGCTAATTCTTCTGAGTGTGCGTCCACGTCCCCGTCCGAGATGAGGATCAGGAAGCGGTGGTTCTGACGATCCACGGATTCGGAGTGCCCAGTTGGCTGACTGGGCAACCCCCCCCAATAAACATAACATGAATAAATAAGCAAACCAAATCAAACGCAACCAATCCAAGCCACACAAACAATGGGACAACAATCAAACAAACAAACGAACAAACAAACAAACAAACAAACGCACAAGCAAAACCAGGCAGACAGACATACAGACAGGACAGGACAGGACAGGACAAACAGGGCAGCCAGCCAGACAGAAAACCAGACAATGTGGTTTTGCTCCCCCCCATGATCCACGCCTAGAGTGCTGGATCCACGCCCAGAGTGTTGGATGGAAGACTTCACACTGCGCACATCCATAGATTTTAGCTCCTGCTGCTGCTGTTTGAGTCGCCAGTCAGCTTTTCACCACCAAAACAATGGACTTCTCACCACATTCTGCTTCCAAGGGTGCCTTTATTAGAAGCGTAAAGCGCTCAGATTTATAGAGCTACAACCTAAATCATAGAAAGCTCCCCCAAATCATAGAACTGCAACCTGAAACATAGACCGTTCTTCATAGAATTGAAACCTAAATCATAGAAAGTTCTTGATAGAATTGCGACCTGAACCATAGAAAGTGTTGTGTAGAACTGCAACCAAAATCATAGACATTGTGTATGAGGTTGCAACCTAAATCGTAGAAAGTTCTTCATAGAACTGCAACCTCAATCATAGAAAGTTCTTCATACAACTGCGCCTTAAATCGTAGAAACAGCTTTATAGATCTGCAACCTCATTCATAGAAAGGCTGCAGCCTAGACCATAGAAATGGTTTGTAGAATTTTGATCTCCAGATTCTAGGTTTCAGGTGCTTCACCATGGACATTTCAAGGGATTGCAGGTCCAACAAAAAACTGTAAAACAAAGTGTTTCGAAGAAATTGCCCAGATTGTGTTCCCTTGGGCCGAAGATTGTTCGTTTCCCAAAAAACATTTTGCCCCCTTCAACATTCCAATTCCAACTTAAATCATAAAACTGTCTTCACAGAGTTGCAACCCAGTTTATTCAAACATAATATTCAAGCGCTGCCCAAATCATGGAAAGCGCGGTATGGACTTGCAGCCTAAACAATAGAAAGTATTCATAGAACCGCAACCTAAAACATGGAAAGTTCTTCATAGAATTGAAACCTACATCATAGAAAGTTCTTCATGCAGCGCAAGTCATGGAAAGAACTGCAGCCTAAACCATAATCATAGAACGTTCTTAAAATAATTGCATCTTGAATCGTAGAAAGTGTTGTATAGAACTGCAACTGAACTCATGGAAAGTGTTGTATAGAACTGCAACCTAAAAAATATAAATTGTTTGAATAGAAAGTTCTTCACAGCTGGTTATTGAAAAGAACGATGGTTGAAAATAATGGCGAATGAACCCCTAGAATAATAAAATTGTTTGCAGCCCCCTAAAAATGACCAGAACCAAACAACAAAATGTTAAACACATGCCAACAACAGCAAAGTTTTCTGATGCGGGTACGCCTTGGAGAACCCCAACTTGCATTTGTGTTTTCGCCCACTGGAACAAATGGTTAAAACATTAAATATGTTCAGTAGTGAAATCAATTCCAACTCTAAAAACAAGCCTGGCAAACATAAACAAGTCTGCCCGGGTATTTGAGCAAGTGGCTCAAACTTCCATTTGGTCAAGACCCCTGGGACATATTTCCAGTAGTGATAGATTCCAACTTTAAACCAGCAGGGAAAATAAAACATATTCATTTCAGCAAATGGCGGCTCAAAGGGAACTCCCCACTGCCCGCCCCAAACGGAAACGGAACCCGACACCTGGGCCGGATGCTTCGAGAAGAGCTCCCTCGTCTTTGTAAGCCCCGCCTGAGATGCGGCGACCGGAAAAAATGGAGTCCGTCGCGGGCGAAGCGAACGGGGCTCCGTTCGCAAATCAGTCGGTTGGCCGGGACCATCGAAACTTAAAAACTCCAGCCTGAAAATGTGTTTTGCGATTTCCGGACCAAAAATCCATCCTGAAACTGTTATTGTTTGGTTTTTTGCGGACAAAGACTCCAACCTAAAAATGTGTTTACTGATTTGTTTGTTTCCGCCCCGCAATGAGTCGCCCCACAATGATGGTGGGTGATATATATATATATATATATGGTCACCCCCCCCCCCCCAGGGCCTACCTTTGCCCTCTTCTAGTTGAAGGTGTCAACTCTACTCTGTGTGCCTCTTTCTTGCAGATGCCTGAAACACTGTAAAATACAGTGTTTTGTTGTTTTTTACCTTCTATATGACAGCAGATGTCTGATTCTTTGAGGCTTGAAAGGCAGCAAAGCGAAAACGGATTCCGTTTTCAGATTCGAGCCTGGCTTTGATTGAATCACTGGTTTTTACAGTGGTTTTGAGTACACCAGGGAAAAACATTGAAAAAATGATGTTTTTGGCAGCTTTGAGCTCTGCAACCTGCACAGACCCAAAAGCACAAAATCTCCTGAAAATGAAAGCTCTGAGACCTGCACATGCCAAACACATCTCCAGACCAAGTTTGGGAGTCTGGGGATATGTGCCCTTTATTTGTTTAGCCACATTTAAGCTAAATCATATTTGGGAATGAGTTACTATTAAAATTTGTTTGCAAAGGCCAAGTGATTTCTTTCCAGAATAAGCTATATTCCAATTCAAGTTGTATTTGGGGATGGATTCTTAATCAAATTATTATGTTCAAAAGCTAATTGAACTCTGTCTGCATTAAAGTATATTTGGATTCTACTGCAATGATATTTTCCTTATTTGGAAAGGTATTCCTGTTCAAATTCTGATCTAATATAGACATTATGGTGAATTATGAATGGTGGTGAACTATGTGCTTACTAAATTCTATTCAATATGCAAATTCAATTCGGATCAAAAATCGTATTTGGAAAGGAATGTGTACTTGGATATGTTGGACTCCAGGCTCCAAAATATGAGGCTTGGAGAATCCAACATTAGACATCTCGAGGATTCAATTCGTGTTGGAGTACTCCAGGCTCCAAAATATGAGGCTTGGAGAATCCAACATTAGACATCTCGAGGATTCTGATCTCCAGATTCTAGGTTTCAGGTGCTTCACCATGGACATTTCAAGGGATTGCAGGTCCAACAAAAAACTGTAAAACAAAGTGTTTCGAAGAAATTGCCCAGATTGTGTTCCCTTGGGCCGAAGATTGTTCGTTTCCCAAAAAACATTTTGCCCCCTTCAACATTCCAATTCAATTCGTGTTGGAGTACTCCAGGCTCCAAATTATGAGGCTTGGAGAATCCAACATTAGACATCTCAAGGATTCTGATCTCCAGATTCTAGGTTTCAGGTGTTTCAAATTGGACATTTGAAGGGATTAGAGATCCAACAAAATGCTGTAAAACAGAGTGTTTTGCAGCAGTTGCTCAGATTGTGTTCCCTTGGACCGAATGGACAGCCTTTGATATAACAGTGCAGCAGTGATGACACACACACAATCATCAACCTTTTAGGACCACATGCCCAAACCACATCAAACAAGGCCTCAAATGAGTGTCCTTTTTTTCCCAAACAACAGTCTCCACTTGCTGCGCAATAAGCCTACAGAAGGTTTATAAACTTTCAGGAAAGTTTATAAACCTTATTGAGTGTTTGACGAGTTTCCCGCGTCAAGGTTCATGGTATCGTTGAAGGATGGGGGGGGGGGGGCTGGAAGTCTTGGCAGGGAGGGGGGGGGGGGAAAAAATGGAGAAAGTAGGGGGCCTGGGGGGTGGTCTGTTGATGGTTGCCTGTTCTGGTTTTTATGTTCATCTCAAATCTATGTTCCCCCTTATTCGTTTTTAAAAGAGGGTTTTTAGGGAGCTTATATATCGTTTTCGTTAAGGTAATCATTTGGGTAATTGCCCCCCTTGTTCATTGTTGGGCTGGGGGCCGACATTTTTTTCATTTGAAAGAGTTAACCCTTTTAGTAGTTATCAAGTTCTGGGGTGTTGCTGGGTCGTTTGTTTTCTTTGACGTTTATCTCTACAATTATTTATTTTCGTTCTACACTCTTGACAATATTTATGTCTTCTTCCACTTTTTACATTTCCAAATACCATAGTCTTCTTTTGCTTTTTCTTCTATCATTCTATAATTATTCATTATAGTTTGCTTCACAACCATTCTTAATATATCTTAACAACTTCTTGTTGTGTGATTTTTATCTGATTGTCTAGCTATGTTTTATAGGTTAAAAGTTCGCTATAATTATAACATATAAGAATATAAAGGTTATAATTATGGTTTAGTTTTGAATTACACAGGTCTCGGGGTGTAAATTGCTTCATCTCATTCCTCCAATTGCAACACTCTAATTGTCAGAGCCTATTGTGTTAATTGCGCAATTTGGAAACCCCACCTAAATTGACCATTTCGGGGTTCTAATTGCGATGTTATGCAATTCCAATTGCGGTGTTATGCAATTCCAATTGCGGTGTTCAGCAATTGACACTGTTTCCCACCACAACAACAACCCCAACCCAACGTGTGAGTCCTGTTTGTTAGAAGGCACCTCCCTCGACGACTACAAGGTATCGGGCGGATAGGTTTTAACAAGTATATCACTAATCAAATCAGTAGGAATTTTATACAACTCATCTTGTCTATGTTTAATGTATCCCTCAACTCAAAATATCAGTATTGATATTTGCATTTGTCAAATCAAGGGAAATGACACTGAAACCCAAATCCCGAGCAACCCGGCCAACCGAGCCTGTCCCGCTAAACATCTCTAATAAGTTCATTATTATTAGAGATATTTAGATATTAATATGTTTGTTTTTGTATCGTATGTGTTTCTCGCTTCTCTCGTGTTTTCTAATATCACATTTTCTAACAACACTACCACACTCACACTCAATAGTTTCTTTTCGCTTTTCATTAATGGTTTCTTTGTTTTGGTGGTAGTATTCATGACTTTTTTTAGATATACGTTCTTTGTTTTTTTCTGAGTATTCCTTTCTCATTTGCTGGTAGTGTTCTTGATTGTCTTCTTTCCATTCATTGAAGGTTCTTCCAGCAACACATCTATTAACACAGTCAGTATTTTTGATATGATAACCCTCCTGTTTCAGTAATTGTTCTCGGTTTTCACATGGGTAATTTTCTATTAATTCAATCTTACAACTGTCCATTCCATATTCATCAAACAATAAACGACAAGTCGTTTTAGTATTCCATTCCTCTGCTTTCTTATGATTTTGCCTATGTCGTGCCATTCTTTGACTTAAGTTCTCGCAAGTGCTTCCTATATAGCATTTGTTATAACCTATATCAGTTATTTTGTAAATCTTCGCATTTTTGTATTTACTGCTTTCCATCTTATACTATCATAAACTATCTTCTCTTTAACGCAGTTTGTAATGACCGTAGGGTAAAGAAGTAAAGGCATCTAAGTAATGTCTTTTATTTTCAAAATTACTCAAGCTCTGCTTAACTTGAGACATTGAGAATAACTGATGGTTTCGACTACGAATAAAATTATATGTTATTTCATGCTTTTTGTTTTGAAATAATGCTTCGTGATAGTTTTGATACGACAGTTCTTTCTTCACCTTATGTTTCACTACACCTTTTGATTTTTTATGTTCATCATCCTCGCCATGGATAGTAAAAGCATATGACTTGGGTTTGAGTGCTATGAATTTGGTAATTACTTTTCCGTTGCATTCATCCTTGAAATAACCGAGTTTTTTCTTATTTGTTTTATCGTGGCATGGATGTTCTACTGGATAATCGCTAAAGTCCATATATTGACTTAATTCTTTGAAGTCCTTATAAACATCATCAGTCATTGTTTGAATTACATAACTGTCAGTATCAGTATATATCAATTTGATATTTTCATTATACTTCTTTTTCAATACATCATAATAAAACTGATACATATGCAATTTGCTTAAATCTAAAATGCTCATTCCTAGGAAAATCGGTTTGTCCAGTTTCAGTTTCGCTTTAGTCTTCTCCACACCTACAAGATTTTCATTTATTATAAATCTGTTTTTGAATGTTGGGTTATTCACACATTTTTCATATCTAACTTCATTATCAACTAATTCAAAATCCATATGGTTTCGCTTGTCTTCCATGGTTTTTCCGTATATGCTATTATTCATTAATTTGAATAAATCTTTCTCAAAATCGCTTTTGGCTTCTTTCCTTTTACCAGTGTTGAAGTCAATCCACGGTTTCAACCATGCCCTCTGTTGAAATTTTATTATCCTATGGACTTTACCCATTTTCATTCCCATTTTCAAATAATACTGTAAAGTCTTGATATGAACCACATATTTTTCTTTATCCTTTAGATTTAATATTAACTTACTTGTTTTCTCGTCCTTGGGACTTTTACCATCATAATATATTTTGTAGACTTGCTTTTGATAATCAGAAAGCATACTAACATTTACATTCATTATTTCAGGCGCTAGTGGATAGTCAGAGTGGAAGTCGTGCAATGTTTCGGGATATTCCAAATCAACTTCCATAATATAACCGAACTCATCGTTTTCATTCCATTTTCAACAATGGGAGTTTTCTTTGCCCACTTGATATTTTTTAGCGGTAATTTCTGGGACATTGCTAAACCATACAAGTTATTAGCATCCAAGTAGCTAATATAATTTGATGGCTTGTTCTCATCATATGCTTCCCCCATATACTTATTATTTGCCACCGCTAATTTATGACTGACTTGACACATACCACCTCTCATTCCCTTTTCAACCATCTCAAACATTTCTTGGTCATGCAATTGTTCTATTTCAACACCAGTTTTTAGAAGCATCGCGTCCCATGCGAAATTTGGCAATGTATAATAATGAGCGGGGTCTAAACCGTAGTATTCCATACACAAGTCTCTAAAGTTTTCAAATACATCGGTCAGTAGTAAAACATCAGTTCTTAAATACAAGTCGTGATACTGCCCGAGTGTTCTAATCCCGAAGTGCTTCCATACTTTCAGTGCCCTTTCATAATCTTTATCACTTACATGTTCTTCACTCAATTTACTGTAAAACGCTTCTTTCGGTGGTAAAGCCCTTTCCTTAAATCTTTCAAAATCATCAAAGTAGTCATAGGGATAAATACCCTTATCAGTCAATAAATCCAAATCTTCATCGGTTTTAACATACGGGTTTCTAACGCTGTATCTGAAATTGTTCTTCCAATTCTCACGCTTTTTATCATCCTCATATTTACTCAACTTCACCAACTTATCCAACGAAGACGATAAGAAACTGAAACTGTCCTTGAAACAAAGATTTTTAAAACCAAAGGTTATAAACTTTTCGCTGTTCTGAGCGATACATTCTATTTTAGAATTCTTGTTCAGTTCGTGAGCCTTGTTGATGATTAAGTGGGCATCGTAGTTTTTAAGGTTATGAAGAAACACAGGGATTTTATAATATCTCATACTAAATCGTAGATTGCAGTCCTCGTGGGCGCATCCTCTATACTGCCCCGTAAAGTGGCAATGGTCCCAACACTTCTTTTCTCCTTCCTCAAATTTGTTTCCACAAATGAAGCAGTTAGTGGCATTATTGAAGTCCTCCCAGTCCTTCTCGGTTTCAATACGGTCTTTGTCCTCCTTCATTTTCTCCAAAACTTCCTCTCTGACTTTATTGATTTTCTCAACAAATTTATCCATACAATCCTGACCTCTATATAAGTAAGGCTCACTACTTCCGGTTATAGCATTGACTACATTAATCATAAAACCACACGGACGATGATTTTGATATGATGTAGTTTTAGCTTTTGCCGATTTGCTTTTAACATCAATTGGCACAGTTAAACATTCAAAGTCGGCATAGATTACGAATGGAGCTTTAAGTTTCTTGAAATGGTTTTTGAATACTATTGTTTCACCTTCTTTTGGCATTTCTATTTTTTGACCCTCAACTGCTAGACATCCTTGTTCTTCGTGTTTCTTTAAAAGTTCTTCGGTCTTGAAACCATGTGAGCAGGTTCTACAGTGATACTTCTTCGCCTTCATCTTGTTAGTCTGACTACTCATTAACTTATCATAATTTTTGATATAAGCGTAATGGGATTTAACATCATCAGTCAATTTAATCAAATCGATTTTGTGTTGTGCTTGTGGGTTGTTGCTTCTTTTGTATAATAAAATAGTTTTACTATTTGTATCGGGGTTTATGTAATAAACATTGACCGATATGTGTTTGTTCTGTTCTTCAAATAGTTCAATCTCATCATTACCTACTGGAAAGTCAATATTATCCCATTTGATAAATTTGTCATCTACATATTTCTTATAATGATACATCTCGCAGGGATGGTCTTTTTTGAATAACTCATAAAATCCACATTGAACGGAATATTTAAAACATAAGTCGTCCTCATTTTTAATGTTAATACAAGCCTTTTTGTTTGCCACCCAGTCGGGCAATGGAATGAACCACGGGTAGGATTGTACCTATCATAACTGATGACTAACTTTTCAACTTGACCAAGAACCAATCCCGACTGAATGTATTCGGTTATTTCAATTTGTGTCTCAATGTCGTGCCCAATGTTGTTTAAGACGGTGTTCAACTCGTCGGGATTATGAATATTGTATCTTCTGCTTCTTAACCGCCTTTGAATAAGTTCGTTGGCGGGATTTTTGAATGATAAATCGGTTTCCACGATTATTTTCATGTTCGGGTTTCTGTTCAGGAATTCGGCCAGTCGTTGCTTCTGGTATTTTAAGTAGGATAAACCTTTCATTCCCTTTAATCTTATATCACTTACCGAGTAGGTGTTGGCGTATCCCTTGAACGCTTGTTGCTCGTCTGTGATTTTGGACTTGAATCGCTTGACATAATCCTGTAAGGGTCTACCTCTCGTTAGTTTTAGATAATTAGCACCTTTCATTAAAAGGCCATGCTTTCTATATCCGTCACTCCTTGCCACTTCCTTTAGTTTCGTGTTCAATACGTTTGAAACTGGTTTGTTCTTATCATATCTGTAGGTCTTATCACCTATTTTGAGTTTTTGTGTTTGCCTCCCTTCTTTTTGTATTAGTTCGCCTTGTTGGCTGTTTAAAATGAAATCTATAATTTTTCCTTCTGTCATGGAAACCATAATACTATACTCTATATAATATAAGGTATTTTCTCTTTAAGTAGTTTTTCGGGTAGGGGGTCAGTGTTGGAGAAAATGGGTTTCGGGTTGAGAATGAACGCATTAATCTCATTAAGTGTTTTTAATAAGATGAATGATTATTATTTTTTTCATAATGCGCATTGTCGCGAAGCTTGCAAACAAATTTTAGATTTCTTGTGTTTAGATAAATTTGATTTGCTTGATATCGTCCTTCCGCAGTCCTCACAAGTGTAAGACTGTTTTAGGTTATTGTTGTAGTAATTCTGGTGGTAGTTCTTCTGGTCGTCCCTCCACCTCACGGGTTGCTCACTGTCATCGCTCGAAGTCTGTTTCTGTTCGCTTATCATCTGTAAGACTAAGTCGTTTTCTGCTTTCATCAGTTCAACCATCATATCAAATTCGTCATTCGTTATTCTATGCCGACTTTTACCGTTAATAAAAATTCCTGTCATTTTACTATATTAGGGCGTTTTGTCTTTAAGTAGTTTTTATTTTTTCTTCTTGCCTCGGCTACTTTTTGTATTTGTGCTTTCTGGGCTTCTACTCCTGCTTCTTGTTTCCATTTGTTCCCTCGTCCATTCACTACCTCTAGCTATTTCTTGGGGTGAGTTGCTCCTGCTTCTTGTTTCTAATTGTCTTCTGTTCATTTGATTACCTCTTGCTCTTTCTTCTGGTGAGTGGCTTCTGCTTCTTGCTTCTACCTGTCGTCTTGACCAGAATGATGCCCTCGGTTGTTCTTCTTCCTGTTCCCTTGATTGTTCTGATGGTGTGGATGTCTTCTTGTCACGTTTGAATAGTTCAAATACGCTCTTGTCTTCTCCACCTAAAAATATGTTTCTTAACGATTTTATTTCTCGGCTTTCCTCTTTCTTATCTTTTTCGGTTGATGCTGATGACGATGATGATGTTAAATGAAGACTTTGTAAATCTTCCTGCTTTTCATCTTTTGGTTCATCTTTTTCATCTTTTGGTCCTGAAGTTGCATTACTATAAATTTCATCAGCAAAATCTTTTGCTATATATCGTGTTGTTTGTGCGTCTGCCTCGTTGTTTTCATATAACTGTGATGTTGGCGCTACTTCATCAAACATATCAGGGAACAATTCGTGTTGAAGAACTTGTTCATCAGTTTGAACCTTAGCATTCAACCGTAGTCTCCTATCGTATTTTGAAAGGTCAAAATCGTCAAAATCTATATTGTTGATTGACAAGTCAATTACCTGTCTTTCGGGGATGATTTCAATTTTTAATCTGTGCGTCATCGCTTCCTTTAGCATTTCTTCAAAAGTAGGACGTCGGCGTAATCCATAATATTTAACAGTCATATTAAATATTATATATTTTATTAAACTTCCGCAGGGTATTTCTTTAACCGAACCATCCATCACGGTTGGACTATCTTCTTTTTCCTTAGGTCGTGGGTGGAAAACTGTGTAATACACTTTATCATTGTAAAACCTTACTAATTTCAATCTGTGTTCCTTCTTGATAAAATCACCATCGCTATTAATTAAAGCATTATATAACTCAGTGAATTCTTCATGAACACTGTCTTTAATCTTTTTAAATCCTTTCAGTTTGTCCATGACATCTTTCATCTCTTCTGGTCTGCTTGCAAGATAAGCAGGTGTTAATTCAGACGCTCTTTTCTTAAACTCGTTGTAGCCATAAGCGTCTTCTGCTTTTGGTTCTACTTCAACAACTGGGTCGTCTTCTCGTTCATCTTCTTCTTCGCCTTCCTCTAATGGTTCTAATTCTGGCATTTCATCAGCGGACACCATTGAATGAACTTCTACACCGGCAGGATATGAACTCTTCGATACAGCGCTTGCCATTTCTTCGTGTTGTTGTCTCCAAAGTCTCATTCTTTCAGCAAGTTCTTCTTTCTGTTTCTGTGCTTCCGTTAGTCCTTCTTGAATGAAAGACTGGTGTTGTTTCAGTGTGTCAGCAAGTTTCAACTCGTCATTAAGTTTATCTCTTACTCTGTCAGAGTCCGACATTGCTCCTTTCATAACTTCTCCTCTCCGGTCTAGTTCTTGTTTCTTTTGAATGTCTAAGGCTTCCTTATTATCAAACTGACTACCGTATTGGTTTAATCTGTATCTTGTCGCTTTTCTGTCTATCACATTTTCAATTGATGGACGGTTCTCATCTCCTACTAATGTTTCTTTCAATAATTCATCATAAGAAGGTCTCAAATGTAATTGTGATTTCAATGACCCTACTTTTACCGGTCCTACTGTATTCAATCTACTAATTGATTTAATCATAGTATATTAATTATTTAGAAAAATAAATTAATCAGAGATATTCTTAATCATTTCTTCTAAATGCTTCTTTCTTACAGTTAGTTGTTCCTTTGTTTGTATTCCGTCTGGTGACCGTGTGTTGTCTAATATGTTTCTTATTCTGTCTAATTCCTTTCTGTAACTTTCGGTTCTGTTGCTTTCAGCTAAATCATTTCTATACTTTATTAATGCTCCTTGTGATTGTCTCGCTTCCAGTGTGTCCTTCAACTGTTTAAAATAATTCATTCTTGAAGCAACTCCCCATAAATCTGAAACATTATAATGACGTTCTACTTGAGGCGCCCTTTTAAATTCTACATTTCTATGACTTCTCATAAGCATGATTAATATATAATATAATTAGATTATTATTTAAAACATTGATGAAGATAATTTGTTTATTTTTTCTTGTTTATCTTGTTTTTTCTTTTGTTTAAGTTCTTCATAATGTTGGCTTAATAGTTCTGTTGCCGTGGGTTTCTTAATAGTTTCTTTAATCACTTCTTGTTTAATCTCATTCTTAATCTCTGAAATAACTTCAGGTTTTATCTTTCTAATATTCTTTTGTGGATTGACTGGTAATAACTCAGTAGGTGCTCCCTTACAATTTTTGGGATGTGAGTGTCTCAAACTTTTCAATGTCATCTTTTTAGAGCATTGTTCACATTCTACTAATTCAACTTCTTTTTTAGTTCTTGGTAATGCTTTTGCTTTCGCTTTTGGTTCAGGAATAACTTCTTCTGGCGTTGGTTCTTCATTAACTGTTTCATTTTGTTCAACGACTTCATTATTAACAGGTGCTTCTTCTGTTTTAGTTTCATTATTAACATCTACTACCTCAATACTTGACATATAATATATATAGATTTTCCATATGGAAAATCTATATATTATTTAAATAATATCGCTTTTTACGAAAAGTAGACTCAGACTAACATTTACACCGTTTAAATTAATTTCATTTCCTAATGAATTAGACAACCAAAAGTCTAACTGTTTAAAGCTTCTATTTGATACATCCAAGTAGTCGAGAGGGTTCATTTCATTATCAAAGACAATTCCCGCGTGTGGTGCTGAGACTGGCACTTTCTTAACAACTGTGCTATCGCCTGTCCTTAAATTTACTTGATTATAATTAGACAATTGAGAAGAATGAATATAAATATTTCTAATAGGTTGAAGATTAACGAAACCAGAAACATAAGGATTATTATATTGATAAACTACCATTTGATAATTTCCTAAAACTTCATTAACAGACTGTAAGTTATTAACATTAAAACTTCCATTCCATATATAATCTGCATATGTTAGTTTCATTTGTTCATCAGTTAATACAGCGAACTTTCTATCAGCATAGTTTGAATAAATTGTTATTTTATTAGTTTTTACACTGTAAGAAATTTCATAAGTATTTGAGAAATTAGCATTATCAACAATACCATTTATTTTTGCCTTTAATTCTGTCGCTAGTTCTGTGCCAGTATATACTCCTTCGTCCAATTGTAACGCTAAATAATGGACATTAGTATTATCTTCATCTGGAACTAACGGAGAAGAATAAAAGTATAGTATATTATTTAATCCTGACTGTATTGAATACCACGAGTTAGGTAATGTTATTTCGTGAATGTAGCAATGTACTCCGTTGTCTGTTTGTAATGTTTCCGGCAATTCAACTTTGAAATTTGATGATGTACCACTAATTCTATGAGCGCTGTCAATATAGACCTTCTTGTAAGTCAACATAATATGTTTGATTAGAAAATAAATTTTCTAATCAAAAAATATTATGTTGCTTAGGACTACGTCGTAAGTCAACTTTTCTATATGAAAAGTTGCTTAGAGCAAAGCTGTAAGTCAGCATTATTAATTAATTGAGAAATTAATTTATAACTTTAATTATATGATTAATAATAAAAAGTTAATTTATGAAATGAAGCATGGGAAAATTAAACATTATCAACCTTATAAGAAAACAACTAAAATAACTAATGTTATGAAACAAACTGACAAAATATTAAATAGTTATTATCCTAATTCAAATTTAACTGATGCACAAGGATTGAGTAGAGCATATGGCAATGGTCAGGGTTTTTATATTGATGGTGATAAAATGTATATAAGCGGAACATTTGGAAAAGGAACTTTTGGAGGTGCTATTAATGACATTCTGGCAGATGTAGGACTTCCCTTTAAAATGACAAAATATTCACAACGATATAAAGACACATCAACAGCATTGGATGAAAACAATGAAGTTAAACATCTTATAACACATAGTCTCGGTTCAAGTGTAGGGGCACAGATAACAAAAGATTACCCTGAAAGAGAATTAACTTTAACCACTTATGGAGCGCCGTTTATATCACGAAGGTCTAAAATTACCGATGATTACATTAATTTTAGAAGTATCTTAGACCCTGTCAGTATTGCTGACCGTGGCGCTATAACTGTTTATACTGGTTCATTAAATCCATTTACTAACCACGATTACATAACTGGATATGGAGACCAAGGCAAAGATGTTTCAAGAAGCATTGAACCGGTAAGGAGATAATATAGTTAAATAAGTACTTAAATATATAGCTATATAATATTATATATGTATAATCAGTTAAAAGAAAACTTGACAGAAAGTGAAACAAACTTTAAACCATTAACACTTGTAGAAAGATTAAGGGATTTAAATAGAGATAATAAACGAACACATGTAAAATGTCTGTGTGGATGTTTCATTATTAGGAGTGTCAGAGTTAGACCTGACTATATTGAGTATAACTGGATTACTTCAATTTATAATATGATTGTACCAAAATATATAAATGGTTATGTCCTCATCAATGACAACACTAACAATTGTAATCACACTCAATCAGACCTTGATGAAATAGTAAAAAGAAAAAACGCAAAACTATTTTCATATTATTGTTATGATACAACATAAGAAATATGACAATGAAACAACGGATGATATGATTAAGAATGAAAATAAAAAGTATAAGAAAAGTACATATGAAGAAATTAGAGAATTAGTAATGGAGAAAGAAAAAGGGAATAATCCAGTTGAAGATAAGATTAAGAAAAAGAAAATGAAAATATTTAAAAATAATAATCTAATCAAAAGGATTACACTAAATTATTCAATTTGTAAAACATATATAAAATATGTTTTAGAAATTAATGAAATTACAATTTCATCAATTTGTAAATCATAATTCTTAATTATGATTTAGAAATTAATGAAATTACAATTTCATCAATTTGTAAAACATATATAAAATATGTTTTAGAAATTAATGAAATTAAAATTTCATCAATTTGTAAATCATAATTATTAATTCTGTTTTAGAAATTAATAAATGTATAAATTTATCAATTTAGTTTAGTTTAAATTATTTCTAAATTAAATTATATATAGCAATGGAAACTTTTAGTGCTGAAGATATTCTAATTGACAACCTCTCATTCAAATTAAATAAAGGTGCAAGTTATATCAACGACCGTCGTTCTGTCTCGTTTTTTTCCTTCTGGGAGTAATATCTACACCCCTTCATCTGGTCAACGTGTGTTGAAAATAGCATTAAATGCTGAAGATAATACTTGGCTTGACCCGCAGAGTGTAATGGTTTATTTCACCGTTGAAAACACTGACTCGTCAGACAATAAACGCTTACGTCCTCTGTCTCCTGCTTATTCCTTTTTTAGAAGAGCAAGACTAATTGCTGGTAATCAACTTGTTGAAGACATTGATTATTACAACCGAAATCATCACATGATGAGTTGCATGATGTCAAAAGGAGCAAGAGACAATGAAGACGCCCAGAGTTTTGGTTATAGATATGATGATGATTTAAACACACGTCGAGCAGTTCCTGCATCGGGTCATATTGGTCCTGCATATGACGCTTACACAATTCCAGGCTTTAACAGAAAAATGGTTGTAGGATTTAAACCGATGCTTGGTTTATTCAATCAATATAAGTATATCCCGTTAAAAGCGTGTCCTCTTGTTTTAGAACTTGAACTAGTTTCAAATTTTACTGATTGTGTTGTTTCAGCGGGCGGGTCGAGGTTTCCAGAAAGTGGCAACGCAGACTCAAGCCTTCATACAAATGAGCAGTTCTCAATTAGTAATGCATTCCTTCAAACTGATTTGGTAAGCTTGGACAACGACCTTCATAATAAATATGTTGCACACCTACTTGATGGGAAAGAATTACCTATTACTTATAATACCTACATTTGTCAATCTAATCAAGTTCCCGATGGTTCGTCGTCAATTAACACTACTGTTGTTCGTTCAGTGTCTAAACTCGCTACCGCGTTCATCTCTTTCAGTAAAAGCGGAGTAGGTGATATTCACGTTATGAAAGAATACAACAACTTCTATCATCCTATGTATTATTTGAACTACCAAGAAAGCGGATACTACAATCACGACCTTGATTTAGAATTTCAACTTCAATTAGGGTCAAAACTATATCCTGAGTATCCATGCCGTTCATTAACACAAGCATTCTATTATTTACGAAAAGCATTAAATTTACCATTGTTCCATCAACACCATTTATCGATTGAATATTCTGCTTATCGTGTTGATAAGTTTATCTTTGCTATGGATTTCGAAAAGGTTCCCGATAGTTCATATACTGGAATTAACACAAAAGCAGGGCAACAGCTTTTAATTCGTGTGAAACCTGTTGGAAATATGGTATCAGCAAATATGCCAGACACGATATATATAACATTAGTATCAGAACAAATATTATCCATTCGCGATGCAGGTTGCCAGATACTTGATTAACTCATTCATTTTTACTTGAAAACATATATAAACAAATATCATCTTATAATATATTATAAGATAATATGCCAGTTAAACCCATAGATTACTCAAAAACTCATTTTTATAAGATTGTTTGTAAAGATTTGAATATCAAAGATTGTTATGTAGGACATACAACCGATTTTACCAAAAGAAAGTCAAACCACAAACGAGCATATACAAATGAAAATGATAGACACTACAATATTTACTTATACCAGTTTATTCGTGAAAATGGAGGACTTGATAATTTTGATATGGTTTTGATACAAACAGTGAAATGTGAAAATGGAATGGAGGCAAGAGCAAAAGAAAGAGAATACATTGTAGAACTAAACGCTACATTAAATAAAGTGCAAAGACCCATAGTATCACAGCGAGAGGAGCAAGAGAGAAAAAAACAATGGAAGGAAAACAATAAAGGATATGTTAAACAAAGAGACCATCAATATTATGAAAACAACAAAGAAAGATACGCTGAAAACTCTAAACAATATAGAGAAAAACATAAGGAAGAACTGAAAGCAAAGAAAAAACAATACTATGAAGACAACAAACCTGAACTATTAGAAAAGCAACGGGAGAAATACCAAGAACAAAAAGATGTAGTCAATAAACGAAGTAAGAAATGGAGAGACGAGCATAAACCAGAACAACAAGAATATTTCAAACAATATAGAGAAAAAAACAAAGACAAAATGAAAGAATGGAAAGAGACTAAAATCGAATGTCAATGCGGGTCTGTTTATAGACAAGACCATAAAGCACAACACGAAAAGACTAAAAAACATCAAGAATACATTAACGATAATAATTAATATAATTAATTTCTACAATTAATTATATCGATTATGCCTTCAATAAATTTAACAAACTTTGAAAATGTTGTAGCACACACAATTAGCGAAATCAATTCTACAAGTGGGATAACAAACATTAGAAACATATATGCTAATCAATCAGATATAATTGATTTACTCAACAATAAAGCAGACCAAGTAGATACTTACACAAAAGCACAGATTGACGCTAATTTTTATGATATAAATCAATCATACAATAAGACGGAAGTTAATGTATTATCAAATAATATTAGTTCAAATACATTTTTAATAGGTAATCTAACAATAACTTCAAATACAAATTTTAATAATATTTCATCAAATACAA
Organism: Effrenium voratum; assembly: GCA_963377175.1. Classification (NCBI taxonomy): domain Eukaryota; class Dinophyceae; order Suessiales; family Symbiodiniaceae; genus Effrenium; species Effrenium voratum. The sequence goes on from CAUJNA010001446.1 coordinate 1,822,365, forward strand.
ATTTAATAAATAATTCAAATTCTACTATAACATCTAATTTTAATAATATTTCTTCAAATACTAATTTAATTAATTCAAATATTAATAATATTTCATCTAATACACATTTAATAAATAATTTGAATTCTACTATAACAACTAATTTTAATAATATTTCTTCTAATACACATTTAATAAATAATTTAAATTCTACTATGACAACTAATTTTAATAATATTTCTTCAAATACTAATTTAATAACAGGATTAAATAGTACAGTCAGTTCACATATTTCAGCCATATCAGATTTACAGAATGGAGGTTCACTTAATGAAGCAGATTATTATAATAAAATAACGACTAATAATTTATTATCAAATAAGTTAAATACATCAATATTAAATAATACATTAATACATAATATAACAACTAATTCAACTTTCAAAATAGCAGAATTTGGAAATTATAATTATTATCATGAATTATACAATAATTATATTGATACTTATGTTTATGGAAGTTTAACAGGAGCGACAATGTTTTTAAATCAAAGAGGTTTTGGAGATGTAGAAATTAATAATTCTTCAACTTTTCAAAATGATAAAATAATATTAAATCATAATACTACAATATTAAGTAATTTACAAGTATCAGGTTTATTTTCGTGTTCATCTATTTTAGATATAGCAGGTTCTGATGCTAGATATGTTTTACAATCAGATGGATTAAGTGGATTAATAACGGGAAATACAAATACAATTAATTCAATAATTACAAATGATAGCGCACAAGATACAGTAATAAGTCAAAAATTAGACAAAGTTAATACAACATTACAGACAGTGAATTCGCCATTAATTATTAGTTTAACAGATAATACTAATCCTATATTAAGAATTCAAGATGCTGTAAGTAATCAACGTTTAGAATTTAAAAGAGGTTGTCAGTTGGACTCTTATCAAGGACTAACAGGTGCTACGCCTTATCGATTATTACTTGGGTGGAATACGGGAGATGTCATTATTGGAAGGCCTAATAATGCTTCAAGAATTACAATTAATGGTAATGTTCATACTTCATATAATTTTGCGCAGATGCACGGAACATCATATTTTGAAGGTGCTGTTTATATGAAAGGAAATTTATTTACAAATAATGATTTTTCAACGGATATTAAAACAAAAATAGATAATATCAATACTTCAATAAATGGATTAGAACCATATTTAGAAACATATACACCAGATGCAACAGAAGGTTTTTATATGCATCATCCTAATTTTGTAGCGTGTAGTGTAGGAGATATAACTAATGCTTCTAACCAATATTTTATGGCTGATGGGCTTATAGGAAAAACAATTTTTAGTAAACCTGTTGATGTGTTAGGTAATATTTATACAAATGCTTCTGTTAATTGTGATAATGTTAATATTGATACCGATGGTAAATTAACAATTGATACAAACTGCGAATTATATAGATATGTTAGTGCTTTTTCATCTTTTGATATGAGGAATACTGATGCTAATTCTTCAATTAGATTTATTTGTGGGGACCCGGCTGTCCAGTCTAACATAGTCGGAGCAGTTAATATTACTAGTGGATGGACTTTTAACACTTCAACTGCTGATTTTATGGGTAATTTATTTGCTGATGATGTTTATGTTAAAACTAATGGAGCATTAAGGAGCAATCATTTATCACCCAACGGTGGAACATTAATAACCGTTGATACTAACTTAGCAGTTCAAAATGCTTATTTAGCAACTAATACCATTCAATCATTTGATTTAACAACGGTTTCATTTTTAAATAATATTTCAATGACAACAGGAACAGATATATTAATGGGAACAAGTGAAATATCAACTTACTATGATGGAACTAATTTATCCACAATTGATATAATATTCCGAACATCAAACACAGCTTTTCGAGTTTCAGATGCTTCAAGTACACCTTCAGTTTTATTATCTATTGATAAGACATTTGGAACAACAGTAAATACTGAAAGTTTTACAAATAATGCTCCATCAACTTTTAATGAAAACATAACGGTTGCAGGAACGAAAAAAATGCTATGTAATTTAATTGAACCATCAACAGGAACTAATATAGATTTAACAGCGACAACCGTAACGATTAACGGAACGTTTGTTGATTCATCTGACTCAAGATTGAAATATGATATAGACAATATCAAATCTAATTGTATGAATATTATTAAGAAATTTAAGCCAAAGAAGTTTAAGAGACACGATAGAAATGATGGTGGTAAAACTCATATAGGATATATCGCAGATGAAGTATTGAAAGCAATTCCTAAAGAGTTTGAAAATATTGTATGTCAGGACAGAGAATATTTAGGATTAAATTATTTAGTTTTACCCGTGTTGGTTCATAAAGCAGTATTAGAATTAAATGATAAAATAGATAAACTTGAAAAAGAAGTTAAGGAATTGAAAAAAGAAAAATCTAAATAATAATATATAATGGGTATTGGTCAAAGCAAAAACGAAGAAAATAACAGTATGGAAGACATCAAAAATTTAAGAGTAGATGAAAAAACGAGAGCGGATACTTTAATAATAAAATCTATTCAAGAATGTGTAGCGAGAATAGAAAAGTTAGAAAATCAAAAATCGGACAAACTATTATATAAATTACCTGCGTTGAATTTATGCAACGCTTCATTGATTTAAATTAATAATATTAATATGATTCATTAACATTATTAATTAAACAAATATGAATAACATTTACTAATAAAACTTTGTCTTTCTTAATTGATGACTTTAATAGTTATTTTTTTCACTTGTAATGAAATAAAATTAGCCACATTGTCCCTATACACTAAATTAGTTTTATAAAGGTCTTTATTAAGAAAATAATAAATATCAAATAAATTATTTGATGTTAAAGTACGATTACGAAGATGATTAAAAAAAGTAAATGAGGTAGATGTAACAAATATATCATATTCAATTAATAATTTTAATGGTTTATGTTTTTGATGTAATTTATCTAACTCACTTAAGTTAAAAATATATGATATGCCGTTTTTGATAATATTTTTCATAATGATATTATCAATTTCAAAATACTGTGAATTCTTTAATTTGTAAGACTTATACACTGGTTTAAATTTACTAATATAATTTTTAATAATATTATTATTTTTTATTTTTAATAATCTAACATCACCTAAATTATAAGATAATACAAGGTTTTTAATGTCTAATGGTAAATCATAAAATATCATAATATATTTCAATCTTTATTTTATTTTAAATGCTTTTTCAAATCTAACATAAAACATATTATTAACATAAATTAGGCTTTAATTATTTAATTTTCTTTTTGTTCAGTCATAAGTTGCTTTCGCTCTTTGTTTGCATTATACTTTTCTCTTCTTTCTTGATTGAATTTATCCTTGATACGTTCATACCATTCGTGCTTTGTTTCTTTGACATGTTCTTTGTTCCTTTCTGTCCATAGTTTCTTGTATTCTTTTGCTTCATCTTCTGTTCGTGTTGGTCTGGCCGTGTTCAAGGTTGCGTTTAGTTGTTCAATATATTCTCGCTCTTTTTTCTTTGCCATCATTTCATTTTCACAGTTTAAGGTTTCTATCAGTATCATATCCCAGTTGTCCCACCCACCATTTTCTCTAATGAATTTATATAGGTATTTATTATTTACATGGTTGTTATATGACTTACCAAAGGAATTATAATGACTTGTTTTATGAGCAGATTTTCTGTTTTTGAAATTGGTTGTATGACCTACATAACAGTCTTTGATGTTTAAGTCCTTGCAAACAATTTTATAAAAGTGAGTATTTGAATAGTCTATTTCTTTTCTCGGCATTATACAGTCCTAACAAGTATTAAGAAGTATTCTTTAAAACTATTTTTTTATTTTACTTTAAACGATTTTTCAAAGCGAATGAAGAACATTTTGTTTATGTCCTTAGCATTCATATTGACGAAAAAGAAACTGTAGGCTTCATCATTAACAGCGGTATGATACATGTTTAACAGTTGTTGCTTATCAACAATGGCACTGTTTTCCTCAATGAAAGACATAAGTTCAGTAGCATTCTTCAATCTAAATATATATAACGAACTCGCATTCAAACGAATAATTGGTGCTAAAACATTGTATTTCTGTGTTGAGAGAATAAAAGAAATCGCATCATGTCTTCCTCTTGTTGCTAATCCATGGAGTAGTTTTGAATATCTCACAAACTTAGCATCATCAGCATGGTCATCTATCACGATTAAAATTGAATGTAGTTTCTTCATCTTCTGTTCTTTCATATAATGAATTATCTTTCTTTGTGTGTTAATTATTTCTTCCAGTTCTTCAGGTTGGTAGGTGTCATAATATAACTTTTCTTTTTCGTCATCAACCTTCATATTATCTTTTTGATATTTCTTGACTTCAACGAAGGTAGGGTCATTATGAACCGACGGGCTAAAAATGAATATACGGGCGAAGCAGTCCCTATAAACATTTAGGATAAGGTTTTGAATTAAAACTGTTTTGCCACCCGTTGATGAAGCAACAACAATTGAGCGAAAAGGTAGTTTTGGCACATGTTCATATTTAGATTGTTTGAAATCGTAATCAGTTATATTTATTGGTTTTATTATTGGAACATCAGACATAATAAAATAATATTAAAGTTATTTAGAAAATATTTTATATTTATTATTTTATATGAATAGAAGTTATTCAGATTATATTGATATAATAGATAAAGTAGAAAATATAGAACAAGTAATAATAACCGATAATAAAATTAAGAAATGTTGTTATTATTCATTAGAATTAATTAAGTTAGGAATACAATATATTAAAAATATAAATATTAATATAGATGGGAAGAAAGAAAAAGAATAAGTCCGAGCCAGTTGTTTCTTCAACTGATGAAGAAAAAGAAGAAATTGTTAAAGAAACATCAGTTATTGAGTTTGCTTGTCCAATGTGTAAAAAGATGTTAGAAATGAAAAATGAATTAGAAATTCAAAAGAAAGGAAATTGTAAATGTTCGTGTATTCCGACAAGTTTCAAACTAAGTAAAAATGATAAACGAATAAATATCGATAAAACCAAAGACAGTATCAATTTAGAAACAGATGTTCATAATATAACTTTTAAATGGGGTCGGCAAGCATCACCATCCGATAGTGGCGATAAGGAAACTCAGGAAACTGTTAAACAAATGATGAAAAAATAGTATTTAAAGAGTAGATTTAACATAATTGCAACATTTAGTTTTAAAAGTTTAGTTTTATAATTTAGTATATATGGAGGAACATTTAGCGAACATTGACAGTAGTTTAGAGTTGTTGTTTCCAAGATTAGAAAAAGTGTTGGAGCAAAATGAAAACATACTGAAAATCTTAAAGAGCTTGAATATTAAACCTACATATGATAACAATAACAATTATCAAGCAAAAGAAGTAGATAGAGACAGTAGCGAATACAAAAATAAACGAAACATTTATGTTAAAAAACTGAATGAAAAAATCATAAAAGAACCTAAACAATCAAGTCTGGATTACTATCAAGTCAAGTATAAAGAAGACACCAAGAAATACGTTTAATCATTAACTAACAAAATTTCGTGTCTCAAAAGCGGTTTGTTTATTTCTGCTACTTTGTAAGTTTTATTACCCATAATATCATATTCAATTTTATCGATATTGAATATTTTATTAGACCATTTAGAGTTATACTCCTTTCTGTCGGTGTAATTACCCCTTTTCTTTTGAAACACTTTTACCTTGTCGTTCTCCACTATTCTGGGATACTTTCTTTTGTTTTTTTCTCGTAGTTTAAGATTGACCTTTACATTTATTTCATTCTCGTCCTTGTGTGCTTCAGACGGTGTCATCCTTGTTGATGAGTGAGATGTGCTGTTATACTGTTTCAATGCCGGCGTTAGGGCGTCGGTCCATTTCATGTTGTTAAACCTAACTCTATCGTGAATTTTGTTTTTCATCGTTCTAATAAAACGCTCGGCCACATTTGCGTGGGTCTTCGTAACGATGTGGTTTATTCCTTCACTGTTGAAGAAATCCTGAACGTGATTTTTAGTTGCAAACGCTCCGTCGTCATCAGAATACACCGACATACTATATCCCATTCTTTTGAAACTCTCTCTCAATGCTTTCTCAACACTTTCACCATCTCTATTGAACATAGGCACTACATCCGCTAATTTACTGAAAATATCAATTACAACTAAAGCATACTCTGGTGTGTCTTTATCCTTAACAAGTGGTGTCATGTGCATTATATCTATTTGGTATTCATATCTGGCAAACGGTGCGGTGTAGGAATTGGTGCCTCTATAATTTTTGATTTGTTTATTTGGTTGTTTCTTTAAGAAAGACTTTACATCGTCTAATGTTATTGTTGGGTCTTCTTCCTTTGCCTTCTTGTGAGTTGCTTGAATACTACCATACCCAGTATCCAGATTGTAATAGACATTACTGATAATCTCGTCTTTTGCTAATCTTCTTACCATTATATTATTAATTAGAAAGAAAATACTATAAAGAAATGATAATTAAAGATAATTATGGAGAACCGTTATAAAAATGGTAAGATTTACAAAATAACCGATAATGGTTATAACAAATGTTATATAGGAAGCACTTGTGAATGTTTATGTATGAGAATGGCAAGGCATAGGGACAAATACAAGCAATACTTAAGAACTGGAAAGAAACATACAAATGTTGTTTTGTTGTTTGATGAGTTTGGTATTGAAAATTGTAAGATTGAATTGATAGAGACATTTCCGAGTGATAGTAAATCAATGCTTCAAAGACAAGAAGGCATTCATATCAGAAACAATGATTGTGTTAATAAGAAGATAGAAGGAAGAACCAAGAAAGAATATCGTGAGGACAATAAGCAAAGACTAAGTCAAATAGGAAAAGAATGGTATGAACATAATAAGGAATACTGTGCCGAAAGGGCAAGAACAAAACGAGAATTATTTAATGACGAAGTAAATGAACAAGCGCGGAAAAGTTATTACAAACACCAAGACGAAATAAATGAAAGAAGAAGAGAACACTATCAAGAAAATAAAGAAGAATTAACCAAAAGACAAAGAGAACTTTATGAAACACGTAAAGTTGCCCTTAGTGAAAAGAACAAAGAAAAGATTGAGTGTGAGTGTGGGTCAATTACAAGAAAAGCAGATATGAGCAAACATATTAAAACTAAGAAACATCAGGAATGGTTAAAGCAAAACCAACCAGAACCCGAACCCTCAACATTAAATAAAATTACTTAAAGGAATAGCACCTTATAATATTAAGAGAGTATGAGTATTGAAGAAGAGGATAAAGAAATAATGGATTTTGTGAATAACCACCCTTTGCCTACAACTGGAGATGAGGAATTCTGGGAAGTTGTCATTAACAGGTTTAGAGACAATAGCGGACTAAACTTAATGACGATATACTCCTTTGTTAGGTTTGACATCATTAATGAAATGTATGAAAACCTAACAGACGAAGACATTATAAAAGAGTGTGGTAAAAAGTTAAACCGAGATGGAAAGTGTGAAGCAATGATTATTAACCACTATATCTTATCAGGTGCGATACGGAAACTAAACAAAGAAGACAGTCTAGTAGATGGACAGATGCGAATTATTGAATTCTGGTGGGATGGAATAGGTAGATGGAAAGCATGAGTGATTTAGTTGATTCATATTACTTAATTATAATATGATTAAACATTGTAAATCTTTTTAACCTTTCATTATACTATAATTTTAACTTATAACAAACTTTCAATAACAAAACATATATCAAAACAAATGCACCACCAACACCCCAGAACTTGATAACTACTAAAAGGGTTAACTCTTTCAAATGAAAAAAATGTTTGCCCCCAGCCCAACAATGAACAAGGCAACAAAAACCCAAATGTTCCACCTCTAACAAAACGATAAACAAGCTCCCCAAAAACCCTCTATTAAAAACGAATAAGGGGGAACATAGATTTGAGATGAACATAAAAACCATAACAGGCAACCATCAACAGGCCACCCCCCAGGCCCCCTACTTTCTCCATTTTTTGGGGGGGGGGTGGCTGGAAGCTGGAAGTCTTAGCAGTGAGGGGGGAGGGGGGGGGGGGTGGCTGGAAGCTGGAAGTCTTAGCAGTGAGGGGGAGGGGGGTGGGTGGCTGGAAGTCTTAGCAGTGAGGTGACTCAGCCAACTTTGTAAAGACTTCTCAGTACCCCCCCCCCCCTCCCCCCCCTAAAGAGTTCTGACCCCCCCCTGCCCTTGTTGCAGGGAAACCGTCAAACCCTTGACATGGTTTATAAACTGTCTTGAAAGTTTATAAACTCTTTGCTGTTGTTACTCAACATGACTTGTCACCCACAAACAAATATGCAGCAACAGCACACTTCTTGCGTATATATGCTCACACCCCCTGTCTTTAAAAATAAGAGGGTTTTGTACATTTTGAAGTGGAAAGGTAGGCCCTGGGGGGGGGGGTGAGCATATATATATATATATATATTAACATATATATATATATATGGGTATGGATTTTAATTAGGGACCCTTTGGTGGACGTCATTTAGGTGGGGATGTATGTCCACCAGTCACGTTTCAGGGGGTTCCCCATTAAAATTCATAGCCATATATATATATATATACATTCCAGGTTAAGGGTACCTGGAGTCTCCTTCCAAACCTTTACTGGGCCTAGCCTTTGCCTTTTGGGGAGTCTGAGCTACCATGGGACTAGGGTCGTCGTTTTAGGAGACTCCGGGAGAACCCTCTCAAAGTTCCAACCTAAAAACGGGTGATGGCAACCCACAATTTTGATGGTTGGTGATATCCCATGGTTTAAGGGTAGTTTGAGGGTCTTTTTTTGTTTTTTTTTTCGGAGACGCTCGTTCGGCTTCATTCTTCGGTTGATGTCGCTGCTTTTCTCCGGATTGATTTTTTGTTATCTTGTTCTTTTCTTTTTTTTTTGGGGGGGGGGCGGAGTACCATTTTGGAGTTGGCACCACTTTGTTTGTTGGATTATTCATTTGTTTGTATTTCTTTCTGGGGGGGTTGAAGGGAATTCACAAGGAGTGGTCGCCTCAAAAAATGCCACACCTGGCTTGGTGGTGTGACTTGGTTTGGAGTTTCCCATTTCTACCAAACTCAGGGGCCTCGGGCCACCCATCTAGGGGCTGCTACAAGCCCAAGGGCGACAGAAAAGGGCCAACAGATCGGAAGGATCTATTTGGGTGTGTCTGTTTTTAGGGTATCCCCAAAATGGTGTTCGGTGTTCCTTGTGGTTTCCCTTTAAAAGGCACGAAAAGGTCCGGGGGGGGGACCCTCAAAATATCCCCGAATTCTGATGTTTCCACCATTTCGTGTACCTCAAACTTCACACTCACATAGGTTTACGTAAATGTTAGGGGGGAGGTAACTCTCACTTCCTGAGTTCTTGGACTCTAAACTTTTTGAAAAGGCAATTTTAAAGGGGAACAAAACAAACCCAAGCCAGTTGAACCCATCTATTTCCAACCCAAGAGGCTCCAATTTGATTGATTTCGGGCCCTACAGACAGGTTTTGAGACCCCCAAACACCGGGGCCGGGGTGTCCAATTCTTCGGGGTCTTTCGGGGTCTTCCGCAAGCCACTGCCGATCGGAGCCTAAGCGATCCAAAGCACACCGATCCTGTGGATGGGAAACCAAAGTCTGAGACCGCACCACGAAACAAACCATGGGAATGAAACCAGAGCATTTGTTGGTACCGCCAGCTGCGCTCGTGTTTTTTTTTCCCCCCCAATGCTGGGGCGGCCCTGAGGTAAGGTTCCACGAGGGTTCCACGAGGCTTCCACCAGGGCTCCAGCAGGGTTCTACGAGGGTTCCACGAGGTTCTGCAAGGGCTGCGGGGTGGTGCGAGCGCTAAAAGAGCACTGCATGCTGTTGGGGATATCACCTGAGCTTATTCCATGCACTCAAAACCCCCAAAACCGATCGCAACAGTGACTGAAAAAAGCTTTTTCGCAACTTGGCTGTCTAGGTATTTACAAAAGAAGTCGACTGCCGTTGGGTTTCTGATTTCGGGTGGCGGATTCAATCCCATGGAGTTCTTCCACCATCCGTCGAGAGGCATGGGCAGAGGTGTAGCCCCCGATCTGCTGCAAGCCCGAAATCCCAGTCGCCACCTCCGCGGCGGTGGACTTGAATTCCATCTCCTGAGAGATCGGGGGCATGGACTTTTTGGACGGATTCTGGAGGTTCTCAGATGATCAAAGTCAGAAACTGGTGGTTTCCCTTACCACTCCTAGGTCCTCCAATAGAGAGGTTAGAATAAGGGTACCAACTTTTGTCAGTAGTCTATTTTAGGGCAACCCTCCCAACCAAAAAGGTTGGTGAGAAAGGGCACCCAGCTGAGGGAACCTACCACTCGGGTCACTTTGATGGGTGGAAAAAAGGGGGCTAGGGTTTCATTTCGGGATCTGCCCCGAGTCCACGAGGCTCCGATTCGATATCCTGGATCGCGAGTGGCGATTTCGTCTCTTTTTTTTCCATCCACTTTACCCCAAAAACCGATCGCAACAGTGACTGAAAACAAGCGATCGCAACTTGGCGATGTCTAGGATCCTTCTTTTCGATATCCAGCTGTTTCCCCAGGGTTTCTGGCGGTTGTCTAGATTTGATTCGGATCCCTGGAAAGCATGGGGCAGCTACCCCCCAGAATTTGGGGCAAATCCTCGAACTGGCGCTGAATTTTGGAGGGCCCCCAAATGGGAATCGCCCCATTGGGCCCCAAAGTGGGATGTGTTGCTGGTTTTTTGGGGCAAAGTGCATGGAAAAAGCCGGCAGCTGGCGATCCAGGAGCTTTCTTTACGGTGTGTTGGGGCGATTTCCGGATGTTCCAGAAACCAAACTACCCAGAAACTCGGACCATAAACCTAATAAATCATGCACATACCAACTGGTGCAGGATTTTACCCATCCACATGAGCCGAGGGAGGGATATGTTCGGCTTCCTAGTTTCCCATTTTACCCTCCAACGTTTGCTCAAATCGAGAAGACCAATCCAAGCCACCAACTAAGGCTTGACGAAGAGTTGCTAGATCCCCCTAGTTCTCACTTCATGAGTGTATTCGCCTAACAAAAAGGCAAAGCTTTGTCTTTCCCACTAAAATTGTCTATTCAAAAAGTTTAGAGTCCAAGAACTCAGGAAGTGAGAGTTATATATTTAAGTAAACCTATGTGAGTGTGACGTTTGAGGTGCACGAAACAGTGGAAACATCAGAATTCGGGGATTGAAAGGTCCACCTGGACCTCAAGATTCCAACTAAAAACATGGGTGGACTCCCTTTTTTTTCTGGGGTCCAGGCACCGCTTTTGAGGAGTTTTGCCGACTCTTGACATTTGTGGCCCTCTACTATTCCCTTCCTAGGTCCTCCAGTTTTGAGAGGTTAGAATAAGGGGGTACCCGATTTTTTCTGTAGTCTATTTTAGTCGGGGAACCCTCCCCCAAAAAAAGAAACGGTAAAAGGGCACTACTGGGGGACCTAGCCACAAAACGGCGAATGAAACCACGCACCTTGGCCATTCACACCGCCATTCAAATCGGTGTTTCCCACAGTGGGTCTGCGCATCTAGAGGGGCAGAGCAACCCACCAGTTCCGTGTTGCAATCCAATACCCATTTTGGCCATTCTTGGGAAGACCTTATGGGGACCCAAAGAAACTTTGAGATTGTCACCATCTAAATTGGGTCAACTCTTCTTTGAAACTTGGGTCACCAACCACCCCACACAAAAGCAAAAATACGCCCAGTTTCTATCTCCACCCCGGAATTTCCTGGAAACCCGCTTTTGACCCAAAGGGGGAAGATCTCAGAGCAGGGCTTGCCTTTTCTGAAATGAACCGCCGCCCTGGAGCAGAGTCGGAACCTGCCTGGATCGCCGGTTGCTGTTTGTTCAATGCACTTTACCCGACCCCAAAACCCCATCGCAACAGTGCCTGAAAAAACACCATCAACTTGGCTATCTAGCTGCTTATTTATTCCAGTGGGACCTTGGCCAACCATGCAGAGTCCAAACAAAGGGAAGCAGCCAGCTGCGGCTTCCCCCCAAATAGGCCCTAGGCCAGCTGCGGCCGCGAAGGACTCGAACAAGACTTCTCGTTCCCTGGCTTAAGTGAAGCCGCCTCCAGCGGCCTTTTAGGCCGCGAAAGACGAAGCCAAGTTGCGACCGCTTTTTTTCAGTCACTGTTGCTGGTTTTTGAGGTAAAGTGGATGGAAAAAAGCAGCAACTGGCTAACCAGGTAGGTCCTCCAGTGGAGAGGCTGGAATTTAAGGCCACCATTCTTTTTTCTGTAGTGTCTTTTAAGGGAACCATCCCAACCAAAAAAGCTCTCCGCCCACTCCCCCGAACACCGCGGGACCTGGCGATCCTCTCGAGATCCGACTCCCCCGCAAGGGACCGAGCCATCCTCTTTCCGCCGACTCCCCCGACTCCGCAAAACCGAGGAGCGATGCGCGCGGTGTCGGTGTATTGGACGATGCCCACCTGGAGCTTCTCCGTGCCCAGCTGGAACTGCTGCACCTCGGCGCGCCGTTTTTTTTCTTCTCCGAACATCCCCCGCCTCTATAGGGGCGTCCGGTTTTTATGTTGGTGGAGTTTAAAGGAATCGGAACCCCTTCTCCCAAAAAAGTGGGAAACAATGGAGCAACCCACTGGGCAACAGAGTGTAACAGGGACCACATAGGAGTCCTTTTAGGGGAAATAGATAGATAGCCCTGGTACAGATTAAACCATCAGGTAAACCAGGAATCGCCATCTATTTTTTCGAGCAAAACAACCAAAAAGGACACCTATGCCAAAGACACAGACGACTCAAGCCTCAAACACCTGCCCCAACTGAAAAACCTGGGTGAATTGTTGCAACCCAAAAGGATGGAATGGGCGGAATCCAACCTTTTTCATGGGTAGCTTGAGGGTCCCGCCTCTTTTTTGTTTGGTACGTGTTTTGGAGAAAAAGAACTTTTGGTGTCCACCACCTTCTTAAGGTGGGTCCAGTGGGCACGTTCGAGGGAAAGTTTCAGCCCAGGTCCTACGCAAGTGCGGATCCATTTCTGCTTGCCCGGAGCCTCTGGCTCCAATTGGATTCATGGGCCCTCAACAGGGATCCGATGATCCGGATGCATTGGAGGCCAAAAAACTCTTCCATATGAATCAACCCCAGTTTATCAATAGGGGGTGTCTCTGGGTCTAGTGTGGAGTGGAACACCCCCCCTATTAACAGGGATCCTTACAGTGAAAAAATACACCTGAACATTGCAACTTGTAGATGGTGGCTTCCAACTTTATTTCGGTGGGGAAAAAAACAACATGGTTGAAATGGTGGCAAAATTGAAATCTTTTAAGGAACCCTGCTCAAACAGCCAAGTTTTGGTCTCCCGGGTCCCAAACACCCAACCGGCGGACCCGGTGTCCAATTTTTTGGGGTCGGGTCTTCCATTGAAAGCCCCAGGAGCTCCCCTTCTTCCGCCCCAACGAAAAAAGCTAACAAACAAGTGTTCCAGGGTATCTCAGTTGCTTTCTGCGAAGCCCTGCAAAAAGTGAATAACTTTTAGTGGTTTAATACGGAAAACCCATTCGTTGGCAAAAAGTTACAGTCTGCTTGGAAAATGCACCAAAGGTATGATGTCAACCCCGGCATTTGTCCATGGATTCCGACAGGTCTTGCATGTGATTTCAAAACCCCCTCAGCCTCAAAACGCAGTGTACTGCGAGTAGGGGGTAGTTCTGACGTACAAACGCGATGCGTTTCAACATGAGCTATCCAGTTTCTGCCGACCGCAGTGGGAGGGTTGCGAACTTAGGGCAATGTATACTCTCTACACCCAATACCTTATTCTTTTTTAGGGGTATGATGCCAACCCTCCACTAAAGCAAAGAGTATTTACCATGGGACACCTGCTCTTTTCAAAACACACCCTTTCAACAAAGCAGGTTGTCTTCTTGCTCCTTTTGTTTTGTTGATTCGCCAGGGCGTTGGATCAGGGTGTGCCTTTTTTGGATTTGGACCCCCCAAATGGTCTTTATCCTTTTGGTCCCTGAAAAGAAAAAAGAAAAACAGTGGATCCGTTTACCTGTATAGGTACCAACAAGGGCTTGCCAATATTTTTTCCGCTCACCAAAAGACACCTGGACCCTCATACTACCCTTAAGATTGGGCTCATTGCAACCCAACGTTGTTGTTGCTGATCTTCCTAGATTCTATTCTAGGTCTTTCGGGTACAGGAGCTTTGCGTTTGCACCGAACTCGTCCGCTTTGGGGGGTGGGGAACCCACGGCGCAAAGGATGCGGGCGTCAAAACGAGGCAATAGCAAAAAGAAGGCACCTGGAGCCTCAAGTTACGCTTCCAAAAGGGACATCCCCCCGGGGCCATAGGGGTCCTTTTTGGTTGTTCTGCTCTGGTGTACCTGGTGGCTTAATCCTCTACCAGGGATATCTATCTCCCCCAAAAGGACACCTATGGTTGCATCATGGTTGATTGTTGGGAAACGCCTCTTACCTTTTTGCTTATTGTGGTTTAGCGGTTGAAATCCAACCACTTAACTGCTAAAATTTACAGTAAGTTTTTGCTCCCCTTCCAACGTCAACCAAGCCATAAGGTTGGGGCTATAACCCATGAACAGTCGATCCAGAAGCTACCCAGTGGATCGATCCAAGGCGTTTCGCCACTCGCAATTTTCCTTTTGGCTGGAAACATTGGCGTGGCCGGGGTTGCCTACTATACCAAGCAAAGGGGCATTGACCAAATTTCGCGGCTCTCTGTAGAAACCCCGAAATCGCGGATGGCTCAAGAGAAGCCACCTGGATCGCCAGTTGCGATCGCTTTTTGTCCATGCACTCAAAGCCACAACAACCGATCGCAACAGTGACTGAAAAAAAAAAGCGAAAAAGCAACTTGGCTATCTAGGTTGTTTTTCCTTGTAGCAGGGTCATGACCCCAGAAAAAGCCCCACCCTAAGCATCAAACGGGTTCTCAAAACGGCCTTCTTTTTGAGGTCCAAAACCTTCCAATGGAGACCCGGTTTGACCCCTTCAATGGAGGGCCCAATGATGGTTAGGGCATGCGCACACCCCACTTTGGGGCCCAATGGAGCACCCCGACTCCGATGCCGATTTGGGGCCCTCCAAATATCCAGCACCTGGAGTCTCCTTCTGACCCTTGAAAAACTGGTTGGTCAGACTCCCCCAAAATCATGCTTCGGATCCTTGGCCCCCTTTCTTCCTAGGGGCCAGGACCGAATGCGTGTCTTTTATTTTTTGCTTCCCACGCTCCAACTCGACTGCGAATCCGCTTTCGAATCCCAGGCGCCGTTTTGCTCATAAAGTTCTTGAGCGAATCCCAGTCCTCGGGACGGACCTGCGGAAGCCATGCGACCGAATTGGATGCACCACAGGCATGGTGGGTGATGGGGTGGCGCCCAATTTTTTTCCGAATCAACAAATTGGACATGAATGTACCTGGATCCCCTATGTTCTCCTTAAAAAAGGGAAGGCGCCCCATTTTTTGGTTGGGGCTAGAACCAAGTGTTAAGGGCACCTTGAGGGTCCAGGTATATGCAAATAAGACAGTGGCAAGTGGCCTTTCTGCAGAACTGTTGGGCAAAAAAAAAGAGCTTAAGCAGCTTAAGCCAGCATTGGACATAGGATAAAACAACAAATATGTCCAGTGATACTGTGGATGGACGCAATCCGTTTCGCACCACGAAATGAGTTACCATGGCTGAAACCACGCTTGTGGGTATTTACAGGGGAATCGAATCATTCCAGGGTTTCTTAGGTGGTGCGAAATGGATTTCGTCCATCCACAGTAGGTGTCCTTTTAGGGGAAATGCCTGGATATCCCCAGTAGATGATGAAACCACCAGGTAAACCAGGAATCGCTATCTATTTTTCGAGCAACACAGCCAAACAGGACACCTATGAAGCCCGCCCTTTCCTTGGTACCCTAAGGGACCCCGACACCCAATGCACAAGCCATACCCCAGAAATGAGGGCCCTCCAATCAAGAACCCGACAACTCTTCTTGACCCCAAAACGGGGCATTTTTCGGAGCCTTGGGGCGCGTAGTTGACGTTTATTGGGAGACCCTCTCCCAACTACTGGGCCTTCAAGAGGAGATCTCGGTTGCGACATCTGCGAAGCCCTGCTAAAAAGTGAATATAACTCTTAGTGGCTTAATACGGAAAACCCATTAGTTGGCAAAAAGTTGTATCCTAACATCCCTTGGCAACATGCACCAAAGGTATACTTGAGGTCCTGGGTCGCTTCAACCCTCCCTTCGAAGGGTCCAGCTGAGCGTCCCAACTAAAATTTGAGTCCAGCCCAGACGCTCAGCCGGAGCATGGAAACCCAGGTCTTTCCCCAAAAAACAACAACTAAAAAAAGGTAGTTGGACCCCTAGAAAAAACAGAAAGATCTGGATCGCCAGTTGCTTTTTTGCTTTTTCCCATGCACTCGAAACCCCAAAAACCGATCGCAACAGTGACTGACAAATAGCGATCGCAACTTGGCTATCTAGGACCCCATGACTTCTGTGGCAATAACTGCCCCAACCGCAGTTACCAAAGAGTGCATTCTGAGCTTGCATCAGAGCAGGCAGTTCCTGAGCCAGAAACGAAGCTGCAAACACCGGTGGCAATAACTCATGTTTCAGTTGGAATTGTGAGGGTGGTAATTACCCCTTTTTATTCTTAAAGGGAAACCAGAAGGAACAAGGGGGACTAAACGAAAGACGAGAAAGACACCCATCCGGTGCTTGGAAGAAACCTCCAAAAGTGCGTCCACGAAAACAGCCAGAGGCGTCAGCCAGGCATCACACACAAGCAAGCACGCGCAGGAAGAAACAAACAAGACAAAGAAACAAAGAAACAAAGGACCTGCTATTTGAATAACCTACAAACAAGTGGGGTAGACAGCAAACAAACGGGGTTTGCACCTGCTACTCGTGGCAACTTGTAGGAAATTAGCAGGGAGTAAGAGAAAGAAACGATGTAAAGAAACAAGAAATCAAGCACGCACACAGAGAGACATCAAGCGACACAACAAAGGACCATTGGTGACTTCGAGTAGCGCTCCAGGAGCCGTCCAGCAAAAAGGCGATGTCCATGTCTTGCTTGCACTCCTGAGATGCCCAGTGGATTTCCATGGGAAAAAAAGAATCGGCACCCTTTTTTGGGTTGGTTGAGTTGAAAGGGGAACCCTTACGCAAAAAAGGAAAAAAGGGCGCCACTGGGCAACAGAGAACTGCAACTCACTCCTGAGTTGGGCCTGGGTCAAAATCAAGCCACCAGGATATGGACCGCAGTTCCACTTACCAGGGCAACCCATTCTGGGTTCCATTCATTTTTGACCCACAGCCAGTTTTTGCATAAACTGCAACTGGACCTCGCTTCACAAATCCAACTTAAAGATGGGTGAACTATAATATTTCATCAGCCTGAAATAAGGTGGTTTGAGGGCTATTCCCCACATAAACCGTCATTTGGGGTGAGGTCGTGTGAGGTCGTTATAATTCACCCAGACTTAAAGATTGGGTAATTGGACATGCTGTATACCGAGCCTACGAAGCCTCCAAATCCCAACCTAAAAAGTGGGATGAGTTGCCACCCGAAACTATGGAATGGCGTGAATTCCAAATTGTTTATGGGTACAGTTTGAGGGAACTGGACATGTTATTGCCTGAAGCCTCAACATTACCTGAGACGGGGGTGAATTCCTTGCTTCTGGGTAGGTTCGTCAGGTGCTCCGA
This sequence comes from Effrenium voratum, assembly GCA_963377175.1. Lineage (NCBI taxonomy): Eukaryota > Dinophyceae > Suessiales > Symbiodiniaceae > Effrenium > Effrenium voratum. The sequence goes on from CAUJNA010001446.1 coordinate 1,840,179, forward strand.
CCACCCCAGTTTTGGTCTTCTTCGCCTGCCCAGGCTTGGCCAGGCGAAATCACACCTTTTGGCTGGCTAAAAGGGAGAAAGGAAACCCCAAAGCGCTGCTGGGTGTGTCCTTTTTTGGAAACCTCCCAAATTCTTGGCCGTGCCAAGACATGTCCTCAGACCCCAACAAATTCGGGTAGCCCCAAATACCGCCGAGCCAAAGTTGTTGCGCCCGCTTTGGGGCGAGTCAGAAATTCGTCTTCCCTCGCCAAAGGCAAGTCTAACCGCATCCGCATGGCCTCGATCTTGCCGCTTTCTTGGCAGAGTCCCTGAGAAATGGAGTCTGACCCTGAAAAAAAATCAGTTTTGTGGCGGCTTCCTTTGTTCATTCCCTCACCCCCTGCAAGTGTTCAACCGATGTGCGGCAATCTTCTTGGATCCCGGCTACCACTATAGTAGGCAACCCTTCGCCGTTGGGATTTTTCGGTGTTTATATCGCCCGACAAGCCCTTGGTTACCTACAAAACCAGATTGAACCCCACTGAGAGTGGCAAGTGTGACGGTGGAATCCCATCTCAATCCTACCAGCTGACGGGTCTGGGCGGTCCTCTCTCAAATCCCCCGCTAAAAGTGACTAACTCTTCGTGGGAATGGCCTGGTTTTTTAGGGTATGATGTTGACCCTCTACTAAAAAAGGAGGTATTTACCATGGAAACCCAGGTTTTTCAAAAGCACAAATACCCCCAACAAAACCTGGGTATTTGGAGATTACGGGGGCAAAGTCCAGAAAAACTCGATCCACCTACGGCCCTGGACGACGAAAAGCCACAGCGCCGGCCCCTTCTCCCGCCCCCGTCCTTGCGGCTGGACAGGAGCTGCGTCAGCTGCTGCTCTGCGATCTCATCAACCTGGGAAATGGCCTCGGGGCTCGCCGGCGCGCCGGAGGTCCGATTCTCCGATTTTCGGAGCCTCAGAAAAAACTTGCGATTGGTCGATCGGTGCGATAGGCGGGGGGGGAGAGAGGGGGGCGGTTCGAGAATCGGACCCTCAGACAAAACTTGCGATCTGTCAGATAGGCAGGGTCCCATGGAAACAGGTTTTGTGGTGGTTCAGATTGGTGGTTTGGGATTTGAAGCTCCCAGAAGGCCGATCGTGTAAATCGAAAGTCTTCCAAAAAAGTGCTGGGAGCTTCCATGGAATCGTCTGGGGGAGGGTAACAAATCGGACCCTCAGACCTGCGAGGCAGGGGCGAGAGATGGAGGAGGGGACGATTCGAGAATCGGAGCCTCAGACAAAACTTGCGATCGCTTCTGAGGGTTTTATACTACACCCTGGGATTACACCCTTGAGAAATGACCCTTGGAATGGTTCAAAATCACACGGTCTTATCTGGAAATGTGCCTAAATGGGGTCAATACCCACCCTGGGCTTCCCTCGTCTCCGTTATACACAGTCGTCCTCTCCTCACATATTTGACTCTCTTTTGTCGTCTACGCACATGTTTTTGCACCGGCTACTTTTAGCAGGACATTCATCATTTTCGGACCTTTTCACGTTTTGTTGCGCAATGATGGTTAGATCCATGGTGGTCACCAAGATGCAAGCACAAAGGGTCCTTACGAACTTAGATGTTGATCCAAGGCCATGTGGTTATTTGTCTCCGTTATTCTGGATCGACCCCTCTATACACCGTCGCCTTTTTTTTTCTTAGCATCGCCGCGATTTTTCCATGGTCAGGACTTCGGTCATTTTTGGGGTCAAGCGGATGGTTTGGGTCTCGCTTGAAACTAAAGAGCGCGCAAGAAACCGTCATGAAGTCACTCTTAGCCCTGTTTAGCACCCAAATTATCCGATATCTCCATTATATGGGTTTAAACTTTTCCTACACCCTCGCACTTTTCAGTTTTGTTGCAGTTGGGTGCTTAGCGCACCCTGGCAAACCCTCACTTTGTGATGCCCTGATCTCGCTTGAAAGCAAAGGTCCTGTGCAGGATGGTGGCCACTGTTCAACATCTACTCTGCTCCATACCGCTTTTGAACCTCATGTTTTGTAATGTGGCCCTGCCTCACAATTTTCTTGGCCGGTTTCAGGTGCAAAGGCGACCTCCGGAGCATGCACTTTCATAGCGTTGCTATGAGAGCCCGCGGGCCCGCGGGCCTGCAGGCATTCTCGCAGAAACCACATACCTGGACCTGCTGAAGGTACACTTTTTTGCCGATTGGTGTTTGAGCTCATTTTTTTCGCCGATTCAGAGAAATGACGCCAATTCAAGCAAATACTTCCGATTCAAGCAAAAAACGCCGATTGGGACATCATAGCTGCTCAGCCCAAGCGCGTTTGCACTGCACATTCACGGCTCTTGGCCTGTGTGCTCGCTCAATGTCTAGACTCTGCACTGCGCACGCCTACCGTGTAACACAATATTGTTTGCCATACTTGGGCCACGCTAGGGGCCCCATGTTTGATAAAGCTGACTCGAAGCGCTTGAGTACCGACCGCACAATTGGTTAAATGCACGCCTGGAATGCACCTGCAGCCGCAGGGGGCCATAGAAGCAGCAGAATCCACTGCATACACGGCACCATGGCAAAAGCAGCAGCAAAACATTATGCAGAGTGCATGCATGCAGCGCCACTAGGAATATTCGCCTCGGAACCCATACCCCTTCTTGTACATGCAGCGCAAAACTATAAAATGCTGCAGTTGGGGCCCAGTTCAAGCCGAGAGCCCGGCCCTGCACTATCACTCATGATGTAAAGTCCATTGCACAAGCTCCATGTCCAAAGAAGCCTTTACTTGGGCATATCTTGCCTTGCAGCTCGTGGGCGGAACATCGCTCTTTGCTGCATGGTTTTACTTGGATTCCCAAATCAGAAATCTTGCCTTATCAGATAAGGCCCGTCCTCAAAAGCGGGCACGGACGTCTTCAATTATGGGTCCGGAGCAGATCGCTGACTGGCCGGCAAAGATCGCCGACTGGCTGGAAACGATCGGCAACTGGCCGGTAACAATTGCCGAATCCTTGTTTGCTCTTTCGTTGCTTGGGTGCCCGCCTGTAAATTTTCAGAATATGCAAGCGAGCTTTGCACCCTCGATTTCTGCGTTTCCTGAAGGTGGCACGCAGCGCTTCGGGCTCAGGCTTCGCTGTGAAGTCTACATGGAAGCGGGCCATGAGATCCAATATTTCCGCGACCGACTTTTTGTTGATCAACAAACCCATCAAAACCCTGGGTTTTATAAGCAGCCAACGACATTTATTGCAAAGAAGGTCGGTTCACACAGGATGTTCAACAGGCAAAAGCGAAAATGGCTTCTTACTTGAAGATTAGTGAAGCATCGCGTGGTTTTTGTCAGGCAAGGTGAAATCCCAGCAATGCCAGCAGCCAATTGTGCCTGCCTGGCCGGTCGAACCCTGTCCGATGCTTGTCGTGCATGCTGCGTAGCGCTCTCTTGAAGCTGAGAGTATCTCCTTATTGGGGAGTGTGTTGCGCAAAAAAAATGTGGCACGAGGCAACATGGAGTGCAAACATGTACTGTGGCACTTGGCGCTCTTTTGCGGAACAAGAGGCTGCCTGACGCGAGCTATAAGTCCAACGCAAATTCAGGAAAGTGCCCACAAAGAGCGAATTGAAAGCAGCGGTGCCAAAAGCCACACAGTTTGATGACACGTTGCAAGCAACAAAAATGCCGCTCGCCCTCAAACTCAATCGATTCACAAAAAACACACATGTCTTTAGTGAAACAGCCACACATTGCCCCCCCCCCCCACCCCGAAATCTCCGGGTATCATGAAGCTGTGCGCAAGCCTCAAAGGCGTCAGTCGCCTGACGATTCTCACCGGCCCAAGGTCATACACCTGCCTCCTTTTCCCATTTGTAGGTGGCGCCGTCGGGGGCGCACTCACTTAGTTCAACGCAGAAAAATGTGTTTTTGTAGATTCCGTGATTTCACGGACAATTGGCGTAATTTCACGGACAATTGGCGCGATTTCACGGACAATTGGCGTGATTTCACGGACAATGCCCCCGCCGAAAAAAGTATCACATTACCCCCTCCGCCTCCCCCCTCCCCCTTCCTCCCCTACATTTCCCACACCAGCCTGTTTGAAGTCATTTTGAGGGCCTGTACGCACACCATGTCAAACTTCAAGTCAAACGCGTTTGGCAAGGCAAAATTGATATGGAAAGGCTCTTGAGCTTGGCGCTTGCTTTGCGAAAGGCCCTGTTCTCGCTACATTGTCTAGCCACCTAGTCTGCTAGCTGGAAAGCACAATCCAAATTATTGTTCGCTCATGAACCCATCGATCAGCTAACACTTTTAGCACCTGTTCGGCATGCCGGTTTCATACTCACGCTACTTGGCCCAAGAACAGGTGATTGGTTGATCTATTTTGGCACCAGCATCCAATACTGGTTGCGAAACCAGCTGCACAAAACCAGTCAACATACATTTGCACCCTTGCCCCCTCCATACTGTCAACAAGCCTTTGCCCTTTTCGTACACCTGGAGATTTCGGCGGGAGGGTCAAATTTTGGCTGTTTCATTTTGTGAATCGACAGAGTTCGAGGGCGAGCGGCATTTTGATTGCTTGCCAAAGTGTCATCGAACTTTGGCTTTTGGCACCGCTGCTTTCAATTCGCTCTTTGTGGGCACTTTTCCTGAATTTGCGTTGGACTTATAGCTCGCGTCAGGCAGCCACTTGCTCCGCAAAAGAGCGCCAAGTGTCACAGTACATGTTTGCAATCCATGTTGCCTCGTGTCACAAAATATTTTGCGCAACACACTCCCCAATAAGGAGATACTCTCAGCTTCAAGAGAGCGCTACGCAGCATGCATGACAAGCATCGGACAGGGTTCGATCGGCCAGGCAGGCACAATTGGCTGCTGGCATTGCTGGGAATTCAATTTGCCTGACAAAGACATTCAAAGACCATGCGATGCTTCACTAATCTTCAAGTACAGTAAGACGCCATTTTCGCTTTTGCCTGTTGAACATCCTGTGTGAACCGACCTTCTTTGCAGTAAATGTCGTTGGCTGCTTATAAAACCCAGGGTTTTGATGGATGTGTTGATCAATAACTTGTTGGTCGCGGAAATACTGGATCTCAAGGCACGCTTCCAATTATAAACTTCACAGCAGAGTCTGAGCCCGAAGCACTGCATGCCACCTTCAGAAAACGCAGAAATCGAGGGCTGCAAAGCTCGCTTGCATATTCTGAAAATTTACAGGCGGGCATCCAAACAAAAGCAACGGAAAAAGCAAAAACCGAATCGGCATTTTTTACCGGCCAGCCGCCGATCGTTTCCAGCCAGTCGGCGGTCTTTTCCGGCCAATCAGCGATCTGTTCCGGACCCATATTTGAAGGCGTCGGTGCCCGCTTTTTGAGGATGGGCCTTATCTGATATGTCAAGGTTTCTGATTTGGGAATCTAATATAAGTTAAACCATGCAGCAAAGAACGATGTTCCGCCCACGAGCTGCAAGGCATCTTTGGACATGGAGCTTGTGCAATGGACTTTACATCATGAGTGATAGTGCAAGGCAGGGCTCACGGCTTGAACTGGGCCCCAACCGCAGCATTTTATAGTTTTGCGCTGGATGTATGTTGCATAATGGTTTATTGCTGCCTTTGACATGGTGCCCTGTTTGCATGATATGGTGAACTGCCACTGCGTCTATGGCCCCCTGCAGCTGCAGGGTTTGCATTCCAGGCGTGCATTTAACTAATTGTGCGGTCGATGCTCAAGCGCCTCGAGTCAGCTTTGTCGAACATGGGGCCCCTAGCGTGGCCCAAGTATGGCAAACAATATTGTGTTACACGGTAGGTGTGCGCTGCAGAGTCTAGACATTGAGAGAGCACACGGCCCAAGAGCCGTGAATATGCAACACAAATTCGCCTGGGCTGAGCAGCTATGATTTCCCCATCGGCGTTTTTTGCTTGAATTTGCAGTATTTGCTTGAATTGGCGTCATTTCTCTGAATCAGCGAAACAATGAGCTCAAAAACCAATCGGCAAAAGAACTGTACCTTCGGAAGGTCTAAGTATGCGTATTCCTGGATGGATGGAATTTATGGGGCGTGTGTTGCATATGTAATATATAATATACATTAATATACTGATTCCTTTCAAAACATGTGATGTTCCACATGTGCATCCCCACTATTCCCCACTGGGTCCATCCCCGATTCCCAAAAGGAGCTAGTGAAGCCCATCACCTGCGTATAAATATGCACCCTCGCCCTCTCCACACACCCTCACCCCTATAGTCTGCAAAGTTAATGGACGCCCTGGGAAGGGCTAGAGTTGATCCAATTCGACTGCTCCATAATCGATTTAGATGTTGACCCAATTACAATATTCCAAGGTCTAGTGTTGCAAAGCACCCGTGGTCCTGCAATCACCTTAGCTAAGTTTCAAGATCCTGCAAAGACATGGGCAAAAAGCTAGAAACGCTGCACCTGGCGGGAAAAAATGATCAATCCCCCTCGACCATGATATACAGCGGCGAACCTATCGACCACGTAAAACATAGCCACAGGAACCCCAGGGCCAGGTGTATTCCCAGGGTGTAATAAACAAAACCAGCTTAGATCTGTAGGCAGGATCCCGATAAGAAATGGAAAGACGAGATGAACCATTCGACTGGTGGCTTCCCAGGTTCATTCCCTCATTCCCGCACCAGAAATTCTACCCCCTCCAAGGAACCACTTCTTTTGAGGTTATGCGGCCGACTCTTCACTAAAAAAGGAGGTATACCTATAGCTACCCTGATTTACCAGTCCCGACCTCCACATCTTTCGCCTCACTCTTGCCTGGTCTGGATTGGTGTGGATTGGGGGTATCAGTCTCCACGAATTTTGCGTCAAGCATGGGGCCGGCCATGACCCCGCAGTATGTTGGGTAGTCTGACCCCCAGCTTCCATTCAGGTCAGATTTGCAGACTCCAGGTATCCTGACAAAAAGGGAAGTCACCAGCCATAATTCAGGGCCAACAACAAATTTGCATGGGAATTTTAAGGGTCTGTCCAGGCAATGCAAGGCATCGACTTCAACCACCTAAAGGCTCCCGACAAGGCCTTTTGGGGTATCAAAAAGGCCAAGCCCTACCCCAAATTCAGGGTATGATGTCAACAAAATGGACCCTGAACAGAAAACAGGGGCATTGCCTTAAATTCATGGTTGTTTAGGCTAGGTCCTCCAGTAGCTTGAGGTTAGAATAAGGGTACCCTTTTTCTTCTGTAGTCTATTTTAGTAGGGTTCGGAACCCTCCCTTTAAAAAGGGGTAAAAGTTGTTTCTTCTGTAGTCTTTTTTAGAGGAACCCTCCCCCCAAAAATGTTGGCAAGAAAATAAACAAGTAGTTTGAGGTTAGAATCAGGGTTTATTTTTAGTAGGGGAACCGAATCTCCCCCCAAAAAAGAAAAGGTGAGAGGTCGGGCACCAATTGCTGGCGGACCAATTGCAGGGCCCCCCGCCAAGTTGTGACCGATTCGAACTCGGCTGCTCCAAGCCCCCGCGCCGGGCGCATGGCATGGAGCTGTTGCACCTTGGACTTCCGAGCCTTTTTTTGATATATATATATATATACACATGTTGTTCCTTTTTTTTTTTTACAAAAAAAAAAGAAAACGTAACGGCTTGGGCGGCCTACCGAAAGAACTACCCACAAAACTGGCAAGGAACCCACCAAACCCATCATTCTGGGGCAACAAACCGTAAGCCTAGAGTCTCCATGACCCTTAAACAAATGTGTCACCCAACACCACTGGGTCATGGGCCCATGTTTGAAGGGTCATGGAGACTCCAGGGTATGATTGAAAAGTTCAGGTGACCTGAACTTCAAATCCCGTGGCTGGCAGGCCCCCCCAAAAATGAGGGCAACTGGTTTCTTTACCCTTAAGATGCCTGGATCGCCAGTTGCGATCGATTCGTTGTTTTTTTCTTCTTTTTTCCATCCAAAAACCCATCACAACAGTGACTGAAAAAAGCCTCTTTTTTTTCGCAACTTGGCGATTTCTAGATGGTGATTCAACAAAAATCAAGTCAGAAACGGAGTTCTCCGCAGTTGCATTGTGATTGGGTTTTTGGGTAGCGAATCAAGGGAACCGATCCTTAAGAAACAAAGGACCATGGCGAAGGGTTGCCTACTATACCCCCACAATACTCACTTAGGGTATGATGTCGACCCTTTGCCAAAAAACAATCCCCTCGAAAACCCGGAATGTCCAAAAACACTCTGAGCAAAGAGGTCATTTGACGCGATTCAGGGATCCACAAGTTAAGGCGCGATTGCTTTCGACGACCCTTCGAATGGCAGCCCCAGGCATGAAAGACCTGCTTGCTGTGCCCAGATCCATTGACCTGGGTTTGTAGGTAGCCAAGGGCGTGCCAGCCTTTCAAACCCACGTGGCGAATGGTCGCGAAACGCATGGTATCCACTGGCTTGATATGATAGGAATATGCCAGGCCGCCAATGGCCGTTCATGCCCGTCGGTCTGTGTCCGTGTTGTGTTTAAAAGAAAGGGTTCCAGCTTGTTTGTCGAAAAGAGCTGTTGTACCGTGCTTAAGTACCTGGACCCTCAAACTGCCCATAAACAAAATGAAATTCACCCCATAATCTTGGGCTACAACACATTTGTTCAGGGGAAACTTGAGGGTTCAGGTACATGGGAAGGGGTCATGACCCTGAAAGGAGACCTGGGAAGTTCCGCTCACGCCACTGGAAGCAACCATGTAGCTGAACCCTCAAACTATCCCTAAAAAAATGGCAGTCACCCCCAAACATTTTGGGCCTACAACCATTCTTGAGGGAAGCTTGAGGGTTCCGGCATAGTAAGTTGTACCATGGATGGGGGGAACCCCCCCTTGGTTACCTTCCATAATATGGAAGAAAAAAACACGCTGTTTGGCTGTTGGGCTGTTGGGCTGTTGGGGTTGCCTTCCATATGAATATCGGAGTGCAGCGCGGCGGCCGGGGCCAACTTAGACCACTTCTTGGACAGGACAAAAGAGCGCTTTTCGCCCGAAGCTTGGGCGGTCCATTTGAGCCACAATCAAAACCCGGTATTAAACTGGTCTACCCAGAACCATGTAAAGAATCAAGAACCTTCATCTACCCGGGTTTTGATTGTGGCTCATTTTCTGATTTGCCTAACTGCCCTAAGGCCCTCCAACCCAATGCCGACCCCCATAAGGGAAGCGAGTGGCTTGAGTGGGCTTACCACACTAAACTAACTACCCGGACCCTCAAACTCATGAAAACAGGAATTCACCTCCATAATCTTAGGGCAAGAACCAATTTGTAAGCTTAAGGGTATTTTGAGGGTCCAGGAAAAAAAACAACTAAAAGCCTTTGGAACCGGACGATTCGCTGGTTGAACCGCCCAGACTGGACCCTGGAAAAAAGTTAGGACTCGAACTCAGGACCATTATGACCCTTTAAAATGGTTGGTCAGACTCCCCAAAATTACGGGGTCATGACCCCTTTTAAAACTTTTTCTAGCGGTCATGGAGACTCCAGGTTGTTATAAGCCAGCCAACTATCAACTATCTGGGCTGTCCCGCTAAAGGAATGACATGTAGTGGGTTTCCATTCAACCCGACTAAACCGCAAGGCCCAAAAAACCCGGCGAACCGGACGATGCGCTGGTTGAAACCTGCAAATTATCGCCTACTTGCCTGTAGGTGAAAAACATCCAAGCGAGTGCTTCTTTAGGGAGCCCCCAGCTGCTTTTCCAGGGGTTGACAACCTTGAAACCGGGTTTTCCAAAACCAGGTTTTTGGTTTTTGACACCAGGTTTTCCAACAGACAGCCAGAGCTTGATCTCTTTACTCGGGTTGATTCCTGGTCCATTCTTTTCAGTCATCATTTTCAACCACCTGCCGGTTTCCCCTGGAAAGCTCTGCA